>QEPC01000347.1:2313975-2331022 GCA_003113815.1 Sphenodon punctatus
TAATAATAATAATAATAATAATAATAACATCCCCTGCCGGTATGAACTGGGACAGCCACCCACTTCAGCAGACATTTCCCTCACTCATCTGCACTGTGGGTGGGGACGCGTCCTTTGCAAATCACAGGAACTGGCTGTGAATGCTGGGGAGCCCAGTTCCCCGGTGCTCAAACCTGGGACATGTCCTTTTCAAAGGCCAGCCTAGCCCCCTTCCTCATGGTCCATGGCAGGGAGAGCGCGTGGCAGCTGTTGTGGTAGCCACGCTGGGAGCCACCCATTAGAATTTCTCCTCATGCACTGAATGGGTGCTCTGCAGCCGTGCCACCCAGTGGCTACGGACACGCCCCCCAACCTCACACCCCCACGCGCACGCACACACACACACACAAAGAGAGAGAGAGAGACTTGAATTTTTTCAGTGAATATAAATTTCCTGTTATTTCTTTGTGACCTGATAGCAGTAGCCTTTCCTCCCCAGTGAGGTCTGTCCTGCTGTGTTATCCCCCTTTTTTCACTAGTGCCTCTTCCACTAACTCTTCCACAATTTATCTGTCTTTCTCCATCTTAAACGTCCACATCTCACTTTCTCTCGTTTTGATTTCTTTGTTTTATTAATCTACACAGTTTAAGACTAGGAGGGACCGTTGTGATCCTCTCGGCTGACCTCTTAACTAATGCAGGGTATAGAATATATCATGAAGAACCTTGTGTGTATTACAGAGATCTCGCTGGACAATGAATTGGGCCCTATTCTGGCCGATCTCGTTCCAGCTGGGTTCTCTGTGCAGCATCAATCTCGACTGGAGGGAGTCGGGGGGGGGGCATGTAGCCATTGTTATCAAGGATGCATTGACCTTTAGGAGGTATCCGGTGCAGTCTCCACCAGGTGTTGAGTATCTCCATCTTGTGTTGGATTTGGCTGGGGACAGATTAGGGGTGCTGCTGGTGTACCGTGCACCCAATTGTCCCACGGCATCCCTACGTGGTCTTGCTGATCTGGTGTCAGATGTGATCCTCCAGACCCCTAGATAAGGAGTCCTGGGAGTTTTTAACATCCACGCTGACACCGATCTGAGAGGAGCAAGGCATGAGTTCATGGCCTCCATGACAACCATGGGCCTGTCCCAAATCATCTGTGGCCTCACACATGAGGAGGAACATACACTGGATTTGGTTTTCTGCACCACCCTTGAGGCGGGAAGTCAGTTGGTAGAAGTCAGGGGGGTGGAGCCTTTGTCATGGTCTGACCATTACCTCCTTAAGGCATGCATCCTGGCGCATGTCAGCCCCCAGTGGGGTACAGGACCTATTAGATCGGTCCGCCCCCGGAGACTTATGGACCCAGATCAGTTCTAGAATGCTCTGAGGGAGTTTCCCCTGGACCTTGACACCTGCTCTGTCAATGATCTCGTAGCCTTCTGGAACACGTTGTTGACTGAGACCATTGACAGAGTGGCTCCCAGGCATCCGCTGCCCTCTCGAGTTTCCCACAGGTCTCCTTGGTTTACTGAGGACCTTCGGTGTTTGAAGCGGGAGAGCAAGCAGTTGGAGCGACAGTGGCGCCGGACTTGCGACAAGTATGATCGATTGCAGCATAAGAGCAGTTTAAAGGCCTACGCTGTGGCGATTCAGGCAGCAAAGAAGCAATTCTTTGCTGCCCTTATGGCATCTGCAAAGTCACATCCAGCAGAGCTTTTCTGGGTGGTGAAAGGTTTGGTCAGTCCTGCCTGTCTCCACCTGGACCTGGAGCAATCCAGTGACCACTGTGACCGGTTTATCAAATACTCTGTAGATAATATTGCTCGCATCGGCCACGATTTCAGTACCACAGTTATTCCAAAGGATCATCTTGGGGCTATGGATGTCCACGTCTTGTCCTGTTTTGTGGGATCAGTTTCAGATGGTATCACCTGCCGATGTGGAATCCTTGTTGGGATCTGTTCATGCCACCACTTGCGAACAAGATCCTTGCCCGTCCTGGTTGGTGAAAGCCAGCCAGGAGATGTTACAACTGTTGCTGGCTGGGGTGGTTAGTGCCTCCCTTCAGGAGGGCAGGGTGCCTGACTGACTGAAGGATGCTGTGGTTAGGATCCTGCTCAAGAAACCATCTCTTGACGCTGATGCTCCTGCCAGTTATCGGCCGGTCTTTAACCTTCCCTTTTTAGGGAAGGTTATTGAACGGGCTGTGGCACGGTAGATCCAGGAACATCTGGGCCTCACCGGTTTCCTTGACTCCTTTCAGTCTGGTTTTTGGCCTGGGTATGGTACGGAGACTGCATTGGTAGCCTTGGTTGATGATCTCCATCTGGCATTGGACCAGGGTCGTTAGACCTTACTGGTCCTGCTAGACCTTTCGGCTGCATTCAACACAGTTGATCATGAGGTGTTGGTGACTTGCCTGTGGGACCATGCCGGAATTGGCAGGACGGTCTTGGACTGGTTTCGTTCATTCCTGGCCGAGAGAATTCACCAGGTGGTCTTGGGGGAATGTACATCTTCCCCCCAGAGTCCCGAAGGGTGCCATTCTGTCCCCCCTTCTTGTTTAACATCTATATGCAGTCATTAGGGGAGCTCGTGAGAGGGTTTCAGGGCATGCAGTGTCATCAGTATGCTGATGACACTCAGCTCTACCTCTTTTTTTCCATCAACCCAGTCCATGCAGTCGCCTTATTTTACCAGTGCCTGTCAGCTGTGGGGGCTTGAATGAGATTGAGCCATCTGCAGCTGAATCCTGACAAGACGGAGGTGATCTTAGTGGACAAGGGCTTGGGGGGCCTGGGAGTGGTTGAATCTCCTCTTGTAGGGGTGGTTCACCTTCCCATGGTCTCTCAGATGTGGAGTCTGGGTGTGCTCCTCGAGTCACGGTTTAGTCTGGAATCTCAGGTTGTAGCCATGGCAGGGAGTGCATTTCAGGAGTTACATCTTGTCCGGTGGCTTCGGTCGTATCTCTCAAACTCTGATCTCGCCACCGTCATCCATGCCTTCATCACCTCGAGGCTGGATTACTGCAATGCGCTCTACATGGGGCTGCCCGAGAAGCTGGTCTGGAGGCTGCAGCTGGTGCAGAATGCTGTGGCCCATCACCTTACAGGGGCGGGCCACAGGGAGCACATGACATCTGTGCTCCAGGCTCTGCACTGGCTGCCTATAAAGCACCGGGATAGGTTCAAGGTGCTGGTTTTGACATAAAGCCCTTCATGACCTGGGCCCTGCTTATCTGCGAGACCGCCTCACTATCCATGTGCCCATGTGACCCCTGAGATCATCCGTGGGAGTCTTTTTGGAGGTTCCCCGGCCGAGATGAATGGCCACTGATGTGAGATCTTTTTCAGTGTCTGCCCCTGTGCTGTGGAACTCACTCCCGGAGGAGGTTTGGTTAGCCCCCACCCTCCTGTCATTTTGACGTTTGTGTAACACCTGTCTGTTCCGCCAGGCTTTTGGCGAGGGGGGGGGTAGGGTCGGGGGTTTGTTTTTCTCCCTGCATATGGGATTTTTAACTTTTAAATTGTTTTTATTGTTTTATTTGTTGTTTGCCTCCCCGAGCTCCCCTTTGGGCAGGAGGGGCAGGATAAAAATCTTTTATAAATAAATAAGTAAATAAAAAATATTTGTCTCTTTTATTTCTGTGGTATTCCTTCCTCTCTTCCCTTTCTTCCCTTTCCCTGAATTAATCTTCTCTCAGATTTACAATAAGATCCCCTGAATTTGTCTCCCTCTATCCTCTCCCTGACTTCCTGAACTTCACTCACCCTTGTTTTTCTTCTTGCCCTATTGTCCTTTGCACTTTCCATTTGCTGAGCACAGCACAAACAATAGTTAATTGGAAGTTAGCTGTCATGACTAACTATACTGTTAAGCTGTTAAGCTGGTGGCTCTACCAAAATGTTCAGCAGTGAAATAGTTAGTGCCAACACTTGGAATTGGTAAGTGGTACCCCCTGCCTCCTACAGTTGAATTGAGCAAGGGAATAGGTGACACTTTGCAGTGCTCCTGTCTACACAACCTTTTACAGAATTTGCAAATACTTACATGACATAGTTGGCTCAAATACAGCGTTTGCTGACACACAAACATGACTAATACTTGGCTAGTCACCATGGTTGCATGCGGTAACAGCTGACATCCCACATGGTTGCATTCTGCTCATCCAGAGGTCCCAAATGTTCTTACTGCCACCCACCCCTAGAGATGCATGTCTCCCTCTGGGCCCAGACAGCCCCAGCCCCAAGTACGGAAACCCAGGTCCTGGCCCTGAGGAATCATGAGGTATGGAAGCTAGAGAGACCCACCTAGGCCTATTCCTCTCACTCTCTGAAACAAAGGGGAAGCTGTGAGGGCTACAGCTGCATTGCAGGATGGGGCGGTATAAAAATCTATTAAATAAATAAATAAATAAAAATAAATACAGACCAGAAAGGGAATAGTGCTGAAACAGTTATCTGCTGCTATTTAGCATTCAGCTGGATCCACAGTATTCGCTTTACCACTCCAGCAAGGACTGGACACCATTCATTTATTCATTTATTATTTGGCAGATTAACCACTTCACTGTTTTTCTGTGTTACTACATAAAACTTCAATGTGCCATTTACCATATGTACTGTATTACAATTTTGCCATATTGTTGTTTACCATTTGCCTACAATTCCTTTCCCATTTACTCTCTGAGCCCCTCTGGACCTGGTTTCAGACTAGTAATGGTAACATTCGGTTACATTGTAATATGGAAATACAGTAAACTGTATTATCCAGTTATTTGGGTTACCAGTTAATCATTGTTATAATTGTCTAACAACTGGATAATGGCCAAACTACCCAGAATGGCAAATATTAACCACGGATGATACATTTACTATTTGGTTCAACTCTAAAGCGGGTCAGAGCCCCAATCCAATTTCCTAGCTCTACGAGCTGCAAAGGGACCAAGGGTTCATGTCCTATTCCGGACTTCACCTCAGCATAGCATGGAGCCATGGTGGGGATTGTACTGTCTTCCTTGCACCCACTCCCACTACAACCACCTCCCCCTCCTTCCATTCTTATGTCCTCAACACTCAGAATTCCATCGTGCCCACCACCCCCACCCCCATTTGTAAAACTCTGTTCTAAGGCCAAGGTTACCTTTGAGGGATTTCCTTGTTTGTTTTACTGTGTTAATGGGACTTTGATTATGATCCTCTAGGCTGACCTCCTGAATAATGCAGGGTATAGAATATCTCCTGAATTATATTCAGGAGATGGGGAACCCTTCTTCCCATCTGTCTGCACCGTAGGAGGCATCTGAGTGAGTTAGATGACATCCTGCTGGTGCTTCTGGGGCAATATGGGATGACTGCCCAGATTTTCATCGAATCCAATGATACAAACACAGTTAGGTGATATGGGCAAGTATGGATATACAAACATGGAATACGAAACATGGACTGAGGCTCCTCCTCATTGGCAGTAGCCTCAGCCTCTCCCTGGACATGGCTTCTGGGGGCAACTGGGGAGCACACCAGTAGGGGGCTACTGCTGCCATGGATCAGGGCAGCTAATCTATGGTAGGGATGGGTGAATGCGGTTCGGAAGTTCAGAGTTCAGCCTGAACTCAACCTGTTCGGACGACCGAACCCGAACCCAAATCCGAACATGAACTGACCGAACCGAACTCAATTCTGAACGTCAAAATGACCAAACAGTTCAGTCAGTTCGGATCGCGTTCGGGTGAGTTCAAGTGGCAAAAAAAGGGTCACTGGAAGGTCAAACAGGAAGGGGTAGTCAGCTGAGGAGCAGACTTCCAGGCACCAGGGGTGGAGAGGCTTGCAAGAAACAAAACTATCTGCCTCCCCCCTTCCCAACACCTTCTGAGCTAGTCACTGTTCCTGAACAGCAGATGTTTCAGAAGGCTCCTTCTCCCAGCATTTCCCAGTTCCCCATTCCATTGCAATCCTCCTCCCATTACACCCATCCAACCCATCTACCCCCATATTCTCATTCATTTATTTAGCTTAATTTAGATAGATTTAGTGGTTATTTTTTGTTTTTACACCTCCCTGTGTTCCCTGTGTTCAATCTTCCTTCCTCCCTCCCTCCACTGAATCCTTTCCCTCTCCCATATATTCCATCCCAGATTCCCTTCTATTCCTCTGTTTTTTAATTTAGAGGAGGATTATTAGATTGATTTAAGTTTCATTTTAGTTTTGTACACCTCCTTGTGTTGTTTGTGATTCCCCCCATCCCAGATAGATAGATAGATAGATAGATAGATAGATAGATAGATAGATAGATAGATAGATAGATAGATAGATAGAAGACAGTTGTAGGAGTTAGCTTAGTGATAGAGATAGTGTTAGTGATTTAGTTTTAGTGTTTGTAGGAGTAGGCCTCTGTACTTATTAGATAATCCATTTAGTTCATAGCATTTAGAATAGTTAATAGCAGTTAGATTTAGTGTAGATAGATAGATATAATATTAGATTAAAACATTTTTTTAAAAACCCATATAAAAACCAAAAAAACCAAATAAAAAACCATATAAAACCAAATAAAAAACCCAACCCCCCCCCATATAAACACATTTCCCGAACAGCCGAACCCAAACCGAACGGCTGAACCCAAACCCGGTGAACAAACCGAACGGCTGAACCGAACAGACAAACCAAACGTAGCCGAACCTAACAGCCGAACCCAAACCACGATCTGTTCGCCCATCCCTAATCTACAGTAGGTGGCAGCTATTTCCAGGGCTTGCACAGCAGCCCCACAGCAGTTGGATACCGAATGGTATATGGTTTTGTATCCTCCAGCTATCTGGTTAACTGGATTACCATTTATCGACTACGGCCCTTTTCACACAGACGCTGTAACACTGATAAAATGGGTGTTACGTTTTATTATATTGCAGGGCTGCAGGGGTGCTCTATGGGTGCCCTGCAACACGTATAATAAAATGTAACACCCATTTTTTTGGTGTTAGAGTGTCTGTGTGAAGAGGACCTACCATTTACCACATTATTGTGTTATTACCATTTGGCTTTTCTTTTTCTTTTTTTACCCCCTCCCTCTGTCCAGACTGGTTTGATTATGTGATAATGTGGTAAACAATGGGTGTTTTTACACACACATTTCTCCTGCATGTTTGCTGTAACATCCTGAACTTTCTATGTGTCTAAATCACTCACCTAGATCTTAAACATCTGGCTCTTTGAACTTCTACGTAGAACTTCTCCTAGAATGCGTGTGTGTAAAAAGTTCTCCTGGTAAACTGCTTTGCTCCAGGCAGCTGTGGTCACTTGGTTTCCATGGCAGCCCCTCACGTCTACAGCTGTGGCTACTTTAGGCTGCCTCAGGGCAGTGTGTGTGTCATGTAAAGAATGCATCCAAGAACTGCCTCAGGGCAGTGTGTGTGACAGAAAAATGTATCCAGAACTTACTTGTGGACTTGTAAACCCAGAAGACTGAAAACATTGGAACTTTAAGGTGTGTGTAAAAATGAAATGCCCATTAATTCAGTAAATGATAATATCTGGTATTCCAGTTTAGTGGTTAGCCTCTGCAGATATTGGATAGTTACTAAATAACTGCCAAGCTATCCATAATATTGATACCGTAGATAATATATTTATTTATTTGTTTATTTATTTGCTATCAGCTTCAGCTCTAATTCTCTATCCTGACTCTAAAAAAATCAGTGGGCACCTATTGAATTCTAACATGTTCATTGGTTTGATGTTCTTGTGGGTTGTTTTTTAATGGTTAACCCAGTACTAGTACGTTTTGCCTACTGCACTGTAGATGGTTTTGAGTTAGTGCATATAAATAAGTGAGGCTTAACGTCAGATCAAATGGGGCAGCGAAAGAGGCTTTTATGCAAAGATTTAGGAACCCATAGGAATTGGTGATTTGTGCTGTTTGTAACTGTTGTGAATTGCATCATTGAAATTGCCACATATAAGCAGTAGTAGGGGGTGCAGGTGTCTATAGGGAATGAGGTAAGTCTTCCCTAGTGCTCCCTGCTACATGGGTCACCGATGGAATTGGGCATGATAGTGGGAAACAAAGGATCTGGGATGTGATGAGGGTGGAAAGGTTTGGGCAGCGCAAACTAGGCTAAGGGTTGAGCGAGCAGTGGTTGTTCTTACTTAGCTCCTCTCCTTGTACAGGTCCATAGCAATTCAAACACCTCATAAGCCCCCACACTAGCCCTTAGCAGTCTCATTCTTTTTTTCCATGGTTGTTTAATTCATATGACAATTCACACATTTTTCATTTTACTTTATTTTTTCAGAGCTCTTGATGCAGGGCTACTTCTCTAAGGAACATGCCTTTTTTCAGGGGTAACCCCAGACCTTGCCTCAAGCTGGGTCCCACTCTGGCCTCCCTGTTTGAGTAGTATGCACTTTCTCTTTGATGTCACCTCCCTGGTGGCCACTTTCCAAGTTTCACCAGCTCTTTTACATGTGTCTGCTGGGGCCCCACACGTCTTGCCATCTGGGTCTTGAAGTTGTTATCCCAGTCGGAAGCCAGGCATTCCTGCAAGGGAATCAACACTTTCATAGTTTTTTCACCATGATGGTCTAAAATTCATCACAAGGTTAATTAGTGGCTACTAGCCAAGATGGCCGGGCCATACAGCCTCTGACTGCTGCTCCATAATTGCTCTGCTTTTGTACATTTCCTTTGAAATATTCAGTGCTGGCCACTGTTGGAGACAGAATGCTGGGCTAGATGGACCATTGCTCTGATCCGGTATGACACTTCTTATGTTCTAAGAAGACAACATCGCAATGAGTCCTTGAAGCACAAAGGCCTCAGACCACAGGAATTCTGTTCGCATGGAACGGTACTAGGGCATTGCTTCAAGTGTGGATTCCTCAGCACAGAAATATTGGGACTTGTACCGCAAGTACTAACAAAAGTCCACCTCCTCCACTTGTTGCTCACATGCCTACCCTGCTCCACATTCCTCCCAGCCCTTGTTCTCCAGTAACGAGCAGTCCTAGGAGTTCATTGGGAACAAGTGGCAACAGTGGGAGCAGGTGGCAAAAAGCCAGGGGAGAGGTTAGCAGGAACTTGCTGGAGACAGACAGTATGAATGGAGATATGGGGCTTAATGAGGGAGAAAGGGGTTTCTGTTGGGGAATTCTCCCTTCCCCCCCTCCCCTAAAAAAAAACAGACGGGGAGCTGGGGCTGCTGAGAAAACAGCCAGAAGTAAGGTGGGGAATGTAGAATTCTAAAATCAGACAGGTTGGTGGTCCAATACTTCAGTGCCAAGGAATCTGCATAGCAAGAGCGTCAACATGTTGCTTCAAACTCCCCTGAACAGTGAAACAGCAGCACCATGGACAGCTTTCACTGTGTGGCTATACTGGTGCAGAGACACTTGCTTCCCCAGCTATGCTGTCCAGTATATTGGAGCTCAGACGGCAGCACTTCAAAATCCTGCTGTCTCTGCACCAAGAGACTGACCAGTGAAAGACTCCCTGTATGGGGCTGTTCCTCAGTGCATTGTGCAAAGCCCGGTTGTGCCAGGTTTAAAGATTACCCATTTCCTTTCTGGTGTATGCTTTACATCTTCACATTCCAGCGAAATGCATCCTTTAGCTTGTTTGCTTGGTCAAGGCAAAGACTTGTGTTCTCTGTATTAATTCACATGTTTGTTTTTGTATAAAATGATTCCTGTAGTAAGTACATGAATTCTGAGAAGACTTTCAGATTGTTCCCATAGCCACCCGAGGAAGAAATGTCAACATTGGGTTGTTTTTTTTTACACAGGACACACCCACTCATCAACACCCAGACTTCTGGGTGTTCTTGAGTGGGTGGACACAGCGGGTGCACACGTGGTGAGTGGGTGTGCGTGCACACTCCCACTGAACACGCATTCCCACGCACTCCCCACTCATCAACACACATGGAGCAACCGGCCAAAACGGAGGTTGCTCCATGTGTGTTGATAAGTGTGTGTGTGTGTGTGTGTGTCCATATGTACCCTCCCCCCCCCACCGCGCATGCATTGGTGTGAACACAGCCCCCTCCCCAATCCTGTGGGGCCCATGTAAAAAAGGCCTTAGACTGAGAGGTCTTCAGATGAGGTTTGGGGAGCTTTGCTTTCTTTGGCACATGCTTCCATGCTTCTTCTTCACTTAAATTTCTATTCAATCAGATATAAAAGCAGGTAGACTAGACAGAGTTACTTCATTACCATTTATTTTTAAATGTGTTTCTCATTGGTATGATCTCAGTCCAGCCAGGCTTCATAGAATCACAGATTTTGAAGGGTCCTCAAGAATCACTAGTCCAGCCCCCTGCTCTGACTTGGGATGACTAGAACTACACTATTCCTGACAGATGGCTGTCCAGCCTCTTTTGAGAAATTGCCAGTGATGGAGAGCTTACATCCTCTTCCAGCCCACACTTTGCAAGCTTGTCAACGAGGATCTTATGTGAAACTTTGTCAGATGCTTTGCTGAAATCAAGCTAGTCCACAACATTCACCTCATCCATTAAAGTAGTTACTCTGTAAAAGAAGGAGGCAAGATTAGTTTGGCATAACTTGTTCCTGACAAATTCATGCTGCTAGACAAGTAATCACTGCATTGTCATCAAGGTGCTTACAAACTGGCTTTTTTAATAATGTCTATTATCTTCCCTGGTATGGAAGTTGGGCTGACTAGTCTATAACTTCCTGGATCCTCCTTTTTCCCCTTTGGGGTTAACCTCTGATTAGTTTGAAGATCATAGGCTTAGGGTGCAAACTAGCTCCTACTGAGACCAATAGGAGTTTATCCATGGATTTCAATAGGAGCTGAATAGTTCTCTTAGGGTAAAAACAGATGTGACAGTGGCCTGTTTTATCATGCTTTGGTCCAGACCTCACCTGCATCTGTTGGCCTGGACCTCACCTCACCTGCTGTCAGATATTGGCCCTGGATTGCCCTGGGGTGTGTCAGTGACTAGCCTGGGCTCTGACCTCAAGAAATCTCCGAAGTCGCAACCCAGGCTAATGCCCATCCAACTAGGCCACTGCGGGCTGTTTGGGCTGGCAGACATGGCCAACTGCCATGGTTGGCTATCATTGACCACCATGGCTGCCTGTTATGGTAGTTGGCAGGGCGCCGGGTGCAGTGTGGGGGCGGGGCGAGCTGGCCACACATTAGTAGTTCTCCCTGACCTCCCCAGGCCCAGCTGTGGGCATGTTTGTTCTGCAGCTCAACCCTGCTCGGACCCTGTCTTCCATGACTTCCTGACCCCAGCCAGGTTGCCACCATGCTGCAATCACTTCTGTTTTATCCTTAGTTTCTTCTCCATTGGAATCTTATGGTTCTGTGTTTACCCCTGCTCTGGCCAGCTGCCATGAGCAGCCACACATTCAAAATTCCACTGCTTCTCATTACATTATTGATTTGTCAACTGGAGAATTCTAATAATTAAGATTTCCTCTTAACTTCTGCTATGACTCTTAGAAGTCAGAATTAACTTTTCCAGCAAATCCAATATACCTTCTGGACACTGGTACAGTTCCAATACTTCTAATAAAGTATCAGAACTTTTGCAGAAAGGTATGTAGATTTATCCATTTTTAAGAAGAACATATTTTGAAATCAACTCTGTGCATCCATTTCCTCCAGTCTGGTCATTCAGAGAAGCTGTACAGTTGGAATGAGTTCAAATATTTCAAGCCTCAAAATGAAATAAAATAAAAATACATTTCTCATTATATCATTGGGTGTAATTCTATGAAGGCAGTCATATGGGATGATCATAATACTCCCTTCTGACCTTTAATCCTATGAAATCTATTAAATGTTCCTATAACTGAAGCAATGGCTTATCAACTCAACATTTACTAAAGAGTGATTTAGTTTTCATGCTGTTTATTGCTACCATCCTTTTTCAGCCATAATTGTCTAATGATTCCCAATCTATGAAGCTAGGAGATGTTCCTGAAAAGGGGATTCTCATAATGGCATTTTAAATCTTGCCTAGATGTGTATATCTAGCTATCAATCACTGTGCTCTAAGGACGTGTTGTAACATATCCCTGTGTATATCTAGCTATCAAATGCTGATCAGTAAATCTTTGGGGTCCAATTCTGCCATTTTTACCCACTTGAAGTAACTCCATAATCCATGATTTGTTCCTTTGAATTCAGTTGTATTGCTTATATAGGCAGAGTGGGCAAAGTTTTCTAATCCCGAGAGCTACATCCATTTACCACAGTGGCGCCAATGAACCACATGGTGCTCGCTCTGCTGCTGTTATAAAGAATGCTACTCCTCCATGTGAGGAAATCTACTCTTTTTGTCACTTAAAGCAATATTTTAAAATATCCATATATGAGATTTCAAGATTTATACTACACTCAGTCATGTGTAAAGACTACTACTAACAGCCAGATGTGCTCCCTAAAGATAACTTAAAAGGTCTGAGAGATGCCTTGAAATTATGGCCATAAGACAACTATGTGTTAATGCAAAAATAAGCTTCCTCAGGCTCTTGTAAATAGCTCAGATTTATTGGTGTTCCCTTTCTGAAACAAGAAGGCTCTTTTGTGCAGGGATACAGTGCACTTATAAAGTTAATGTTAAAGGTTATTGCGGTTCTTTGCAAGTAATGCACTTTTTATTCCTTGAAACATATCCCTCTTATTGCATTATCTTGTAAGCTAAGGGACTAAAATAATGTCTTAATAATGTACTCAATGTGTGGCATTCCAGAAATAAATTTGTGTTGTAGGGAGAACATATTCTAATGCCCTAGGTCAGCACAAGTTAAATTAATTATTCCTTGAGAGAGTTTATACTAACATATTCAGTGCTGCACATCTACCTGACACACGCAGAGCATGCGTGAGATATACTGCAAGCTTTTCATATTCAAATCAGGTAAACTTCAAGCCATGCACACTCTTGAATACAACAGTAATTACTGTGCTCTAAGGACGTGTTGCAACAACATTAGCATTTGTCATCAGGATACCAGTGTGACTGCTCTGAGGGAAAATTTACATTTGTATTTTTGTTAAATACTCTGTAGAGCTGACCCATGTATTGGATGAGTATGTCTAGGGCAGCAGCACTGGCAACCTGCCACAGCACCAAACTGTCACACCCAGATCACAGCTATGACTGCCTCGGGCTCCAGCACTTTTTGTCCCATATCATCCAATCCCCACCCAAAGGGAGGCCCCTGTGGAGAATATTGCCATCTTATTTTGTGTTCCATGAACCACCCTCTGAGTCTCAGATTCAGAATCATGGAGCATTGCCTTAACATATGGCTGCTTCTGCCCAGAGCTGTAGGGGCCTACTGTATGCCCGGGCACTAACAAATGTCCATCCCCTCCTCCCCTTGCTTACATGCTTACCCTGATCCATACCAGTGACCCTAGTTCTCCACTAATGAGCAACCAAGTGAATGTTCTAGGAGATTAGCAGGCATCAGTGGGAATAGGTGGTAAAAGGTCAGGCGAGGATCTAGAAGGAACTTGCCTGACACAGACAGAATGAGTGGGTCAGGGAGATGGAAGCCTTGTATTTACTTGGTTTTGCCATGAAGGTACTAGGGATGTGCAAATGCGGTTCAGAAGTTTGGAGTTTGGACCAAACTCGAATAGTTCGGTTGACCGAACGGAACTTTAAAAACAAACTCAAATTCGACTTCCGAACCAGTTCGGAAGGCCAAAAAAACCAGTTTTGAATGTACAAACTCAGTTCGGAAGTTTGGAATTCGACTGAACTCAAATAGTTCGGTCAACCGAACCAAACTTTTGAACTGAACTCGATTTTCAAACTGAACCGAACCAAATTTCCAAACTCGGTTCTGTTCACACATCCCTAGAAGGTACAGCCTGAGCCACAGCTGTAGTCTTGTCTGGACACTGGTACCTGAGCACAGCAGCACTAGTTTGTCTCCAGGCAGCACTCAACACCACCCAAAGCCCCAGGAAAATGGTGATAGTGTACCTGGACTCACATCTTCCAACAGTCCTCATTTGGGAGGGATGGTCTTTCTTTGGGTGCTGAATCACACTATTCCTCTTTCTGTGGTCAAAGTCTCTCTTTCAGGAGAGAGAAAGAAAAAGACCAGTATTCAAATCTCAGGTACATCTTTCCTCATTGCCTCACAGGAAAAATAAATAAATTGAGAGGACAATGAGGAGATGATGGAATGACAAGAAACTAAGTGAAATGATAAGCTGGAGAGCCTCTTTCCCTCTTCATGCACTGGGAATGTTGAGAGGTGTGTGAGTGTATGCACGTGAAGGGGCAGAGCTTATTGACCAATAGAGAAAACATTTCCCACTTTAGTTGCTGGAAATGTTGTATGGGACAGGAGTCGAGTTGAGCTGCCGAGAGGAACTTATGTGGCAATTAAAGAGGACAGGAACATGTATTTTGTCTGCGGCAACAAAATAGCTAAGGTTAGGCTGGACACTCTGCTTACTAGCTTCTTAATGGCCTAAAACTAATGATTTGAACTACCATACAATTCTCAGTGCAGAAGGTTATGGTTATACTAAATGTATTTACCACAGGATAATACTCCAAGGGTGTATTCAACAATAAGTTGCCACATGATCGAATGCTGACAGCTTTGAGAACAGTCTGGAATATTTCTTTTGGGCTCCCATTTATATCAGCAAATATTTCTCATTTACACAGATTCTACCCCTTTAATGAAGGCTGAAAAACAAATTTGATGATCTTCCTGTTCAGCCACTTATATCTTTCTAAAAAAGTGAATAACTTTTTTCTTGGATTTTTCAATACTTGTTTTTAACCAGATGTGACTTCTTCTGAAGAGTTGTAGCAAAATCGCTTCACCCCCAACCCCCTACATTTATTTATGAGTTTTGGTAACACAATCAGTATTTTAATGGTGCTCTTGAACTTAGAGATTATGGTCTTTATTTGCTCTGAAACAAATAACTGTAGCAAATACCCTTTCTGTCAAGTTCACCTTTTTGGAATTGTTTCCCATGGCATGAATATGCTCTGCTTCTTCATGGTTAAAAAAAAATCCATTATGGTTATTTGGGTTTGGTCACTTCAGCTATTTTGGTATTCCTGCCATTTAACTTCTTTTCAGACAGATTAGTATTTTAGTAATAGTTCCAAAGTGACACAAAAAAGTCCTGAAAAGAAGTAATGAAATACCAAACAGCAGAATGCCCAAAACAAAGTGAATGAACAGGCAAAGTAGCAGGGATGAAATATCTGGAATGGTGTCTAAATGAATGGCATTTTGTATGCTGTGATGTACTAAGCAGAAATGTTATAAGTAGGGATGTGAGAACAGGACGGAGTTCGGATGATCAGACATTTGGGCTAAAAACTTAGTTTGGGTTCATGGGTTCGGTCCAGTGGAGTTCACACCTCCCCGAACATTCACATTCCCCTGCTAGTGCATCCCTCTTCAGACTAGTGCTACAACTTTGTCCTCATTTTTTCTCAGAATTTAATGAGAACTGGGCTATTTGGCCTTAGTTTGCTGAGTACCGAATTTTTGAAGACTTACCACAAAAATTTGATACTCTACCAAATCTTGGCTGAGTGCCAGGAGCAGCGGCAGAGGCCTGGCCAGGGCTTGGTGGATGGCACCCGTACTTGAATGATTGAATAAATTTATCATTGGCACTAGCTCTCGCCTTGGCCATAAACAATAACAACAAAATTCAACAAAAGGAAAAGGAAAACTCACAAACATACATATAATACAAAACAAAACAAAACAAATATATATATATATATATATATAAACTAAAACAATTAAACAATTAAACATCATTCTAAAATCAATTTACTAATGGCAAATTAACCAAATTTCCCAAAACCACCGTCCACCAAATAATTACAAAGTGTTTCAATGACCTCCAGAGGTACCAACGAGATATTGTAGTCACTTGCCAAATCTTCCAGTATTTAGAGCCTTACAAGCTTCCTCATATTTTACTCCTGACAGTGAATACACACTATCATCCCTCCACTAGTAGTCCCTCCCTCAATTTCGTGGCCAAAAACATGAAGGAAGTTACTGCCCGCATTACCACTTCCTCCTGAGTATCCAGGAGGAATTTCAATTTACTTATATCAGGCCCATCCTTTCCTCTGTCAAATAGCAGGACCAACCAAATCGCCCTAATCTCAGTATATACTGGACAGCGCAGTAATACGTGGCTGAGATCCTCAATCTCCAATTCGCCACAATAACACCATCGCTGATCACATGGAATATTACTGTATCTACCTGAGAGAACTGCCGAGGGAAAAAGCTGAAAACGTAGGAGAGTAAATATTCTTCTGGATGTTTGATCAGGTAACTTGTCAAGATAGCATTCAAGACCATGATGTAATTTTATATATATTTAAGCAAGGAGCAACTTTCCACTCTGCAACAATAGACATGTCTTCCTGCCTTGCAATATCCCGCATTCTAGACTTGACTATGTTCCGCTGCCATCCCCTACCCTTCCCACACAAATAGGGGGAGGAAAGGCCAAGATATCCCATATAAGATGCCATTTGAGATAACCACGGGTAGCTCAAAGCCCCTTGATACAGCAATTTTTCTTGTAGGCAGAGCAAAGGCAATGCAGTCTCTCCTTGTAGACACAGACGGGACCAATAACTGATAGCCGCCTGCCTAGCCAAATGGGAAACTGAGTTCATACCAGTTTCGGCTCGGAGGACTGCCACTGGAGTTCCCTGCGGGACTTGAAGCAGACTACCGAGAAATTTATTCTGTACAACTTCAAGTAGTTGTAGAACCGAGCTGTCATTAATTCTGTCCCAAAAAGCAGAATAGGATGCACCTTTGTCTTGAATACATCCAAGACAACTGAAATAGTAATACCAGCGGATCTGGCCATTAACCTCAAGATCCCCTTTGCTGCTACCAATGCCTTAGCAGCTATTAATTTTTGGTGCCTTTCCCATGAACCGGTTCTAGTAATAGTGATCCCCAAGTAAACATAAGAGTTCACCTGAGCAAAACTCTTATCATTTACTTCCCAACTGCCCTTACTAGCTCTCCCACCTATCACCATTATCTGGGACTTT
>QEPC01000347.1:2332672-2347960 GCA_003113815.1 Sphenodon punctatus
CGCCCTAATCTCAGTATATACTGGACAGCGCAGTAATACGTGGCTGAGATCCTCAATCTCCAATTCGCCACAATAACACCATCGCTGATCACATGGAATATTACTGTATCTACCTGAGAGAACTGCCGAGGGAAAAAGCTGAAAACGTAGGAGAGTAAATATTCTTCTGGAGGTTTGATCAGGTAACTTGTCAAGATAGCATTCAAGACCATGATGTAATTTTATATATATTTAAGCAAGGAGCAACTTTCCACTCTGCAACAACAGACATGTCTTCCTGCCTTGCAATATCCCGCATTCTAGACTTGACTATGTTCCGCTGCCATCCCCTACCCTTCCCACACAAATAGGGGGAGGAAAGGCCAAGATATCCCATATAAGATGCCATTTGAGATAACCACGGGTAGCTCAAAGCCCCTTGATACAGCAATTTTTCTTGTAGGCAGAGCAAAGGCAATGCAGTCTCTCCTTGTAGACACAGACGGGACCAATAACTGATAGCCGCCTGCCTAGCCAAATGGGAAACTGAGTTCATACCAGTTTCGGCTCGGAGGACTGCCACTGGAGTTCCCTGCGGGACTTGAAGCAGACTACCGAGAAATTTATTCTGTACAACTTCAAGTAGTTGTAGAACCGAGCTGTCATTAATTCTGTCCCAAAAAGCAGAATAGGATGCACCTTTGTCTTGAATACATCCAAGACAACTGAAATAGTAATACCAGCGGATCTGGCCATTAACCTCAAGATCCCCTTTGCTGCTACCAATGCCTTAGCAGCTATTAATTTTTGGTGCCTTTCCCATGAACCGGTTCTAGTAATAGTGATCCCCAAGTAAACATAAGAGTTCACCTGAGCAAAACTCTTATCATTTACTTCCCAACTGCCCTTACTAGCTCTCCCACCTATCACCATTATCTGGGACTTTCAGTGATTAATGTCTAAGCCTTTATCTATACAATAGTTAATTAAGTTCCCAAGCAACTTGTACATTCCCTTTTTTGTCTGAGACATCATGACCGCATTGTCAGTGTACATAAGTACAGGGGTAACCTGCTCTTGGATTTTTGACAGGTGACACTCATCGTCTGCCAAGGATCGGGGTAAATCATTTAGGTATAGACTAAACAGTAAGGGGGCCAGCACACATCCTTGTCTGACTCCCCTTTGTATAGAAAATGGTCTAGTCAAAAAGCCATCTCCATCCAAGCGGATTCTTGCCTCATTCCCCGTATGGATGCTTATCAGCAAGCTTAATAAGCCATCATGCAAGCCAAGATGCTGCAAATGACGCCATAGCTTGGCCCTAGGGACAGAGTCAAATGCCCTCTGGAAATCTATAAAAGCCATAAACAGCTTACCAGCCCTAATCTTTGTGTACTTGGTGATAATATGCAAAATGGTAAACCCACTATCCGTAGATCTATTTCTGCGGAAACCAAATTGCTCCTGCGGAAGTAAGTCCCGCACCTCTACCCATTGCTCTAAATGTTTTAGCAAGGCTTTGGTGTACAATTTCCCTATGACTGGCAGGAGACTTATAGGACGATACCAGCTGGGGTCTTCTGGGTCACCCTTTTTGAACACTGGTATGATTGTTGATAAACGCCAATCCTTGGGAACTACCTTCAGTCTGTTAATTGATGAGAAATAGCCTGCTAACACGGGGGCCCACCATTCTGGACTTGCCTGCAGAACCTCTGCTACTATTAAGTCAAAATCTGGGGCTTTGTTAGGTTTTAATGTTGCAATCAGATCTATCACTTCCTGGGTGCTTACCACTTCCTCAAATCCAGACATCGTGGTTAAAGATAGGGGAACCCCCGACTCCTTCCTCTCTATCACCATGACATCCCTTTCTCCCTCTTCTAATACAAATAGACCCTCAAAATATGCTTCATCAAGAGCCTTAGGTGGTCTACTGCTTTGAGCTGCAATGCACAATTAATTAAATGCCAAAACTGCCTAGAATCTTTTAATGAGGCTGCATTTTTAAGTTTAGTCCATGTCCTCCAAACTGCATTCTGTTTTTTTTTCTTTAACCAGATTCTTATACCTTCTCCTTAGTTCAAGGAAGTGAAACTGCATAATTTCTGACTGCCTCTTAGCCCAAAGAAGTTTGACACGGGCCAAAAGCTTCTTAACCTCCCTACACTCTTGATCGAACTGTGTCCTTATATGTAAGGAACCACCTTGCTTATCACATGATAATATATTCCCTAAGATAACTAATAAGGAAACATAGCAACTAGAGGTTAAATTGATGTCTTCAGGTCCAGCAGCCATCATTTTCTCCCTCAGCCCAAGGCATTCATTCCCCCATAAGTTATCCAAAAGCTCAACCAACAAAGTGGTAGACCATCTAACCCTAGTTTTAACAACAATACCTCCTTGCCTCTGGGGTAGCTGACATCCTATTTCTCCCCCTTGCTTCAAGATAACGTCTACCGTCAGCACAGCATGGTCAGACTCAGGGTGAACCACTATCTCAAATTTTTCCATTCTCTCCTGATGGCCCATTTTAACTATTATATAATCCACCACACTTCTCCCACGAGGACTAATATATGTAAATTCACCATCAGGATCCAATGGGCCTCTGCCGTTCAACACCAGAAGATTATTCATCTCAAGAAGTTGACTCAACCGTTCACCTGCCCAGGCACCCGTACTTGACTGGGCATTGCAGGTTGCCAGGAATTGGAGGACAAGCGGCAGTGGCCCGGCCAGGACTTGGTGGCTGGCACCCCTACTTGACTGGGCATTGCAGGCTGGCATCATACTCGTCTGAGCTCAGGAAGCAAATTGGGCAAGCCTTGCCCGGTGGTGACTCTCGTAGACAGCCAGCCTCCACCCACCGGCGCGCTCATCCAAGCTATGCCCATCTACAAGAGGGAGGAACAAATGGCTGACGTGCAGTACCAGCAGCAACCATTAGATTGCCATGGCACAGTAACTGCGGCTGGAACCCCTGCTTGGCCAGGCATTGCAGGCTGGCTGGCATCGGTGGAACTTTGGTAGAGGCCCGGCCAGGGCTCAGTGACTGGCACCCCTACTTGGCCTGGCATTGCAGGCTGGCTGGCATCGGTGGAGCATTTACAGACAATGCAGTGGAACAACAGCCCTCCCTGCCTGGAACGTAGTCCCCAGAACCCTGATGGTGGGTCCTGGGGCTGGAGTGTCTGGCTGTTTCTTGATGCGGTGGAATGACAGCTCCTTGTGAGCAGAGTGATGGCCCCAGAACCCTGATGGTGAGTCCTGAGGCTGGAGTGTCTGGCTGTTTCTTGATGCGGTGGAATGACAGCTCCCTATGAGTGGAATGATGGCCCCAGAACCCTGACAGTGGGTTCCGGGGCTGGAGTGGCAGCTTCTGGATGACGTGGATGGACAGCCCTCCCTGCCTGCAATATAGGCCCCAGAACCCTGATGGTGGGACCTGGGGCTGCAGTGACTGCTTCTTGATGCCGGGTACAGCACCTAAATCTATCTAATTTTTCTAAATAAATGAATCTGTGGAAGTGAATGTGTGGAAAGAAATGGGCAAAATATGAGAAGGATGGCAATGGATTGGGAGGAACACAAACTGCTGGGAGAGGGAGAGTTCTGAAAACGCCTTCTGACTAGATCAGTGGCTATCTCAGAATGAATTGGAAGTGGGGAGGACAATTACTTTTGTTATGTTACTTGCATCAGCAGAGCAGTGGCATAGGGCTGGCCAGGGCTTGGTGGCTGGCACCCCTACTTGGCCGGGCATTGTAGGCTGGCTGGCATTGGTGGAGCAGCGGCAGAGGCCTGGTCAGGTTTGGTTGCTGGCACCCCTACTTGGCTGGGCCTTTCAGGCTGGCTGGCATTGGGTGAGTAGCAGCAGAGGCCCAGTCAGAGCTTGTTGGCTGGCACCCCTACTTGATCAGGCGTGCAGAACCCGACTGTAGACTGAGGTCGCAACGTGTCTGGAGGCGTAGTGGTAGGTGGAAAACTGCATTATGTTGCTGTGGAGCTCTGTCACTGTGGAGGTCCCACTGCTGGTGTTTTGGAGGCCTCAGATAGAGTGGAACCTTCGTACTTCTCAGCCTAAAGAAACCCACTGGGGTAGGAGGTCCCACTGTGTCTAGAGACACAAGGGTGGGGGAAAATCACTGTTGAGACCATTCACTGTTCAGGTCACACAGATGGTCTTCTGGAGGCCTCCAGACACAGTGTCACTTCAGGCTTCATTGGACCTATAGAAGCCCAGTAACTCCTGAAGTCAAACACTGCATCTGGAGGCACAGTGGTGGTGGTGGTGATGGGACAGTTGGTGTAGAGGCCCCTATGGCTGGGGTTCTGGAGCCCACATGAGTTGTTGGGGGTGCCCTAAGACTTTAGGGTGTCCCCTAGCCGTGGGGCCACCCCTGCTCCCAAGAAGAGGTTCCACCCTCCCAATGAATGCCCTTATACCTCTTCTCAGAGGCAGGGGTGGGTCCAAAATATAAAAACCGCCTACTCTTAATAACTAACTTACAACTGTAACTTAAGAAATAACTTTTTAACTCAACTTTTTTTAACTTAACTTTTTAACTTAAGAAGGAAGCGTACTTATCTTTAATGTGGGATGTCCTCTGCTGGCTCTAATCCACACACTCGCAGCTGCCAGAAACGCCTCCTTCTGCCTTGTGTGTCATCACTGTCATGTGGTGCCCTTTGGGTGCTGGGTTTATTCATGGTGGTGGTTCCGCAGCACCATTGGTCTTCCTCTCTGTGCTCTCTCCTCAAAGAAGCCTGGGGAGCAGGCTGTCCTCCTTGTTGCACTCGCTGAAGCAAGCAGCAGCATCTGTGGTCTCCTCTGCCTTGTGTGTTGTCAGTTCTGTGGTGGTGCCTTCTTTTCCTGTTTTTGTGGCCCAGTCTCCATGTTGTCATCCTGTAACATAACTGAGACCATGCAGGCTAGGCTGGAACTGAAGGGCTCCAAAACAGGTTGTCTTATTTTGTGGTCTCCCCTCCTTCTAGTCTTCATGCAATGGAGAGTCCAGATCATCACCTGTTTACTTGGCTGCAGCGTCCATGTTGGTATGGGTCTCCCTTTAAGGACAAAGACCATGCAGTCTGGATTTGGATGGATGCAAAACAGGTGTTCTCATTGTGCAGGTCTTTGATCAGAATAGATCATCTTCAGGTCTGTTCAGCGCCCGTATTGGAAATTTGCTCGGCGTTCCTTGCATTGTGCAAACAGATTTTTTGTTTTGTTGTTGAAGTCTGGAATTTCCTTGACCATGGCTTGCTCAATAGACAGCATTGCTAGAGCATTCAGACGGTCCTCTGTCATGGTACTTCTCAGAAAGATTTTAATTCTTTTTAGAGCTGAGAAGCTTCGTTCTGCTTCAACAGTTGTGAGAGGCGTTATCATCACAATCTTCAGCAGTTTAACCACCTCTGAAAAAGATTTGTCTAAGTTGTCCTCTGTCAACACAGCAAGTAGTGCAGAGGCATCTTTGGCGGAATGGAATTCTGACCTGTCATACAAAATACCAAGCTCACTCAGTCAGTCTCTCTCCAGCATTGAGTAGACTTCCATTGTCGCATTAAAGGCTTGAATGGGAGAGCATTCACTATGCCATTGAAACAAAGTCCCCTGCACCAACCTTGTGCTCTCTAGATGTTTTGTGAATTGAAATCTGTCGTGTGCATGAGAAATTATAATATCACACACTTCCACAGCAATCTACTCTAGTGTGTCCATGCTAGGTGCACTTCTGCCCATCTGAGTGTTCTCCAGCAGCTCCGAGCACAGAGTTCCAATGGAGTCCCTCACTGTATTGATGGCTTTTACGAAGTCAGTAGTATATCTTTGAATACCTACAGAGTCAATGTGTTTTTTGGAGCTTCTTGTAAAGTATGTCCACTTGCAGCATTATTCTGTGGAACAAGGATAAGAAGTAGAGGAACTCCCCATCAGATTCCAACATGTTCATGTATGACCTGGCCTCAATACCAGTCTTGGCATCATGACTATCTAGTCGTATTATGTTCAAAGCACACAACCAGATCCTCTCTGTGCTCATAGATTACCTCGACTGTACGCACACTGAAGTTCCAGTGTGTTTTAGCTACTTTGGGGAGCCTTCTCTTCACCACCACATCCAGAATTCCAGTCTTTTTTGGAGACAAACTGAAGAAAGCAGGAATACCAGACAGACTTTGAAAAAAAATCCTTACTTGTCTTATTTGGGATACAGCTTGCTACATAATAAGGCTCAGCTGATGGGCAAAACAGTGAACAAAGTGTGCATTTGGGTATACAGTCCTTATGTTCCTCTGGACTCCACCATGCTCTCCATGCATCACACTCGCTCCATTGTACCTCTGAGCTCTGAGTTTCTGTTTGTTAGAGTCCCTTGGGAGAGCAGCACTGAGGTTTTCAAGCAAGGACTCACTGATTGTTTCTGCACAGGAGTCTGTCAAGTGTGTGAAGCTGAAAAAATGTTCCACGGTTGAACCCCTACCATCGATGTAGCGGAAAATCATGACAGACTGGCAGATGGTTGAGACATCAGTGGTGTCATCAGCTTCAATAGCCACAAAATCTGCATTTTTAATATAATTTAATTTCATTAATTATGTGGTCACGATTTCCAGTATGCAGTCCAGGAGTTCATTCTGCGTGGTTTTCGAAGTCCCCTTGAAGACAGTTGCAGTCTTCAAATGTTGCTGTATTGTACTGTCTGCTGTGGCAAGTAACTCTATTGCACCTCTAAAAACCCCTGGATTGACAGATCCTTCGCTTTCTTCATGTCCACACAGCGCCAATTCAGAGGCACCACAGAACTTTCTGCAGTCTATTATTCTGAAGAGGATGTTTCAATTTCGATCCACGTCCTCATTTTGCTTCCTTACAGACACATGGTAGCCTTCATTGAGTCTCTCGGCGATGTTTGTTTTTCCCAACTGTGACAGGTTTAGGCAGTTGTCAAGGTGGTTTTTACAAGAATCATGCTTCTTTGCCTTCTCAGACAGGTGCTTAATGTCCTTGACTCCCGTCTTTGTCCATGTTGTGTCACCACCAAACAGTAAGCAAGGAAAACAGAACAATGACTTCTTGGAAACACTGCCACATAGCTACCAGAACTTCTCATACCAGGATGTATGGAATCTGCGTGTATAGCCTATTCCTCTGTGCTGTGCAGCTTGTTCGATTTGCAGTTCTGGATGGTGAAGTCCCATGTCTTTCACATTTTATTTATTGCGTGACCATTTGGTCCTTGCAGTCAAATACAAACAAACAGACATGGGTGTTACCCAGCTCAAGAAACCATACAAACATACAAAAAAATTAAAAGTAACATAACCAATGCCAAAAAAGTGACTCTTAGCCCCCATCATCCTCAGAAAGAGAAGCATCACCAGGGATCAAGGGCAAGAATTTGAGGAAATGGTCCCTATAGGTGAAGGCCTGACCTAAAAAGGTTGACACAGCCCTCAAACGGGTCATATCAGTATCTGAGAGGAAAATGCAGAGCAGCTCGGAATAGGTCCTGCCAGGATATAGGTTAATATAGGAGGCCAACAATTGGGCACAGGACACATCATACAGATGACATACAAACAAAATATGTGTGATGGTCTCTATCTCAGTGAGATCGAAGGGACATAATCTCACACTGAAGGGGGTTCCAGCATAACGCCCCTCCAACACGCAGGTGCGGAGCACATTGAGCCGGCCCCGAAAAGCAGAGTAAGATGCCTCCTTGAGAGTGAAAAAGATAAATAAGCCGCCCTCTTGCCGGCAAGTGGCATAATCAACCTATAATGAGCCAAAGAGGCAAAAGAGCCCACCTCTGCCCAATCCACCTGGCGGGCAATGTCCGAAATCCTGACGTCAATCTCCCTGTGTGCTTTACTGAGCTGAGTAGCTTTCAAATAATCAACCAAGAGCCCCCAGGCAGCTATCTGGGAAGTCAGGCTCTTCATTCAAGATGGAACAAAAGGATCCTGGGGTTTATAAGCCAGGAGCCCTAAATGGGCATTGTGGCAGCCATAAAAAAGCTGCCTGCTTCCAGTTTAGCTTGCCCCAAACTGGCCAAACTCCACTCTTAAGGCAGCCGAGGGGCTCCCATTTGGGACCTGAAGCAAAGATTTTAGCACTTTAATCTGCACAGAGTTTAATACCAGTGGGGCACCCACAGCCCATAGAGCTCCTCCATAAAAAAGTTGAGCACGAACTTTGGCCTCCATGATTTTAAGAGCGACCCCCAAGCTGCCATGGCCTTTGTGCTTAAATGTACGGGCAATAGCAGCAACCAGACCCTTAAGTTTGTTAAGGGCTATCTCCCTATGGGGGGGTCCAACTAAGTGACGCGTGGAACGAAATTCCAAGATATTTGTAGGAAGAGACCTGAGCTATCGGGTGGACATTGATAGACCAATGGTAGCTCTTTCCCCCCTCCCCAAAACAAGGACTTTGGTATTTTTGTAATTGATAACCAATTTATTGGTAGAACAATAATCAAAAAGGGCACGTAGCTGCCTACTCAGGCCCACCTTAGTCTGGGAGAGGATAACCATGTCATCGGCATAGAGTAAACAGCCCAGATGATGTGTGGCCAACTTGGGTGGAAAAAATTCCAGCCAGGACATCGTTCAGGAAAACATTGAAAAGGGTGGGAGCTAATATGCAGCCCTGCCTGACCCCTGAAAAAATAGGGAGCCATGATGTAAGATACCCCTGCTGGGAAAGTCTGACTGCCAACGAAGAGTCCCTGTGCAAGAGACGAAGCAAAATGAGCAGCCTTTGATTGATTGACAGGCTAATCAGTTTGTCCCATAAAAGGGGCCTGTCAACCGAATAAAAGGAGGCCTTAAAGTCCACAAAGGCACAAAAGAGCTTGGAATTCGCCTGGACATACTTCTCGGCCAAATGAAAAATGACAAGACAGTGATCAAGAGTTGACCTGTTCTCCTGAAACCCAGTCTGCTCCCTATGCAAAACTTGAGACTCCACCAACCAATTATTCAGCAAAGATAACAGGTGCTTGGCATACAGCTTAGCTTATAATGCTCAACAGGCTTATGAGCCTGAAGTCCCCGGGGTCCGACCTATTGCCACCCTTATAAACTGGGATAATCACCGCCCTGCCCATGTCAGCCAGAAAGGTACCAGTCTTATCCAAGTGGGTAAAAAAAGTTGCCAAGAAAGGGACCCACCAGTCCACCTGACTCTTTATGAGTTCAGCAGACACACAATCGTACCCGGGGGCCTTCCCTGTCTTGAATGACTGGATAAGCACAGCCATCTCTAGCTCCGTAATCGGTGGCCATATGGGAAGTTCTGCTAGATGCACAGAAAGATCCTCCTCTGGCTCCTGGGCTGGAAATAAGGTCCGAAAATGGGACAACCAGGTCCCACTAGGAATAAATATTGGACAGAAATTACAGGGTTGTCCCAAAAAAGAATTAATACTCCACCCGAAGTTCCTGGAATCCCTAGTCCTGGCAACAGAGAGCAGGGTGTCCCACTTCTGGGCAATGTAGGCAGCCTTTTTCCCCCTAAGAAGCACCTGATAAACCTTCTTGGCTTTGAAAAACTTGATCATCATCCTCTCCTCCCTCCATCTTCTATAGGAGCTGAACAGGACACTCAGGTGAGCCTTCCATTCTTTACATTTCTGGTTGTACCAGGGGGCTCCCCTATGGGCAGCCCCACGGCCGCCCTGAAGCTGGCTAGAGGTGGAGACAAGAAACGGCCTCAAGAAGGAAATAAGACCGAGATATTGTGCCATCAAATCAGAGTGAGAGCTCGCTCCCACAACCGCGTCCCTGATTGCCAGGCCAAGAGAAGAGAACAACACTTCCCCAAGCCACCTGCTGAGATCATTTGACCAACAGCACCTGCGGGGTCCAATGCAGACCTCATTGTTATCAACCCCGCTATCCTCCCTCACCCAATCAATATGGAGCCGAAAGCTCAAAAATAATGGAAGATGGTCACTGTGGATTTCCTGACCAACCAAAAAGCTAACTAAATATGGGAGAAAATTGGGGGAGACTGCAATGTAGTCAATCACACTGCAGCCCTGATGAGAAATAAATGTAAAGTTCCCTTCAACATCCCCCGAAGAAGCACCATTTAAAATGTGCAAATTGGAATTTGCCACCAGGGCAGCTCATCTAAGCCCAGAGGCATTTAATGTCTTATTCCCGGAGCAGCAATTTAATCCCGCGGCACCAGGGTTATAGGATGGGCAATGCGTCAAAAGCTCCTCAGGATCATCACCCAAACGAGCATTAAAGTCACCCACAAACACAAAAAAGCCAAGGGATATTTATCCTGCAAAGATTGAATAAAGTCCTCCAGTTTGTCCCAGAATTCACCCCCAAAACTTGGTGCATTGACTGGAGGGATATAGACAGTAAACAGGATGAATAGCCTATTACCTATTCTACCCACTACTGCTAAAGCAATGGGGAGGAGCTTAACCGCTTCCAACATGAAAAACCCCAGTCTATAAAGCAAACAAGGCCCTCACACGGATGACCCCGATAGGCGTAAGAGACAGCCGAGGTCTCAAAGGCCATAAGCCCCGGAAGCTCAGGGACATCCTGACATCAGGTTTTCAGGAGGCAAAGAATGTTCCAATCCCCCCAAAACTTCAAAAAGGTTTGGTCGAGGGACCGAGATCGCCATCCCGCTATATTCCAAGCACAAAGACTTACTGAATCCAACTGGTTGAAAAACTGAGACTGATGGGGAGAATCTCAACAGGGGACTACCCCCTCTGTTGGCACCAATCCCTGTGAACCTTCAGGGAAACAGCCAGGGCTTATTAAGGGCACAGAGGGATCCCTCTGGGCACAAGACGGTCCCAGGATCGCTGCTCTACCAGACTCTGGAGATTTCAGTAAAGCCGGAACAACTCCCAAGAGGGGCCTTGAAGATGTAACATCAGAGGGAACTTTCCCAAACTTTGAATCATCCCTGGAGAAAATTTCCATTAAAAGACTCCTGCCCCACTCAATAACTTGGGCAAGGTTCAGGAGTCTCTCCTGAATAGGGGATACCCATTCACCTTGGGCCACTGGAACCCCTCTAGTAACCAAGGCACTTGGCACTAAGCTGTTAGACAAGGGGTGAGCCCTGCCTGAGAAATGACTGGCAGGTTTGGGGGCCATGGAACGCAGGACCAGATCCCTAAAGGCTTCGCCCACATGAACCCCCCAAGAGGACAATAATGTGGCCTGTGACAAAATTACAGAGGCAAAGTGGGATGACTGGAAAAACACAATAAAACGTTGAATACGCCTATAGGAAGGCAAAGGCTGAAATGAAACAATAGCCCCTAAAGGGACCCACCCCAAAATCTGCTCCAAATGATGCACAATAAAAAAAATTGAGTTCCAAAGTGGAAAAAACCCATCAGGCTGAGGCTGAACCCTGAAAGACACAGCACCAGGGATTGGAACCACCTTGGGTGGCAGGGAATTTGCCGGGTCGGGATCCAAAAAGCCAGGCGAACCGGCCAACTGAGAAGTGCCTCCTGACAGACTCTCCCCCTGTTCACCCAAGACAGGGGGTTGGGACAAAGAGGGAGACTAGGCACAGCCCTAGCCAAACCCTCCTGTCTACAGCTGTTACAGTCTGCCAGAGTCTTGGCAATAATTTTCAGTTACTCATGCTGAGCAGTGAGCACTGCCACAATATCTCCCAAGGACTGGGAGAAATGGCTAGATAGAGATTCTAACAGGGAGCATTGTCTACTTAGAAGGACACAACAGTTAATACCCTCCAAGTCCACATTAGATATGTCCTTTACAGATGAACTCAAAATATGGGCCGGCTGAGACGAGTCCAAACAAATCGGGTCCAAAGTGGAACCAAGCGGAGATTGTATGCTAGTCAAAGCTGCGAGGGCCTCCTGGGGAGCTAGGGTTTCAGCCGACACCCCAGCAACCCCCAATGGAGTCAGACGTTGAGAACAGAGAAAGGGGAAGGAGTCCAGCGACCTTTGGGCAAGTGGGGGCTGCGCTCTGGCCGGCACACCCGTTTGGCCTTTCTTTTTCTTACCACCGGGCCTTGCTGCCATACTTGCAAGCCGGAAAATCACGCTCAAGCGGTGGGGGCACTATGCGCCTCTGGCTGCTGTAGTCTTTTAACGGCCCTGCTCAGCCTCCACATCACCAGCTCCACCCCTCTGCTCGCCGCCGAGACAGCTGTTCCACCTGCATTGATCCTCTGCCCATAGTCCTACCCAGCACACCTGCTGTAGTTTCCACTGTCATCTCTGGACTTATGACTCTTTCCCTCTGCAGGTGTCCGTTGGAAAAACCGGAGCAGATGCAAAGCCCAGGACCTGCTCAGTCGGTGCCACCCAGGTGGACAGCGGGGGGTTCTAGAGCAGCAGCTGCAGTCCGGAGATGGAGGCTACCCTGGCAGGAGCTGCAGCGGCAGGTGGCGGGTTAAGTTGGAGAGTGCTATTCCAGGATTCGCACAAATCAGCTACATCCAAGTCAGCAGGCATACAACAAAGGGAGTGATGCCAATGCCACACAACCCCACAAACAGTGTT
Source organism: Sphenodon punctatus (assembly GCA_003113815.1). Taxonomy (NCBI): domain Eukaryota; kingdom Metazoa; phylum Chordata; class Lepidosauria; order Sphenodontia; family Sphenodontidae; genus Sphenodon; species Sphenodon punctatus. Next base: position 2,345,206 of record QEPC01000347.1, read on the forward strand.
GCCCTTCGAGCTGCCGCCCTTTGGGCTGGTGCCCAAAGGGCCCCAGCCCCTGTATAATATACCTGGGGGGGAGATGAGGACCGCCAATGAGTGGGCACAAGCAGTAGCTTCTTCCCCTGTTCCATGCCCCTCCTCTCCCAGCTGCACACACTCACGCCCAAAGGGCCCCAGTCCCTGTATAATATACCCGGGGGGAGATGAAGACCACCAATGAGTGGGCACAAGCAGTAGCTTCTTCCCCTGATCCACGCCCCTCCTCTCCCAGCTGCACACACTCACCATTCTTGCAGTTTCTCTTCATAAGTCAGCTTGGTGAATGGCTTTGTGATAAGAGCATCCACGGTATTCATTTTCAAGTGTAGGCTCTGAAAAAAGAAAAGAAAAATGGGGGTTTGGCACTAGCAGCACTCTCACAAAGGTATTAGCATTCCCCCCCAACCTTGCCTTCTGTCCCTCAGCTTAAATTGATGTCTTATGTGTAAACAAACAACAACAACAAAAATTTCACATATGCAAAGCGATTCTTTTTTTGTAATGCACTGTTGTCCCATGCAAAATTAACTCAGACAGTAAAAAAACCAATTTATTGAATACTTTATTTAGAAACAATTTTTTAAATTTCATATTTATCCTAAACTTGGTCTTTCTGGGGACAAGAAGAAACCACCAGAGACAACCAATTAGAGCCTCTATTAACTTACATAGTATTTGTACAGTGTTAAAGTCTTCAAATGTGTTGATAAACGCTTTCTCGGAGTGCTTGAAAGAAACGTAACTGTCCCACTCTTGATAGATGCACTCCAACTACATCATACAGGGATAGCTGATGTTTTGAGAACCTATGCCAGATTGTAGTAGCCCTCCTTTGATGATGCAGAAAAGCATCCATTAGTCTGTTCACATTTCTCAGTGATTTCCTAAACTGACAAAGCGCACCAGAATCAGTTGGGCTTGGCCTTGCATTCCTGTTGACTGTGCTTTCAATTAAATCTGACACCAAGATGTTGCTCCTTGGAAAGGAGTGGATGATACGGCGCAGGTCACGTCTCATGGGACTTGCCAACTCTAGACCAGTGAGGTTGCCCACATCATTTCCACCAGAGTGGATCATGATTCCCATTGGAGGTGGATCATCACATCTCCTCTGAATCCTATCCAACGTTGTAATGATCTCATGCCATCCCATGCCTCCTCTTCAGAACCACCAGATGTCATAATTCTGGTTCTCCAAGGAAAAGCTAAGCCCCTCTTCACAGACAAACTGCTCCAAATGGTGAATGTAGGAATCACCAGTGATCCAGATAATTTCTGCCATACTTTGGATCAGGATGCAAACACAATGACAGTGCAATCAGCAAGAGTAGCACAGACACGAGAGATAGACGCAGGGGTCTGTCCTCCAATTCCAAGGTACTACAGAGAAATGGTACAGAATTGCAGGTGTTACTGTACTAAACCAGGTCCCTCCAGACCAGCATCCCTAGTAGCTACACCACCAAATGCCTGCCCAAGCATACAGGCCCTTTAAAAAAAACACATTTGACCCGTTGCAAGCAAACTACTTTCCAGCAGCAGTGAAACAGCGAAGGGAAGGATCATTTTAAAAAAAGAGTAGCCACGACCAGTATTCTTCTTCTTCTTCTTCTTCTTCTTCATTATTATTATTATTAAATTATTATTAAATTATTATTATTATTATTATTATTATTATTAACATTTATATAGCGCCAGCAATGTAACTGGCACTTTACAAAGAATAAGATAGATACGGTCCCTGCTCGAGAGCTTACAATCTGAAGACAGGGGGAGGGGAGACAGGGAAGGGAGAACAGAGGGAGAGACAAGGGATGCAACATACATGAGGATGCGAGAGCTCAGGTACACATTCTTGGCTTGGTTACAGTCATTGGGAGAATGCAGATAACAGGTGGGGGATAATCCTGGGTGGGGCCTCTCTACTAGAGAGGTGGAAGCCATTTGGTCTCTACTCACAACATCCCACCAAACTGCAAAGGGTGGGGCCATTTTAAAATGCAAGGAACATTCCAGCAAAAATTGGATTGGAAACCTTCCATCCAAGCCCTTAGGTACCCCACCCAGAAAACTTATGTCTAAAAGAGGAAATGGACCAATTTAAACTAGGAAAGTAGTGATGGAAAGTGAGGCCCCAGAAAATGACCACAGCCTTTGCACATGCTTGGGGGAGGAGGGGGGAAACTAGCCAGCAGTGCACCGGCAAACACACAATAAGCAAAAGCAAACCACACCTTCTTAAGCCAACCATCTTATCCTCAACACACCACAGAAGCGGCAGCGAGGAGTTGCACTTGTCCCCCAAAACATGGTTCAATTCATATCTGCTGCACCGCCTGCCCCTCCCCATGTGTCACAGTCTCCCAGTCCACCCCACCCCCAGCCCCATTGCCCAGCCAGACTCCCCGTGTCCCCCTCCCCTCCCCCATGTCTCTCAGTGGTATGCACCCATTCGCCCCACTTAGGGATGCCATAGATGCAATTTTTTAGAAGGCACTTATGAGATATACAGGTTGCAGGACTGCATTGGTTCCAATACAACCCTAAAACCTGCATATCTCATAAGTGCCCTCTAAAAATGTGCATCTATGGCAACCCTACCCATACTCCATTGCCCAGCCAGACTCCCCATGTTTCCCCACTCCCCCATTGCACCCCACTCCACACCACCCTCCCCATGTCTCCCAGTACACCCCTCCCCCATTGCCCAGCAAGACTCCCC
>QEPC01000347.1:2350514-2367970 GCA_003113815.1 Sphenodon punctatus
GGATGGGGGGAACACAGACAGCTCACAACAAACAACACAGAGAGGGGTACAAAACTGAAATGAAACCTAAATCAATCTAATCCTACACTAAATAAATAAAAAAAAGAGGGGAGGGGAATCAGGGATGGAATATATACAAGGAGGAGGGAAGAATTCAATGGAGGGTAGGGAGAAAGAACACAGGGAGGGGTAAAAAATAAAAATAACACGTAAATCTATCTAATCTAATGTAAATAAATGAAAGTATGGAGGTAAATGTGTGGAAATGGGTGAAATAGGAGGAGGATGGCAATGGATTAGGAACCCAAACTGCTGGGAGAGGGAGACTTCTGAAACACCTGCTGACAGGATCAGTGGCTATTTCAGAAGGAATTGAAAGGGTGGAGGGCAATGACTTTTATTACTTGCTGCACCTGCCTTACCACAAGCCCCATTGGCTCCATGCAGCCTAGCTTGTGGCCAATCGCAGACTGTGAAGCCAGTGATCTGAGGAAAAGAGGGATGGTGATTGGGCAGGATGACTGCTACTCCAAGCCTCTCCATTCCTGGTGCCAAGAAGTCTGGTCCTCAGATGCCCCGCCCTCCTGTGCCTGCCAGCCCTGTTTTTCCCACCTGAACGTGCCCTAACTCATCCAAATGCAGCCGAACTGTTCGGGGTTACTGGGTGTTCGGTTTAGCCATTCGGTTCAGCCATCCGAACTGGCCGAGTTTGGGCAGAACACCTAACGGCCAAACCGCGTTCACACATCCCTAGTTATGAGATATACTGGAGCAAAGCAGTTTACCAGGAGAACTTTTTATGCACAAAAGTTCTGCGAGAAGTTCTATGCAGAAATTCAAAGAGTCAGATGTTTAAGATCTGGGTGAGTTATTTAGACACACAGAAAGTTCAGAATTTAACAGCAAACATGCCTGAGAAATGTGTGTGTAAAAATACCCACTGAGGGGCTGGAAGAAGAGGGAGTTGGTAATTGAAGGAGACGGGTTTGGTGGCACTGGGAGGCAGGAGGAAACTGAAGAGAAGGTGTGGAAACAGCAGATCCCTCTGGGGAGGAGACTGTGCACTGCTGAGCTCAGTGAGCTTGTCACCAGACAGCTGGGACTACAAGGACCAGAGAAGCTGAACCAATCATGTAAAGAAAACAGAATTACCAGTAGGAGAACAATGCGATCCAGTTTGAAGGACGAAAACCTCCATGTTTGAAGGCTCCCAGGGGGAAGAAAGACAGAGATTGGTGAACGAGGAAGCAAAAGGCTGAGGGACAGCAAGGAAACATTGTACACACCAAAAGTGTCACGTCTGAATGGTACATAGTGTCCATAAAGTTGTTTCTGTATTAAAGTGTTCCCTGAATTGAAGTGTTCACAAAGTGTTTCCTGTATTAAAGTGTTCACAAAAACCCAGTGAGAACCTCTTTGAGATGGAAAGAAAAGGGGTCAGAGAGCTGGGAGGAGGGCGGAGTGGACGAGCCATCACAGATGCAAATAATTATTGCAATAATTATTATTTACACATTTTGGAAAATGCACATAGTATCCACAAATAAAAAGTCAGCTATTAATATCAGCTCTTGATTTTACTCTCAAGCAGCACTTCTCAAGCTAGGAAGGTACTCTAGGGGGTGAAAGAAACAGCACAGCTGGCAAGCACCTAACTCCACTCAGACCGCTTTTACACGAGGTGCTGAAAAAGCATCTCCAAAGATGAGCAGGGAGAGAAGCCTGCACAGAGGGTGTTTACATGTTCCCCCACGCTACCAGAAGTGATGTTTCTCTTTTGGAAAATCTTCCCCAGTGAGACTGAGCATGCGCACGTCTTAAGTGAACATGGAAAACAGGGCTCCCCTCCCAGACCCAATCAAACTCGCTCTTATAGCACCGTGGGGCGCCACAGCCAGTCAAAAAAAGATAAATGCCCGGGGCAAACCAGGGAAAAAGAAAAACTGGCAACCAACAAAAAATGGAGCGCTTCTACCTCCGTGACAAAAACAGGGCCCTGCAACATTCACTTTCCAGGCCGGTAAGAAAAATGGTGGACATGATCATTCAGATGGAGGGAGAGAATGAGGCAGCAGATAATATGGAACTGAGGGATTTAATGAGAGGCCTGAGGCAAGACCTGGACGCCATGGCACAAGCCAGGGAAAAACTAGCAGCAGAAGTTAATAGGCTGTAGGTGGCAACAGACCTTAACATCAAAAAACTGGAGGGATTATCCAAAAGAAGGCTGAAGAATGGAGGCTGCAGAAACCAGAATAATGAGTATTGAGGATCATTCCTTGGAGAATGAAGATCAGATTAGAAAAATAAAAGATAAAGTGGATTTTCTAGAGGAAAAAGCAGAGGACCTGGAAAATTGCTCCAGGCGCTAAAATTTAAAATTTACTGGCCTTGCAGAGGGATTAGACAAGGGAGACCGCAGACTACTGATTAAAGATCTGTTGCAAGAACTATTTCCAAGGGACCCAGACATCCACCAGGCCAGAATAGAACGTGCGCACAGAACAGCCAGGCAAGCACCGAGGGAAAGAGAAAATCCACACACTGTTATTGTTAAATTCCTGGAATTCCAGGTAAAAGAAAAAATTCTGAGACAGGCCAGGAGCAAGCAGAACCTAGAATTTAAGGGAAAGATGATTAGAATTTTCCCAGACTATGCAGCGGCTACAGTCTACAAAAGCAGAAAATGGGGAAAATTCTTCTGTATACTGCACGAGAAGAAACTACAACCGCAGTTGATGTTCCCGGCTAGAATGAGTATTTTATGGAGAGGAAAAAGGAAATTCTTCACCGATTCCAAAGAACTGGACATTTTTCTAAAGGATAGTAATTCAGATTAAAGAAGTAAGGAAACAAAAGGACAAGGACTCTGTTGGAGGTCACTGAAGCTAGCAGAAAAAGAAGTAAAGGACTGGATGCCAGAACATACAACTGGCACAAGGTTAATAATGGTTAAGTTTAATAGGGTTTAAAAGAGTTGAATTGAGATCAAATTACAGTAGTGGAGGACTGTATATTACACTGGGCTGGGAGTTGAAAAGTTGTTCAGTAGACAAGTTTTCATATTAAACCCAGACCTACTTACAAAGAGTCAAAAGGGAAAAACAGGTATCCAGGAATTGAAACAAACAAATGGGTAAAAAGCAGTTGTGAAAAAAGTACTGGCAAAAGAAGGCAAAAGGCCTAAATAGGGAAGAGAAGCTGATGAGTAGTGAAAGTGTAGCTATGTAAAGCGAGATACAAAACGATGGTTAAATCCTTTGGAGGGAAGGGGTGTGAACCCCAGACGAAAGGACCTGGGAGGGGACCTAACGTGGAGGAAAAGGGAGAAACCACAAAGCCTGCTCAGTCAGGAGGGGGAGAGGGGTGGTGGTGGAGGAGGGGGCAGGAAAGGGTTGGGGAAGTGGTTAGGGGTTATGTTATAGGTCATTCCATGGTACAAATTAGAATTGGTTTAACAAGACAGACACCAACAAGGTATACAATAACTTTATTGAAAGTAAGAAAAACAAGTAAAACAAATAATGGATACTCTTAAAACACTTACCTGGAATGTAAGAGACTTGAATGAACCGGTAAAATGAAGGAGAGTCAAAGAATTAATATGGGAGGAGAGATGTGATCTCTTCTTTCTCCAGGAGACACATCTAGTAGAGAAAGATATAATTAGGTTTCAGAACAAGAAATTTGGTCATATATTTGCCTTGTGTGCCCCTAAAAAAAAAAAGCAGGAGTCATGATAGGAATTAAAGCAGGTATAGACTTTAGTCTAAGAAAAAAAGTCAAAGACAGGGAGGGGGGATTCTTGATGGTCACAGGTATATTAAAAGGAGAGAGAGTTTTGTTAGTAAACCTCTATGCCCCTAATGAGGAGACCCTGTCTTTCTTACTCAAAACTATAATGGAGGTAAAAGGAAATTTTGAAGGTAAACTTTTCATACAAGGGGACTTAAATTCTCCAATAACATGGAGATACCATTCCAGTAATAAACCATTAAAAGGTTGGCAAAGTAAAGTAGAGCAATGGCTTATTGATCATGGATTGCTAGATGTTTGGAGGAAACTAAATCATACCCAGAGGGAATACACATACTACTCGGTACCCCATAAGACATTTACAAAAATAGATCACACACTTACCCTAAGCGAGGAATTTTAAAACTGCAGCAAAACCTATATTAAACACCAAACTGTATCAGACCATCATGGAATAGCCAAAATTTTTGCCTGGGGACAGAAAGGGCAAGTTAAGGAGAAAGGTACTTGGCAAACGGACAGAGGCCTTCTCTAGAATAAATTCTTCTGCTCCCAGATACAGCAGGATATTAAAGAGTACTTTGAACTAAATGGTGGCTCAGTGAACTCATGGAACAATCTGTGGGAGTCAACGAAAGCAGTGACGAGGGGCAACATAATATCGGTGGGAGCAGCCATTAAAAAAAGAAATAGAGAAACCCTAAGAGATCTGTATCAACAATTAATAATAACAGAAACTGACCAGAAGCAAAATCCATCAATAAGAGGCCATAAGCAGTTGCTAAAAATAAAAGAGGCTATAAACACCGAAGAATCAAACAAAACAATAAGAAAACTGAAAATAATCAGAGCCAAACACTTCGAGCAAAATAATAAATCTGGCAGGATTTTGTCCTGTCTGACCAAGAAAGTAACCATTAAACACACCATTAGGGAAATTAATAGGTTGGAGGGCCCCACAACAACAGACCTGGGAGAAATAAAAAAAGAATTTAAAACATTTTACGAAGAGCTATATAGTACCACAAACCCTCAATTAAGTGAAATTAGTAGCTTTCTAGGAAAATATGAAATTCCAAAGTTAAATATAGTGCAGCAAAGATTGGATGCTCCATTTGGTATAGAGGAGGTAGTAGAAGTTATAAAGCATCTCCCTAAAAATAAAGCAGCAGGGCCAGACGGGCTACCAACTGAATTCTATCAATGCTTTGCCAAAGAGCTGACAGCCCTACTGACAGAGGTCTTTAATCAGGCCTGAAAGGAGGGATCATTGTCACCTTTCTTCTATGAAGCCAGGATTGTAGTGATCCCAAACCTGGGAAGGGATCAAAAAATTGTGGGAGCTACAGGCCCATCTCGCTGTTGAATAGCGATTACAAAATATTTACTAAATGCTTGTCCAATCGCCTTGCAGCAATAGTGGGACACCTGATACACAGAGATTAAGCGGGATTTATCCCAGGGCGGTTGGGAACGGACAATATATGAAAGGTGGCAAATATTATACATCACCTACAGACCACCGGGTCTCCAGCAATAATTCTATCTACAGACGCAGACAAGGCTTTTGACAGGGCGGAGCCGATGTTTTTATACCAAATTATGAGAACAATGGGCATAGGACAAGGGTTTATAACCTGGAATAGAATAATATATAAAAATCTGGTATCTAGACTCCAAATTAATAATAGTGTAACATATCCATTTAAATTGACCAGAGGAACTAGGCAGGGGTGTCCTCTTTCACCCCTGCTGTATAATCTGATATTAGAAGGTCTTGCCATATCGATCAGACAAGAAAGTAGGATTAAGGGAATAATGATAGGAAAAACACAATATAAATTAGCACTTTTTGCAGAAGATTTGCTTCTGTTTGTCAGTGAGCCCCAGAATTCCCTCCCAACATTAGTCAGCCTGATAGAAGAATTTGGTAACATATCAGGATATCGAATCAATTTAGAGAAATCTCATGCATTTGTATTTGGGGGAAACAGAATATATGAACAAATAACCAAAGGAAAAAATCCCATTTCAAATACAGGAAGAGAAAATTAAATATCTAGGGGTTAACTTAACCAAAAATCTTAAAAACTTATACCTAAGTAATTTCCCAGAAATAATGAGTAAAATACCCAAGGAAGTAGAGGAATGGAAAGATTTAGTGTGCAGTTGGTTGGGGAAGGTTAATTTATTTAAAATGGTGGTGTTACCGAAACTGTTGTATCCCATGATGGCTCTGCCCATAGAGCTGCCTGAGTCCCTATTCAGAGAAATAGATAAACTGATGTCTGGACAAATAAAAAACCTAGAATAAAAAAAGAAACACTGTTCAGGACAAGAGAAGTGGGAGGAATGAATCTACCAGACTTTAGACCGTATCACAAAGTGGCTGTCTTGAGTGCCCTACAGCCATGGTATCATCAGACTGAACATCAGGAATGGGTACAATTAGAAGCACATATGTTAGGAATAGATACCTTTCAACAATACTTGGTAGATGAAGGACAGATAGAAGGGAAAAAATGGGAGGAGCATCCCTTTGCCAAGATAGCGTGGAAATATTGACAACAGGTGATAAAGAAAACCAAGGACAAGAAGGGCAAGTCTCCATACACCCCAATTAACCTACTGGGTTTTAAGGACCAATGCATATCAGAAAAGCTCAGAGCAACATTAAATCAAAAACAGTTCAAGAGAGTGGAGTAACTATTTGAAGAAGGTGAGATGCTTTCTAAAGAAAAATTAGAACAGTTAACGCAGGAAATAATTGACCCCTTCCAGTTTTCTCAGCTAAGAAGTGCCCTTATGTGACAGGGAGTGGCAGAAGAGTACGGTCGGGCACCGTTTAATATCAAGAGTTTTATTTGAAAGAGACAATAATAGAGGTAGGCTAGGGTGAATATATAAAACATTAAAGGCACTGTGGTACAAAAAGTATGATGGATTTATAAAGGCCTGGGAAAAAGAACTAGGGAAGACATTTACCGAGCAACAAGAGAAGGATATAATAGCATATTATAACAGTTGTTCAGCTTCTATGGAAGCCAGGGAAACCCAAGTAAAATTGACCTTGAGATATTATCTCACACCAAATCAGTTCAAGTATCTAGATAAAACAGGTTCAGGGAAATGCTGGAGGGAATATGGGGAAGAAGGTACCCCACTGCATTGCTGGTGAGGTTGTGAAAAGGTTCAGGAATTGTGGAGGACAGTATGGGTATATATGGAAGCTATGGCAGGATTTATAATCCCATTTCACCCTGAAACAGCACTATTGGGGGTGTACCCCAACTGAGTGGTGGTTAACAAAATAAAGCCCCAACTTGTAATATTTTGTCTAGCGGCAATCAGTGTTATTGCGAGAAACTGGAAAACTGATAAAAACATCAAAGAGGGAGAGTGGTTAAACAGACTATGGTTTATCTTCTCAACGGAGAGATTGCTAGCCAAATTGCATGGCAAGATAGACAAACTACATAGCAGATGGAGACAATGTCTACAACAGATGCAGGACAAGCCTCTAACAGAAGATGAAAGGGCGTACATGTTCGACTTTTACATCTGAACAGGAAAAGGTGTTTGCCCAAAGGAAGAACAGAACACAATAAAACTATGGGGATGACCTGATTAGGTCGAGTAGTACTCAGACTGACTAGCAGCTGAGTAAAGTTTATCCTAGAGTTTGATTAGAAAGGTTAAATAAAAGAAAAGACCCATTAAGCAAATCAAAGTATACACGAACTTGTAAAATGGAAGAGGCTATGTTAAGGTACTATGTAACAGGGATGTGGTGGATTGTAATAGCCTTATGTTGAAAAACCAATAAAAATATCTTCTAAAAAAAAGAAAAGAAAATCTTCCCCAGCTGAGTAAGAGCACTTTTACATGAGACACTGAAAAAGTGCCTCCAAAGATACGCAGCGAGAGAAACTTGCATGGGGGCAGGGGGGTAGACATTCTCCTGCACAACCGGAAGTGACGTTGCTCCCATTCTAAGCAGCAGTCGCTGAGAACAAGCATAAGTTTGAAGATGTGGCATCGTAAATCCCCCACTAGAGGGTTTTACAATGCCACTTCTCCAAACCTATGCTTGTTCTCGGTGGGCGCTGCTGCTTAGAATGGGAGCAGTGTCACTTCTGGTAGTGCAGGAAAATGTCTAACCCCCCCACCCCATCCAGGTTTCTCTCCCTGCGTATCTTTGGAGGCACCTTTTCAGCGCCTCATGTAAAAGCGGTTTTACTCAGCTGGGGAAATTTCCAAAATGAAGGGGTTGCAAGCAATGGGATTGTGAGCAAGGTGCATATGTGTGTTTAGGGATGGAGAAGGAAGGACCTTGACTACCACAGACAAGAGGAAGGCAGGGGGTATAGCTTTAAAAGTTTGAGAACTGCAGCCATATAGGAAAAGATTAACCCATATAACAGGTATGGCATTGCCAAAATCTCTTTGTTGAATAGGATATGTTTTATTTTTATTGTTTAGATTATTATCTAATATTTATATAGTGACAGCAATGTACCTGGCACATTAGAGTAATCAATTATAGACAGGTCCCTACCCCAGTGGGCTTACAATCTAAAAGAGACAAAGGAGGGGAAACAAATGGGAAGGGAACAGAAGGTGAGACAGGAATACAAGAAAAGACATATGTGGATGCATATAAGGGAAGGGGGGGAACAAGCTGGACAGAAAAAAAAGAATGTGGGATTATTAATAAAATCAATTGAGTTGGGTGTAGCACCCTACATATTATTTTCCCCTCCTCTTTTTTTCTAGGGATGTGCGAACAGAACCGAGTTCGGAAATTCGGTTCGGTTCAAAAATTGAGTTCGGTACAGAAGTTCAGTTCAGTCGACCGAACTAGTCGAGTTTGGTCAAATTCCGAACTTCCGAACCGAGTTCGTACATTCAAAACTGGTGTTTTAAGCTGTTTTGGCCGTCTGAACTGGTTCGGTCTCGACCAAACAGTTCGGTCGAATTCGAGTTCGGTTTGGAAGTTCGGTTGGGTCGACCGAACTAATCGAGTTCAGTCTGAACTCCAAACTTCCGAACTGCGTTCGCACATTCCTATTTTTTTCTTTCCAGTGTGTTCTGGAGGAGGGGGATTGTATTGAACACTGGGATACAGTTGTTTGTTCAAGGGGGGAACAAACCTCAGAACTTTTCAAATTCTAGTTTTTGATATTTGTAAAATCTGGAAAAGAAAGAAAAACAAGCAAAAGCCTGACCTGTAGAGGCCATGCACAACATCTGATATTCAAATTATTAACTAGATAAGTCAATAAAAACATAGCCAATGAGTACAGGGGACAACTGCATTTTAAAGTGCAATGGTCCTACAATACTTTTGCATGTGACTATGGGCAGCAGGGGACATAATGTTGCACCCCTCTGACTCCCACCCATCCTTCCAGGAGCTCACTGGAAATGGGTTTCCAGGGAGTCCCCTGTCCCCTTCCAACATAACCACCCCCTTTCAAGCATTGTCCACCACCTGCCCTTCATCCCAAACTTAATTTTGCCAACACCCTTGCATGTGACCAGACATGCTTTTATGTATATCCATGAATTCAGATTAGATGGGAGTAATTTAACAAGATTTTGATCTTCTTAGAGGAGATGTTGTTAGTGCCAGGTCATAGGCAGCAGCCAGGATTAGGATTGCTACCCAGTGTTTGGCAGCTGTGGGGGTCTGGATGAGGGTGAGACGACTGTAACTGAATCCTGACAAGATGGAGGTGATGTTAGTGGGTAAGGTGGTGGATGTGGTGTCCCCCATCATCGATGGGGTTTGCCCTCCACTGGTTCCCCAGTTTCGTAGCCTGGGTGTGCTCCTCAATTCATAGCTCTGTCTGGATGCTCAGGTTGGGTCTGTGGTGAGGAGCACCTTCAACTAGTTACATCTAGTGTGGCGGCTTTGGCCGTATGTGTCAGGCTTGGACCTGGCCACTCTCATCCATGCTTTCATCACATCAAGACTGAACTGTTGTAACGCACTCTACATGGGGTTACCCTTGGTGATGGCTTGGAGACTGCAGTTGGTGCAGAATGTGGCAGCCTGTCTCCTTACAGGGACGGGTCACTGCTTCTTTCTCTGTGCTGGCTGCCTATAGTCTTCTGGGCCCAATTCAAGGTGTTGGGGTTGACCTATAAATCCCTAAATGGCCTGGACCCCATGAACCTGCAGGACCGCCTCACTTCCCGGGCCCTGGATCGGCCCTTGGGAGTGCCCTGCTCAAGGTCCTCCATGTATATCGGGGTGGGGGGGCATAATGGGGAAGGTGTTCTTGGTGGCAGTGCCGCGGGTATGGAATGCCCTCCAGGTGGAAGTCTGGATGCTCGTCTCCTTTAGGAAGCACTGTAAGACCTCGCTGTTCCGTCAGGCTTTTGACGAGTGTAGGGGTGTGGGACTGGGTTAGGGTGGGTGGGGTTGACTGGAAACATGTTTTTTGGGACTCCTTGGATTGTTGGTTTTATCCATTTTATATTGTTTTTTGAATATTTATTGAGATTGATAATATCTTATTTTATTTGTTGTTTTTATTTATTGTGATGTAAGCTGCCCTGAGTTGCATGGCAGGAGGGACGGGGTACAAATTTTGTATAAAACAAACAAATAAATAAAAAATAAGTAGCATCAGGATCCGGGTAATCACAGGATCAGCAATGGCAGAGAAAAAGGCAATTTTTAAATGGGATGCGCCCACCCACCCGAGCACCCATCTGAAGACAGCGTGGGTGGGCACGTGCTCCTGTAACTCATGCAATGACCACTCATGCCCACGCATGCAGCATCAGGGGAAAAACTCAGTATGCTCTGTGAAGGAGCAGGAGTGGGCAATGCATAGGTAGGGGCAAACTCCCAGCACACACCAGTTCAGGCTCGTGTACCCCTCCACTCCCTGGATGTCCGTTGGCACTCCTTGTGGTGCACACAGACCCCACTCCCAGCTGTACCCATTTAAAAATGGCAAAAGTCAGTGTCAAGGCACAGGCCAGGGTCTATTCCAGATAATTAGTCAAAGAGGGACTGTTACCAGCCAAAGGGATGATGATACAAGAGCTGCATCTGAGGCTTGAGCACAGGGTTGGAGTCACTGTCAGGCAACTCTTCCGAGAAGGAGGCAAAGGAGCAAGGAGAGAAACTTGGACAGTGTCTTGGAAACACAGGCTAAGGTAGGAGAAGTCATGCTGGACAGGAGGGTAAGATTGTAGAGGGTAAGAAACAGCAACAAGAAAGACTACCATTGCACAAGGCAGAGTATGAATGATGACCAGGAAGTATATATATGGATACCTTCAACCAATCAAGACAAGGGTCAGAATGGTCCAATCAGGCAGGAGAGACAGGCCCAGGAAGGTGAAGGGCTGCAATGCTGACTGTGCAAACTGACTCCTGAGTAGCTCCTTACGTAACACCAACACTTCTTTAGGCAGCAAATCTTGGTTTGAATCCCTGGGACCCTGACAGATAGAAACATTTGTCGATACGTGTCTGGAAAGAAAAGTGTCCCAATGCATAGCCATTGTAGAGACTTACTTTGTGGGTATTATTATGCTTTAGACTGTTTTGTGGCACTGGTCAAAAGTCCTAGTTTGCTTTAATGACACTGATACCTGCTACAGCCTTCAGTATTCACAAGAGTTGGGAGCTGATTTTCAGAGGTCATCTTTGAACTGATATCTTGGTGGCACTCAATCAGGCAGAATACGGGAAACAAACAACCAATACAATAAGCTATGAAAAAAAATGTAGCCTTCCTTTTAAGTGATCAACAACCAGTTCTAAAAGAGCCTGAGCACCACACTTCCCACACCCACCTCCCTTCTGTGTATTTTGATAGGATTTTAACAACCAGTTCTGCTGAACTAGTAGGATATCGCCACTGACTAGGTGTTCCTGTACTATTCAGTTCTTATTCGCCTGCATCAAGCTTTCTGGTAGAGTTGTCTGCTGACTGTTTGTTCCACCTTCAGTCACCTGCTTGTGAGCACACTGCAATTTTTCCGTATATATGTCTCCGGCTATGGGGAAAAAACGTATCACCAGCACTTAATAATTCCTTTTTGTCTTTTGCTTTCTTCTGCTTTTTCTGTTTTACATGTTGTAAGTGCAAAAGAAAACAAAACAAAACAAAATAACAACAAAATAGCCTAAGTTCCAAGACATTTTGCATGCACACATCTTGTTAATGCTTTGAACTCAATAGCCCCTATATTTATTATTTTAATACTTCTTTTTTCCTTTCTACACAGTTTTGTATTTTCCAATGTACAACACAAACTTGAACTAAACAATCCACCAAAATAATGGTACCTGCATTGGGATCATTACTCGTCTAAAGCCACACAGTAAACACTACAGACAGAACCCATGATTATTTTATTTATTTATTTATTTTACAGATTTATATCCCGCCCCCTCCTGCAATGCAGCTCGGGGCGGCTAACAACAACAATAAAAACAATTAAAATTCACTTAAAATATAAATATAAAATACAACAATAAAACAGGGCTAGAAAACAAATAAATAGATGGATAAATGGGCGGGGGATTAAAATCACCCCCCCCACCCTCCCTCCCGAAGGCCTGGGCAAACAGCCAGGTCTTACAGTTCCGCTGAAATGTCAAAAGGCTTGGGGCCAGGCGAGCTTTCTCCGGAAGGGAGTTCCACAGCCGCGGCCCTACCACCGAGAATGCTCGCTCCATCGTGGCCCCCCGCTTAACACGGGGGACCTCCAGGAGGGCACCCCCGGCAGACCGCAGGAGCCGTTCCGGGGCGCGAAGGGCGAGGCGGTCCCTAAGGTATGAGGGGCCAAGGCCGTATAGGGCTTTATAGATCATCACTAGGACCTTGAACTTGGCCCGGCACACTATCGGCAGCCAGTGCAGAGCTCGGAGCACCGGTGTAATGTGCTCCCGGCGACCCGTCCCCGTAAGAAGACGAGCCGCCGCATTCTGCACCAGCTGCAGCCTCCGGGCCAAGAACAAGGGAAGCCCCACGTAGAGCGCGTTGCAGTAGTCGAGCCGCGAGGTGACGAAGGCATGGATGAGGGAGGCCAGGTCCGGGCCAGAGACATACGGACGCAGCCTACGTACCAGATAAAGCTGGCGGAAGGCAGCCTTAGCGACTGCCTCCACCTGCCGCTCCAGCCGCAGGTCTGCGTCCAATATGACCCCCAGACTCCGGACCTGCTGAGCTACAGGGGGGCAAACCCCCCCAACCAGGGGGGCCACCACCCCCTTCGCCCTCCCCACCACCATCACCTCCGTCTTATCTGGGTTGAGCTTCAGTCTGCTCCGCCGCATCCAATCCGCCACGGCCTCCAAACATTGGGATAGCACCGAGACAGCAGGGTCTGGGTCAGTAGAAAACGAGAGGTACAGCTGAGTATCATCAGCATACTGGTGACATCGCACCCCGAACCCTCTCACGACCTCCCCCAAGGGCTGCATATAGATGTTAAATAATAATGGAGACAAGATCGATCCCTGCGGAACGCCACACGGTAAGGCGCGGGGGCTCGATGTTTCCTCCCCCAACACCACCCGCTGGCTCCTCCCCGAGAGGAATGAACGGAACCATTCAAGAACAGTCCCGTCCAGACCCCCCCGGTCACGCAGTCGTCTCAACAGCAGCCCATGGTCCACGGTGTCAAAAGCGGCCGAGAGATCGAGCAGGATGAGAAATGTCGAACATCCCGCATCCATCTCCCGGCGGAGGTCGTCCACCAAGGCCACCAACGCCGTCTCGGTGCCATAGCCGGGGCGGAACCCAGATTGAAAAGGGTCAAGGAGCCCGATATTATCTAGATGACCCTGGAGCTGGAGCGCCACTGCCCGCTCAATAACCTTCCCTAAAAAGGGAAGGTTAGAGACAGGTCGGTAGCTGGCGAGCGCGTCTACGTCCAACGATGGTTTTTTCAGCAGGGGGCGCACCACAGCCTCTTTTAAGCAAGGCGACAACCTCCCCTGCCGAAGGGACGCATTCACCACCCTCGCCAGCACCGTCCCCAACGTCTCCCCGGAAGCTTTTATTAACCAGGACGGGCATGGATCTAGTTGACAACACGTGGCCCTCACAGACCCCAGGACATCCACCACATCGGCTGGCGTCACTTCCTGAAACTCACCCCATAAAGATGGACCAGACGGACCCTCCGCCCCCCCGCGCTCTTCCCCTACTGCTATCAACCCAGCGTCGAAATCGGCCTGAATCCGAGCGATCTTGTCTGCGAAGTAGATGACAAACTCCTCACAGCGGGCCCGGGACAAGTCCCCATCCAGGCGGAGGGAGGCCGGACTAACCAGCCCCCGCACCACCCGAAACAGCTCCGCTGGACGCGACTTCGCAGACGCTATGAGGACGGCGAGGAATTCCTTCCTCGCCGTCCTCACAGCCTCCACATAGGACCGCAAATGGGCCCTATGGAGAAGACGATCGGAGACAGACCGAGTCCGACGCCAGCGTCGCTCTAGCCTCCTGCCCACACGCTTCATACACCGCAGCCCCTCAGTAAACCAAGGGGTCCTGCGGTGACGAGACCGAGGCAGAAGGCGCCTCGGAGCCACCCTGTCAATGGCCTCCTCCAGCAAGATGTTCCAATGCCGGACCAGCTCATCCACAGAGTGACCGTCCACATCCAGGGTAAGCTCCCTCAGGACCTCCTGGAACCGCTGGGGTTCCATCAGCCTCCGAGGGCGGACCATCCTAACTGGTCCCTTCCCCTTCTGGAGGGGGCGCGCTAAAAGACCGGCCTGAAGGAGATAATGGTCCGTCCACGACAAGGGCACCGCTGTCACCGCCCCCACAACCGGACCCCCCGCCTCAAGGCCAGAGCCGAAGATCAGGTCGAGGGTATGTCCCCACACGTGGGCGGACCATCCTAACTGGTCCCTTCCCCTTCTGGAGGGGGCGCACTAAAAGACTGGCCTGAAGGAGATAATGGTCCGTCCACGACAAGGGCACCGATGTCACCTCCTGGCTCCCAGCCTGATAGTTCAGTACACTTTATTTGCACTGCTCCTTAATTCTCATTGTGATTCTATTGCATCTAGGGAGAAATATGGAAGTCCATCCTGGTTAATTTTAGGAAATGAATAGAGGTTAAGCAAAGACTATATTCCTTAACAGATAGAAAGTCATGCCTTCCATTTCATGGTATTGGATTCAAAACCCGTAACAGTATTTTATTTCCTTGGATTCCCTCCAATCCTATTTCTCTACTTCACATTGACAACTATTAGTATGATCCTGCAAAGGGCTGAGCACTCTAGACCAGAAACTGCCAAACTGTGGGTAAAACAGCAATGACGTTGGCCCAGTTTGACGCTTTGTGGTCTAGGACCCACTGACATGTCTGTTTACGCACTGCCAGATGTTAGTCTGGGACTGCCACAGAGTGGGTAGGTGGCTAGTTTGGGCTGCGTTCTCTGAAAATTGCTGAGGACGCAGCCCAGGCTTAGGACTGCCCATGTGGGCCAACATGGACTAGCACATGTGTTTAGCCATGCCATATCCTACTGTCAGCCGTGGGCCCCAAGACCATCCCCACACGCCCCCCCACGCGGCCACTTCTGCGCCACCTACGGACTTCCCTGCCACAGCACCGGCAGCGCCACAGCAGGACCTGGTTACCAGGGTGACAGCGGCTGTTGACAATGGCTCTGCCCCCCTTCCGGCAACCTCGCAGAGTACAGGGGTGGAGCCTGGAACACTGCGACATTCCGCTCGCCTGTGGGCATGGCAGGAGGAGGGCTCCCAGGCATAAAAGCTGGCGCAGGGGAACAAGTCGCCGGTAATCAGAACAAGAGACTAGCCCTTGGAAAACCTAAGTGTGGCTCAATTACTGTTGTAAACTTGTATAGTGTGTGCTTGTGTACTTGTCTTCCTTTGTTTTCCCCTTATTGCATGGCGTGTCTGTATGAGTGAATTGTAAGAGTGTGTGAGTGTATCCTGATCCCCTTCTCTCCCTCCCTGATGTGACATTATTATTATTATTATTATTATTATTATTATTATTATTATTATTATAGCGCCAGTCGTGTGACCTGGTGCTGTACAGAACATAGAAGCGGTCCCTGCCTGTGGCTTACAATCTAAAAGATAAGGAGGGGGAGACAGGGAGAGGGGACAGTGGGAGAGACAGGGGAGAAGACAGATAGACATTCAAGCAGGTGGGAAGACTCAGGTGCGTGTGCTTGGCTTGGTTACGGGCAGGTTGCAGCAGTCTGCAGAGGCGGGCAGACAGTAGGTATATGGAAACGTCTTACCCTTCCTGTGTGTGGTGCCTACCTCAGTCCTTTCCCCTCATACCCGGGACCCCTACCTCCTAACCCCCACAGTATCTCACGGACCACCAAGAATCCCCCTTGTTCCTATGCAACTGCGAGTATCTGTGTCCCTCCGGGGAACCATGGGCTTTGGCCTGTACGTGCTTGGTGCCCTATGATGATAGGGGTCCCATCTCTTTGAGAGTTATTGGGCCCACACACAATTCTGACGGGCTGTTTCCTGGAACTTCCAGACCAGAGCCAAGGCAACTGCCAAGGGTGTGTGGGTTGACGTGTGTCTGTGGTTCCCTTCCCCCTCTCCCACCTGACAGCTCCTTAGGGCAGGGGCCGCCATGGCTAAGTGCCATGGTTGGTCACCATGGCTGCCTGTCATGACAGGGGGCAGGGCTCTGGGAGCAGGGTGTGGGTGGGGCCTCCTGCCCATTTGTTTAGCTTCCTGCCATACCCAGGCCATGCAGGCAGCAGGATGGCTCTCCAGCTATGGGCACATTTGTTCTGAACCCTTCCCTGACCCAGGCCATATCAGTTGCGGTTTCCTGGCCCGGGTCAGGGAGAAATCACGCTGCTGTCAGTCGCCGCCGCCGCTGCCCGGTGCGGCGGCCCTCCCACACCACAAGAAACCCCTTACCGGGTCCAGCAGCGTCACGCCGCCTCCAGCCCAGGCGCCCCCAGCCGAAGGCGCCCGGGCCGAAAACGGCGGGGATAAAGCCTCTGGAGGGGCGGGAGCTGCTGAAGAGCCCCGCCCCCCGTTGCGGCTCTCCGCGCGCCTCCAGGCACCAGTACAAAGGCCGGCACTGCAAAGATAGCAGTGCCGGTAAACAGAGCGACAGCCCCTGGAGAGACTGGGCCCCCCTGAAGCTAAGTGTTGAAATTGACTGTTTGATTGCAATATTGCCGTGTGTGTTTCCTATCCTAGTTTTCCTTCCTGTGCAGCAAGTAGAGTGTGTGTTCTCCCCTCCTGAGTATTTGTGTCTACGTGTATTCCTCTGCCCCTTGCCCCAGGTCAATTGAGAGAAGTGGGTGAGAGCCTGCGGGCTCGCGCGGTTGGGCCTTTCCCTCCTCCCTGGGATCATCCCTTCCCTGCCTCTTGAGTGTGTGAAAACCCCGTGACCCTTAACTGTGGACCTTGGGACCCCCTCCCCTGTGGACCTGGCACTTCCCTCACAATCCTTCCTTGCCAATTCCCTGACGAGTGCAAGTGGTGAAGCTGGATCCCCTTCCTTGTTCCCCAGCTCTGTGCCCTATGATGATAGGGGTCAAGATTCAGAGTGCGTAAGCACACGAACAGACCCAAACACTATCCTGACGGGCCTCCTTTCCTCACATTACGCTAACAGAGCTCCCTCGTGTGCGAACGGTGTGAGTGGGTGGCGCTTCCCCCCTTCCTACCCCCTCCCACCTGACA
>QEPC01000347.1:2387323-2428467 GCA_003113815.1 Sphenodon punctatus
AATCACAAACACAAGGTTTCAGTTTAAGGTTTAAGTTTCATTTCAGTACAAAACTGAAATGAAACTTAAAGCAATCTAATAATCCTACTCAACGCCTGCTGTTCAGGAACAGTGACTAGCTCAGAAAGTGTTGGGAAGGGGGGAGGCAGATAGTTTCATTTCTTGCAAGCCTCTCCACCCCTGGTGCCTGGAAGTCTGCTCCTCAGTGATTAGTACTACCCCTCCCTGTCACCTTACAGTGAACCTTTTTTTGCCACCCGAACGTGATCCGAACTGACCGAACTGTTTGGCCATTTTGCCGTTCAGTGTTTGGTTCTGTTCGGTATGTTCATGTTCGGGTTCACGTTTGGTCATCCGAACAGGCCGAGTTCGGGCCGAACTCCGAACTTCCAAACCGCTTTCGCCCATCCCTACAGGAGGGAGGGTTGGTGTTCGCGTCAGTGCGGGTGCCTGTCTGACCCCATTGGGCAACCAAGGACCTGAAGGGATAAACACTAATTCACAGGAACAGACTCTGGTGCACTTATTGTCCCTCAAGATCTTATAGTAGCATACAAGGCCGAGTAGCCAAACCGAAGATCATCATAGGGAGGTGGTGATAGTGCACAACCTATATCCATGCCCCAGATCCACACACCTTAGCTCTCATAAGCCCACGGTGAAGGGAAGTGGGGGAGATGTGGGGAATAGAGGGCAGGGGGAACTCCAGGGAAGGGGAGAGGTGGAGCTGCACACACACACACACACACACATGCACACACACATGCACAGACATGCAGAGTAGGGACCCAGGCAGGAGAGGAAAAGGGAACACATCATCCACACCACCAGGCAACTTCATTCTCCACTCCCACACACACCACACACACACTCTCAGCACCCACTCTCACAGTACTCATGCTACAAGTAACAGCATGCAATAGAACACTAGGGATAATCCAGAAGATCACTGCAACACACACGCAGGAGCCAGTCTCACAGAAGAGTCTCTGATCACCGACATGGCCATGGAGACTGAACACCCCTTAAACAGGGTCATCTACCTGTGCAGGTGCTCTGAGTGCTAGAGTGGGGCCGGGTGTGGTGTGGCGTGCTCCAGGGAGCACTGGGACAAATGCTCCGAGCATCAGGGAGGGGCCTGTTGTGCTGTGTCGGCACACTCATGCTCCGCTGTAGTACTTTTGGTCTCGGACTGATCTCCCACACTGTCTGAACCCACCAGTGAGGTTTCCCCTGCGACAGATGTCGCAAGCTCCCCAGGGCCCCTCCAGGCCCTCGGGGAAACCCTCCATGCCTTCCGAGCCCGAGGCGCCTGGAAGCGCTGTGGGTGGGGAAAGGGTATAGACGGGCATATACCGACTTCCACCCACCTCCACCCATCACACAAGCATGGAGTAATTGCCGTTTTCACCCGTTGCTCCATGTGTGTGCTATGGGTGGAGGTGGGTGTGCATGCATATTCACGGGAGCATGCACACACATACACCCACATTCCACCCCCACCAACCACAGTGTCCACACGAGACTCCCCCATGCATGTAAAAAGGGACACACACACACACACACACACACACACACACACACACATATGGCTCTGTCTGGCTGTCAGCGTTAGTCTGCATGTCTGGAAAACTGGAGAGAATTGATGTCCCTAATGCCCATCTTCTTTCTGCTCAACGTGAAGACTCACTGAGGAGGGTATATACTACAATACTTTAACCACATACTGCCAGGAAATCCTTAATTCGCTCAAAGGTCATCCTATTATGGCCATTTTGAAATTGACTGCAGCACATCTGCTGTCTCTGGGGAATGAGTGGAGGCTGCAGTGTGTGGGCGGTTCTAACCCATCTCGAAGCATGGAGTATCTGCCACTGGCGCCCATTGCATGGGCGATGGGTGGCGGGTGGAGCGTGCACGTATCTCCACTCACTTGCTGTGGCGAACCCACGGACGCACCCCACTGTCCCCCACCCGCTCATGTGTGCACAGGGGGAGGTGTCCATGCAAAAAGGGCCTTTGACTGGTAGCACTATAGAAATGATACATAGTAATAATACTTTTAGTTGGGTGGGTGTACTGTATACACCCTGAGTCATCAGGGTGCAGAATTGTACTTATCCAGATCAAGAAAAAATACAACCATATAGACCGACAGCTGGGGAAAACAAATTTATTTGGGTTATTCAGAAATTCACGTTATGTAAATTCTTCTTAAGTGGATTCTACTATAGTCCTTTCCTTTGATATTAAGCTGGAGGTTTCTAAATGTGACTTCCCATGTTGCTCTCATTGTTTATATATATAAATTCTTATGATATACTATTATTCTGTAGAGAAAATAATAATAATAATAATAATAATAATAATAATAATAATAATCTTTATTTTTATATAGCACCCCCCTGCCATGGCACTTGGAGCACTGTACATACAACAATTTAACACAATATTTTTTAAAAAAATGTTTGTCTCCAAGTATCTTTTTTTTTTTTTTTTTAAATTTAACACAACTTTTAGTCCTCACAACAACCCTGTGAGGTAGGTTAGGCTGAGAAAATAATGCAACTGGCCCAAGGTTGCCCAGTGAACTTCTGGCTAAGGTACATATATGCTTATAAAGTTTTCAAGTTTCAAAAGCAATTGCTTAAAAATAAAACCATCAGTCTGTCTTGTAACATTTCATGCCAGGTTGCAAATATGTAGCATACTTTCTTTTGCAAAGTATTTTGGGAAAGCCATAGTGCATTTTGGTGGTACTTTTAGAACACGTGGGTGCCTCAGTCTGCTCCATTTCTCACTTGCCTGGCTCATTTCTGCTTCGAACTCAGCAAGAACAGAACCATCTCTTCTGGTCAGCATAGTTTAAATTGTGCTTTTGCTGACTTCTAATCAGGGAAAAAAGAAGTAGGTTTTGGTTTTTGCCAGCCACCAGACTCTTGCCAGCAAAGCTGGCTTCGCAGTTTGAGAATCCCTGCTGCATAGAAGGAGGGTGAAAAAATACTTCAAAATATAACTGATGCAAATGAAGACACAAAGATATTAAGCTACTTTTGAAGCTGGTGTCACATTACAAAAATACATGGCATATGAGGAGATGGCTGAGTTTTTTAAGGGAGAGATTCTCATTCTCTGTACATAGTTCTTTAATTCCAACTCACATTATTGTGTCCTTAACAGGTGGACAAAGGAGGGGTACTGAAAGTAGCAATAGCTAAGTATGACTGAGCAGCCCAAACTGACCATAAGTCTTTGCAGAATGTTTCCCAAAGTACAATAAAGAGAAAAATCTTTAGATCCCTTCATCAGGTTGATATATTTACAGTGTATAGTTTCAATGTTTCTTCTTCCCCACATGCATTTACTAGCCCTTTCTTGGGCTTTCTTAGGTACATTAATTCCAAGGATCAAAGCTTTGCTCCAGTCCCACAACTTCTAGCTTTGCTGATTGCCATATATAAGGCAGTCCGGCAGCCACAGGAAACTGGGTAGATCATCTGTTTCCTTTTTCTGTTCCCAGATCTCTTAGACTTGCTTGCCTCTCTCTCTCTTTTGTTTGCCCTTGGGCTGGCTCTGTTCTGCTTTGGACCCCATTTGTTCCTGGACTGACTTTGCCCCTGTTTAATTGATCTATTTTTGGATTTTGGGTGTTTTTAGATAAGCGCCTCACCACCCATTACCCACTCATCATGCATGTTGCAGGGCCACATCGGCGCCCTATGCAGTAGGGATGTGCGGACATGGTTCGGGAGTTCGAATTTCGAACTGAACTCGGTCCGTTCGGATGACCAAACCAAACAGCTGAACTGAACCCGAACTGACCGAAGTGAACTCGATCCAAACTCAGAAATGACCGAACAGTTCGGTATCATTCGGGTGAGTTCAGATGAGTTCGGGTGGCAAAAACCTGCCTGGGAGAGGGGGGCATCTAAAGATCAGACTTCTTCACACTAGAGGCTTGGAGTAGCAGCCAGCCTGCCCAATCACCATCCCCTTTTTCCCTCAGACCACTGGCTTCACAATCTGTGATTGGACATGGGGGACATGGGGCTAGGCTGCACAGAGCCAATGGGACTTGCGGTGAGGCGGGCGCAGCAAGTAATAAAAGTCATTGCCCTCCCCCCTTCCAACACCTTCTGAGCTAGCCACTGTTCCTGACAGCAGGCATTTTCAGAAGTCTTCCTCTCCCAGCAGTTTGTGTTCCTTCCTATTCCTAATCCATTGCCATTCTCCTCCTATTTCACCCATCCCACACATTTACCTGCCTAGTTTCATTTATTTAGATTTGATTAGATAGATTTAGGAGTTATTTTTATTTTTTAACCCTCCCTGTGTTCTTTCTCCCTACCCTCCATTGAATCCTCCCCTCCTCCCACTGTATATTCCATCCCTGATCCCTTCCCCTGTTTTTGGATTTATTTAGAGTAGGATTAGATTGAGTTAGGTTTCATTTCAGTTTTGTACCTCTCCCTGTGTTGTTTGTTGTGAGCTGTCTGTGTTTCCCCCCCATCCCTGTGTAATATTGTATATATAGAGAGAGATAGCTATTAGATAGTTACTATAGCTAGATACATAGTTGTAGGAGTTAGCTTAGATATAGAGATAGATAGAGACAGTGTTAGTGTTAGTAGTTATTCAGTTTTAATATTTTAGAGTGCATTTGTAGAACTAGGTCTTTGCAGATAGAATAGTCCATTTGTAGGACTAGGCCTTTGTAGATATAATAGTCCATTTAGTTCCATAGATTTTAGAATAGTTAACAGTAGTTAGAGTTAGTGTGTATATATATATATAGTTAACTCTAACTACTGTTAACTATTCTAAAATCTATGGAACTAAATGGACTATTATATCTACAAAGGCCTAGTCCTACAAATGGACTATTATATCTGCAAAGGCCTAGTTCTACAAATGCACTCTAAAATATTAAAACTGAATAACTATATACACACTGAATATATATATACACACTAACTCTAACTACTGTTAACTATTCTAAAATCTATGGAACTAAATGGACTATTATATCTACAAAGGCCTAGTCCTACAAATGGACTATTATATCTGCAAAGGCCTAGTTCTACAAATGCACTCTAAAATATTAAAACTGAATAACTACTAAACACTAACACTGTCTCTATCTATCTCTATATCTAAGCTAACTCCTACAACTATGTATCTAGCTATAGTAACTATCTAATAGCTATCTCTCTCTATATATACAATATTACACAGGGATGCAGGGCAGCAGACCAGCCTCTCCTGCTTCCCTTCTCCATGTTGGCAGAGGTGGTAGTGGCTGTGCCAACCTAGTAGCAGCAGGCAGCAGCCAGAACCCATCATCATGCCCCAAACTCCACAGGCCTGATTTTGACAGGGGTCTACATTTTGATTCTGTGGCCTACATTACAGGTAGGGAGGGCTGTCATTTCACTGCATCCAGAAGCAGGCACTCTAGTCTCAGGACCCACCGTTTTCTGGGGCCATCATTCTGCTCACAGGGAGCTGTCATTCCACCTTTTCTTTATGAGTAGCAACCTGCTGCTCATGGTGAGAAAGAGAGAGAGAAAATCTCCCCACTGCTAGCAGGAGAGACAGACATGATCCCACTCATGCTGTCACCTGCAGTATATGGCCAGAGAGAGAGAGGGAGAGAGAGAGGCTCCCCGCTAGAATGAGAGAGATGGGGGTGGAGGGGGAGAGGTGTATCCAGCTCAAGCTGCAACCTGCCAGAACCAGCGAGCCATCTCAACTGTTCTCATGCTCAATGCCCACATCCAGCAGCAAACCTACCAGAATGGGATGGAAATAACACACAACAAAATTATGTGCCCCTGCCTGTGTGCCTCCTTGTATCACCTGTACCTGCCTGTACCACCTATTGGAATGATTGAATGAAGTGTGCCCAACCAAGCACTAATTCTTGGGACATCATTAAACTCCCATGGGCTGTCATTCCACTGTACCTGATGCAGCCACTCCAGTCCCAGGAAACATCATCAAGATCCCAGAACCATCATTCCAGTCACGGGGGCTGTCGTTCCATTCCACTGCATCCAGAAGCAGCCACTCAAGTCCCAAGAACCATCATCTTGGTGCTGCTGCTGTTCATGCCTGACTGGTCAGTGGCCACTGGCACCCACCCGCAAGCCTTCCCCCCCCCAGCCTACTCCTCTGCACCCACCTGCAGATGCCCGCTGAAGCTATTGAAAGAGCCCCTCTGACCACCAGCACCCACCTCCTGCTGCACACTGCCAAAGAGCCTCTCTCTCTTTCTCTTTGGCACACCCACACAGACACACACCCTGTCCCTCCTGGGGGGCTGTCTGCAAGTTGAGACCCTGATGGCTTGGGACTAAAGCGCTCCATGTGCTGCTGCTGTCCCGTAGGAATGTGACAAGCTGTATATACAATGAGATTCTGCCACCTGCCAGAAGCAGCATAGAGGGATAAAAGATTGGACCAGCCAAACTCAGCTAGTAACAAATGTAACTTTTATAAAAACTTCTTAAACAACATACATTACAACTTTATAAAACAAACATTAATATATATATACAAAGAAAGGAAACTAACTTAGGGGGTCTGTGGTCCTGTCCCCCCAGAATATGGGGGAAAGGAGAAAGTGGTGCGTGGGACCTAGGGGTGGGCATGTCCTCCACCTTGTACCCATGTAGCTGGTCAAAATCCAGGGCCCCCTCCATGGCTGCCTTCCATTTGATGACTGACTGGCGGAACAGTTCGAGGGTGTCTCAGTGTGGAGGTACTCCCGGTACGCCTCTACCTGGCACTCCCTTACTTGGAGCTCCTCGAACCATTCCACCAGCTGGTCCTCCATGTTGTGGGTGTGGATCCTTAGCCCATCCATGTATTTTTTGGTGGGCATCTCAATTTCCACCCAAAATGCCCTTGCCTCTTGTGTCTCCTCACGGTGGGCTGGAAACTCCTCAGCGGAACTGGAGGGGGAAGGGTTGTGGTGGCGGCGCTTCTGCCATGCCTTCCCTGCTTGCTTCAGGCGATATTCCTCCACAGAGTCCCTGCGCCCCGACCGAGACATGTCCGGCCGCGCCACCTCAGTTTGGTGGACATTCTCTACATGGGTTATCAGCCCCGACGTGGTCCCCTGCATGCCACGTTTTATTTTTTTGTCTCAGATCTAAAGAACATAAAAAGATAGGAACATAAGAAGTGCCATACTGGGTCAGATCAATGGTCTATCAAGCCCTGCCTGCATTCTGTCTTCACAAGTGGGTGGGTGGCCAATCTCTTTCTCTGCGGGGAACTTCCTAACAGGTCATAGGGCAATACATTCCCTATTGTTTCAGCCCCCATGCCTTACCTTTTATTCAGAAAATCCATCTTTTGTGGTATAGAAATACTTCCATACCGTGATCCTCGTCGGCCTGGTGGTTTGATACACTGACATCCCCTTTGATGGGGTTTTGGCACCCTCTCTGAAATAGGAACACATAAACACCTACATAATATCATGCATTCATGGTGATGCCTCTAGTTCTTCCCAGACCAATACCCATTCTCCCACATCAAATGGATGGATGGTGCTGCAGTGCTGCCTACTCACCTCTTTCCCTTTCTCCCACATACACCACCACCACCTATGGTGCGATAGTGTCTGCATGTTGAGACTAAGGCTGCTGCTGCTGCTGCAAGAGCACCCCCCTAGGCAGACCCATAAATAAGACATGTGCAAATCCTGCCCTTCTTGGGGTTCTAGGGTTGGCAAATTGAGACAGGGCTGATGCATGTCTGGGTTGGTGCTGCGGCTCATGCCTGACTGCTGGAAGAGCACCCCTCCCCATCCCCCCCAGCAGACCCATAAATAAGACAGGTGCAAATCATGCCCTTCTTGGGGTGCTAGGGTTGGCAAGTTAAGACCCTGGCTGGCACGTGTCTGTCAGTGGGAGGGGGGAAGAAGGGAAGGGATGGAGGAAAAGGGGGAATCCTTCACACTGACCACACACACATGAGAATACTCTGTCTGCAGAGGCAGTAAAAATAATGTCCATCAGGATAGTGTGCAGGGCCTTCCACATGCTGTTGCACCAGGAAGTTAGGCCCCTATCATCATAGGGCGCAGAGCTACTAGGGGAAGGGAGGGGGCCACACCCACCCACACATATACGGAGGGGGGGAATGGAAGGTCTTATGCAGGGGAGTGTAATGGGAGCGGGGGGGCAGCAAGCCCCAGGGTAGGGGACAATGGCGAAGGGGGATTCTCACACCACAAGGGCAGGGAAATGGAACCCAGGAAGGGGGGGGAGTCAAATGCCCGCAGGCTTCAAGCAAACCACACACACTCACTTAGGGAAGGACAAGGATTAAACACTCACAATATCCAGTGGAATGGTAACTCCAGGCTGCAATCAAGGGAGGGATAGAGGAGCGGGATCTTGGATGGACAGGGAGCACAACAATCACAACAACAAGTAAAGTGCAAACACTTAGTTTCAGGCAGGGAGGCCAGTCTCTCCAGACATGCAAGCTCTGTTCACCGGCGCTGCATCCCCTGCAGCACTGGCAGATAAAATACAGGCCCCGGTTTCTGAGCGTGCCTGAAGGCACACAGAGTGCCACAGAGTGGGGCGTGGTCCCGTTTTGCTATGGCGGGGCTCTTATGGGCCCATGCTGTTGGGGCCTGTGTCGGGGGTTGCTGGGGAACCCAGGGGTGACAGCAGCTCCAAGGCCTGCGTTGGGTTGCATCTTTTGGCATGGGGGGTGGGGCTTACTGCCAGCAGGTGCGGCTGCTGGGCTGTGGAGCAGTGGTGTCTGACAGTACAGCCCCCCTCGAAGGCCCCTCCTCAAGTGCCAGGCAGGCCCTGGTTTGTCCAGATGGCACTGATGGAAAAGGGGGAGGAGCTGCGGCACTTGGACATTGGTTGCAGGATCCCAGGATCGTTCGTCTGGGCCAAATCCCTGCCAATCTATGAGGTAGTGTAGCCATTCATGGCGTAGTTTGGCATCCAGAATGGCCCGGACTTCGTAGTCGGGGCCAAGGCTGATTGGCTGCTGTTCAAAACCTTCTCCTGATGCCTCTGTGGAGAGAGGCAGGGTTGCAGGTTTGAGGAGTGAGACATGAAACGTAGGGTTATACGAAGACAGGGAAGAACCTGCAGGGTATATGTAACTTCATTCACTTGGCGGAGCATGGGAAAGGGACCGAAGTACTTATGGTTAAGTTTAGGTGAGGGACATTTGGAGGGGTAATGTCGGTGGACTACCCAAACCAAATCTCCTGGTTGCAGTTGCGGGGGCTGTCGTCGGTGCCGGTCGGCGTACATTTTATAGCATTGTTGGACTTTTTCCAAGGTGGTTTTAGCTCGGGCCTGAACTTCTTGTATTTGTTAGGTGAGTGCCCCGGCGGCAGAAACGGACAATGTGGGGAGGTCGGGCGAACTCATCTGTGGGTGATACCCGTATGTTACGTAGAATGGAGAATTCCCAAGGGAGGCATTCAAAGCATTGTTGTAGGCAAATTCTGCCATTGGCAGCCAGGTATACCAGTCATCTTGAAGATAGTCAATATAGCATCGCAGGTACTGCTCAAAATTTTGGTTTACCCATTCTACCTGCCCGTTAGCTTGGGGGTGATAGGTGGTTGACAGTTTCAATTTCACACGTAAGGCCTTGAAGAGGGCTGTCCAAAATCATGAGATGTATTGCATCCCACGATCACTGATGATTTCTGCTGGCCATCCATGAAGTTTTACTACATGCTGCAAAAATAAGAGTACCGTGTGCTGAGCAGTAGGGAGGCCCTTGCAGGCGACGAAATGGGCCAATTTCGTTAAATGGTCCACAATTACAAAGACAGTGTCATAGCCCTGGGAGAGGGGTAATTCTACTCTAAAATCAAGACCAACTCTCCGCCAGGGCCCGAAGGGAGTAGTGGAGAGCTGGAGGAGACCCAGTGGGGCCTATCTAGGTATTTTGGTGCGAGCACATTTAGTGCAGGCCATGATATAGTCCTGAATGTCAGACGACATCGTTGGCCACCAAACATATCAATGGAAATGGTCGAGTGTTCATTCCGTGTCAGGGTGTCCGGCCAATGGTGCATCATGGTGGGCCCACAGTATGTGAGGATGACAGAAAGTGGGTACCACAATCTGGTGCACCTTTTTGATGAGGCCATTCTCAGTGGTATAAGCAGGGTCCTCTGTGGGTTGTAGCTCCTGTGCGGAGGCTTGGCGTAGTTCATCTAGGGTGAGTACAGTGGCAGCAAATACCTTACTGTCCAAAATGGGACCGTGCAGATGCAGGTCCATGTCCTTTCCTTCCTGGTATCTTGACAGTGCATCTGCGTGGATGTTCATTTTTCCCAAGTGGTATTGTATAGAAAAATTGAAATGAGCAAAGGACAATGCCCAACAGGCATGGCGGGGGTTAGTGATTTGAGCAGTCTGTAGAACTGTCAAATTTGGTCTGTAGTGATGGTAATAGAATATTGAGCTCCCTCCAAGTAATGCTGCCATGCCTCAAAGGAGGCCATAATGGCGAGGAGCTCCTGGTCAAAAATGGTGTAATTCTGCTTTGCAGGTGACAGTCGGCGCAAGTAGTATGCACTTGGGAGTGGCTACTTGTTGGTGGTCTGTTGGAGGACGACCGCTCCGATGGCTACACTGGATGCATCCGTTTCAACAAAAAATGGTTTATGGAAATCCTCTCCTTGGATGTTGAAGGAGAGGTTCTTGCATAAAAGCCTTCTTCAGAAATTGGAAGCTGTACTCTTGTTCCGGGCCCCAGGTATAAGGGTGATTCTTCTTGGGTAAGTGTGGTCGTGACTTCCGCATAGTGGGGTACATACTGACGATAGTAGTTTACACTGCCAAGGAAACGTTGGAGGGCCTTGACTGTTTTGAGGTTCGGCCATTGTTGAATTGCAAGAACCTTATTTTGATCCATCTGAATACTGTCTGGGCTGTTGACAAAGTCCAAGAATTCAACAGAGGTACAATGGACGGCGCACGTCTCCTGTTTACAGTAGAGCTTGTGCGTGCACAGGCATTGTAGGACTTGCCTAACATGCTGTACATGTTGTGAAAAAGGGGATGAATAAATCAGAATATTGTCTAGATAAGTGATTAGAAAGGTGTCTAAAATGTCCCAGAAGATATCGTTTATGAGGTGCTGGAAGGCGGCCAGGGCATTTGCAAGACCAAATGGCATGACCAGGTATTCGAAATGCCTGTATCTGGTACAGAAGGCTGTTTTTCACTTGTCTCCCTGGCATACCTGGAGTAGGTTGTAGGCCCCCCGGAGGTCCAACTTTGTAAAGAGTTGAGCCCCATGCAGTCGGTTGAGGAGTTCCGGGATGAGCGGCAAAGGGTAGCGATTTTTATAGTAACGCTGTTCAGGCCCCGATAATCAATACATGGCCTCAGACTGCCATCTTTTTTTGAGACAAAAAAGATGGGGGCCCCTGCAGGGGAAACAGAATGTCAGATAAAGCCATTATCCAGATACGAGCACAGCTCAGTTAGTTCCAGGGCAGAAAGGGCAGAAATGTGCCCAAAAGCGGGTTCCTTGCCTGGCATTAAGTCTATAGGACAATCATAAGGGCGTTGTGGAGGTAACTCGGCCGCCTGGGTTCTGCTGAAAACGTCAGAGAAATCAGCATATTCCCAAGGCAGCTGCAGTTCTGAGGAACTAAAAGTCATACAAAAGGTGGAAGCAGCTTGAGGGGGCGGAGCAGAGACCTGGCAGCGTTGTTCACAATGAGCTGAGTTGAACAGGAGTTGTCTTTGTGTCCAGAATATTTGGGGCTCGTATAGCATGAGCCAGGGAAGGCCGAGGACCACATGGAACAGGGGGGTACATACTACATCAAACACAAGGGTTTCATGATGTTGCCCTAATACAGTGTAGCGGAGCAGTTTGCTGAGTAACAGGTCCAGAGATGAGAGGGGAGCCATCGATCATATGTACTTTTTTGGGGAGCTCCTTGAGCCGAATTGGGACCTTGTGGGTCCATATCAAGGCTGCGTCCACAAAATTTCTGGAGGCTCCTGAGTCAAACAATACCCAGATGACGAGCGAGTGCTGAGGATCAATGGTAAGGGTCAGTGGCATTCGCAAGTGAAGCGGGGCATGGGCCATTGTGGAAGGGATACTGTTCATGGCCAAGATGTCCCTTGCCTGTCTCGACCCTTGGCATTTCCTGATTGTCGATGAACGGGTGGCAAGGCTGGGCAGTCCTGAATGAAGTGTGTTGGATCCCCGTAATAAAAACAGGCCCGTTAGCATCGATGACGATCCCTTTCTCTTCAGGTGTCAGGGGTCCCCTGGATGCCCCCAGTTGCATTGGTTCTGGGTCCGGTAGTTTGGGCCCTGCCCCCTCTGGACTTGGAGCGACAATGGGTCTGGGTCTCGCTGGGAAACTCCTACTGTCCTGACGTCTCTCTCTCCATTGCTCTGCTAATTGGTCGTCAATTTGGAGCACTAGGGTGGCCAAGTTGGCCCAGGTGGCAGGGAGGGTGGTGTAGGCCAGCTGGTCCTTAAGGTCATCTGCAAGTCCCCTCCTAAAGTGTACTTTTAGGACATCGTCAGGCCATTGCAGTTCCAGCGCTAGTTGCTGGAACTGGGTAATATACTCCAGGAGGGGGATCCATTCAGAGAGAGGGGGGGCTCCTATGGGATAGCCGTAGGGGCCCCCTACGGGATAGCCATTTTGGCGTCCCGTAGGCGGTGCGGGTGGTCAAAGAGGAAGTGAAACTCTCGAAGGAAGTCATCATATTTAGACAAAAGGGGGCTTTTCCTGGTCAACAGGTTGGTGGCCCATTCTAACACCATTCCCCCTAGGTTCCCAATCACAAAAGCAACCTTCAAGGCATCAGTAGGGTAGGTTGTGGCCTGGGTCATGATTGTCAGGTCGCAAAGGGGCAGAAACCCTCGGCACGCCTTAAGATCCCCCAGAAATTTATCAATGTGGGGTCCCCACGGCTCTCGGGGTGTTGCTGGAGGTGTTGGATCAGGCGGGGAAGCAGCAGGGGGCGCCGCAATTTCTACAGTGGCTTCCGCAGTGACAGGAAGGTCAGAAAGTCAAGGAGGGCTACAGCTGGAGGGGCGGTGGCCTGTTGTTGGGCCACTGTGACTGCCAACTGTTCTTGGAGATCTTTGATTTGCATGGCAAGGGCTTGTACAGTTTGCACTAAATTCCATATCTCCTGAGCCACATCCATGATGGGGGTCTGAGGGGTGTGTGAAGGGAACAATGCCGGTGAATCTGTCAGTGGGAGGGGGGGAGAAGGGAAGGGATGGAGGAAAAGGGGGAATCCTTCACGCTGACCACAGACGCACGATAATGCTCTGTCTGCGGAGGCGGTTGAAATAATGTCCATCAGGATAGCGTGCAGGGCTTTCCATGTGCTGTTGCACCAGGAATTCAGGCCCCTATCATCATAGGGCACAGAGCTACTAGGGGAAGGGAGGGGGGCACCCACATCCACACGTATACGGAGGGGGGAAACTGAAGGTCTTGTGCAGGGGCATAAGTGGAGCAGGGGAGGGGCAAGCCACAGGGTAGGGGACAATGGAGAAGGGGGACTCTCACACCACAAGAGCAGGGGAATGGAACCCAGGAAGGGGGGGGGCAGTCAAATGCCCGCAGGCTTCAAGAAAACCACACACACTCACTTAGGGAAGGACAAGGGTTAAACACTCACAACATCCAGTGGAAGGGTAACTCCAGGCTGCTATCAAGGGGCGGAACGGAGGGGTAGAGGAGCAGGGTCTTGGATGGACAGGGAGCACAACAATCACAACAAGAAGTAAAGTGCAAACACTTAGCTTCAGGCAGGGGGGGCAGTCTCTCTAGACACGCAAGCTTTGTTCACCTGCATTGCATCCCCTGCAGCGCCGGCAGATAAAGTACAGGCCACGGCCCCATAGCATGCCTGAAGGCACGCTGAGGGCCGCAGAGGGGGGGCGTGGTCCCGTTGTGCTGCGGGGGGGCTCTGACGGGCCCATGCTGTTGGGGCCTGTGTCGGGGGTTGCTGGGGAACCCAGGGGTGATGGTGGCTCTGAGGCTTGCGTCGGGTTGCGTCTTTTGGAATGGGGGGTGGGCCTTACTGCCGGCAGGCACGGCCGCTGGGCTGTGGAGTGGTGGCGCCTGATAGTGTCTGCCTGACTGCTGGAAGAGCCCCCCCTCTCTCTGGTAGACCCATAAATAAGACACGTGCAAATCCTGCCCATCCGCTGCCACCCGCTGATGCCCACTGTTTGTGCCTGACTGCCCACCACCCACCCACATGATAATGAGCTCGCTGTAAGGGATAGTAGTCTTCTTGTCCTCAAAGTTATATGGAACAATAAACAAAAATAAATGTTACAAACCTGGCAGCAGTGACACCTTCTCTGCCCTCTTCCTCCTCTGGCGAGGAGCCGACCTCCACCACCTCAGATGTTCCAGACTGGGCCTCTTCCTCCTCCACCTTCACCTTCACCTTCTTCATCTTCATTTTTCTTTTTTTCTCACTTTACATTTCACCACCTCAGCCAAACCAAACCAAACCAAACCAAACCAAACCAAACCAAACCAAACCACACACACAACCACAATACACACACACACACACACACACACACACACANNCAACCACAACACACACACACACACACACACACACACACACACACACACACACACACACACACACACACATAACCAATTCACAACCCAGACAGACACCATGAGAACACATGCAATCAAAATACCATTTCCGGGTTTTGGCACGATCACGGGACCAAGCGATATCGATACCGATAACTAAAATAAAATCTTCGAAATTAGTATCAGTATCGATATCGACAATAATGAAAATGACATTACACAGTCTTTGCCAGCCTATATGAGTGCTCTGCCAAGGTCCCAGCCTGCTTTCCCTACTGCCTCTCATGCTACGCTGCCTGTCTGTCCGCCCAGGTTGCAAAGTTCAAAGTCTGCCTCAGTCTGCCTGCTTTCTGCTCATGCCATGCTGCCTGTCTGCCTGCCCGGTGGACAAAGCTCGAACCCTGCTCCAGCCTGCCTGCCTGCCTCTCATGCCTAGGTGGCTGTCTGCATGCCCTGGCAACCCTGGGTGATGTGCCCCACTGGCCTTGTAATCCCGCTGCTGCTGTCTGCTCTGCCCTGGCAAATCCAAATGTGCTCAAGCAATCCTGCTGCTGCCATCTGCTGCTATATGGAAGCTCTTCCCTGGCAAATCCTACCATCCTGGCTCCATGGGTGCCACGCACAGGCAAATCCTACTGCTGCTGTCTGTTGTGCCCTGGAAATCCAATGTCTGCCACTGCTGCCAATGCTGCCTCTGCTGTGCCACCATGGGTTCTGAGACCAGGCAATCCTGTCTGCTACTGGGTGTCCACATGATTCTCCACCGGGCAAGGCTTGACCAATTGGCAGTAGAGCTTCTTGAGTTCTGTTGAGTACGAGCCAAGCCTGCAACACCTGGCCGAGTGGGGGTGTTGCCAGCCACCAAGCCCTGGCCGGGCCTCTGCTGCTGCTCCACTCATGCCAGCCAGCCTGCAAGCTCCTCTTGGCTATTTCCTCACCTGCCTCAGTGATAATGCTGGATCCAAATAGCTAAGTCCAAATATCTGCCTGTGTCCAACAAGAGCAGAGCTGGCTGTCCATGGGCCATGCTGTAAGTGAATAAGGACCCTTCACATGCAAGCTGTCATTCCACTTCATCCAGAAGCTGCCACTCCTGTCCCACAACCCACTGTCAGGGTTCTGGGTCTGTCATCCCACTCACGCGGAGCCATAATTCCACCACATCAAGAAACAGCCAGCCACTCCAGCCCCAGGACCCACCTTCAGGGTTCTAAGGCCTACATTCCAGGCAGGGAGGGCTGTCCATCCACGTCATCTAGAAGCTGCCACTCTAGTCCCAGGATCCACCCTCAGGGTTCTGGGGCCGTCATTCTGCTCACGGCGAGCTGTCATTCCACTGCATTAAGAAACAGCCAGCCACTCCAGCCCTAGGACCCACTGTCGTGGTTCTGGGGCCTACATTCCAGGCAGGGAGGGCTTTCATTCCACTTCATCCAGAAGCTGCCAATCCTGTCTGGGGTAGTTATTCCACTCACAGGGAACTGTCATCCTACCGTATCAAGAAGCAGTCACTCCAGTCCCAGGACCCACCATCAGGGTTCTGAGGCCTATGTCACAGGCACGGGGGGCTGTGCATCCATGTCATCTAGAAGCTGCCACTCTAGTCCCAGGACCCACCATCAGGGTTCTGGGGCCGTCATTCCGCTCACAGGGACCTGTCATTCCACTGTATCACAGCCAGCCACTCCAGCCCCAGGTCCCACCCTCAGGGTTCTGGGACCTACATTCCAGGCAGGGAAGAGGCCCGGCCAAGGCTTGGTGGCATTCATATGGGGCCAGGTATTGCAGGCTGGCATCCTACTAGCCAGATCTCAACCAACTCTTCCACAAATTGGTCATGTAGCCTTGCTCAGTGGTGATTCACGTGACTAGCCAGCCAGTCAGTCAGACAGACAGACAGACAGTCAGCCACCACCTGCTGTGATGGTGACTAGAAATGGAGAACCAAGCCAGCATAGAACGAGCAGAACTGGAGGCCTGCCAGCCTGCAATACCCGGGCAACCTGGGGTGCCAAGCCGCAAGCCTTCCTGGTCTCTGCTGCTGCTGTTGGGTCTCTGACGGCCTGCCATGCCACCACGGGAACCCCTGGGGGTCCCTGGAGTGCCCCAAGCCTCGTGGCGGGTCTGAACTCCGCCTAACATTAGGCGGGACCGCACTCGGTTTTTGAACCGAACCACCGAACCCAAACTCAGTTTTCGAAGTGAACGACCAAATGGCTGAACATCCGAACCCCGTTCCATTTGCACATCCCTACTATGCAGCCCTACAACATGCAAAATGGGTGGGTGATGGGTTGGTAATGGGTGGGGAGGCGCTTGTCTAAAAACACCCTTTGTCTGCCTGTCCCTGCCTGATTCTGTGTTAATTCAGTCTTCCCCTGTCCTGAAACCAGTCCTCCTGCCTGTCAGCTGATTCTGTCTCCTAGCCATCTGCTTGATCATTTTGCGTCTCATGTATCTCGTCTATGTGTTGTTCCCTAGCATGCATTGATGTCCATGAATCCTGGACCATGATCCATCCTGCACCAGCTCTCCTGACCTGATCCTGCATCCACATGTGTTTACGAGCCTTTTCTTGGGCCTTCTTATGTACATTAATGCCATGATGCCATGGACCCCATCCTGCATTGTGTTCCTGACACCCTAACTTATTAAGTGTTTCCTCGTATGGCAGCCATTTCATATCTTTTATTATCTCTTGTCCTGTATTTTGTCTTTTCATGAGATCTGTTTTAATCACCTGTTTCATATAATAATTTCATTACTGTTCTTAGTAGGTAATTTAAATCCTGGAGGGTGGCATGATGGACTTAACCAATACATTGTATAGTACATTATAGTCGATTTTCCAGAGCAGCCAGTCTTCAATCAATTAACACAGAAATAAAATTACCATTATTTGGTGAAACTCAAAGAAAGTCAGATGTGTGAAAGAAATTGATTGAAAGTTAGTTTTGATGGTGTGAAAGGAAGGAGCGGTAGTTACTACAATGGTACTGTAAAATAACTGGGATTGTGCTTCCAAGTTAATCATTGCCCATATGCTGCTCTGTCTTTAGTGCTGGAAACTGTAATATAGTGTCTTTTGATGTATTTGCATGTGTAGTACTTGAGAGGGTATCTATTATGCATGTTGATAATCAAAGAGTGGAGAAAGTAATTATGTATACAGTTTAGAGATCAATAAAATAAAAATGAACCTATATTGGGTGTAGAACAATATTGTTGGATAGCTGCCAACACTAATGCTTGAGCACTATCCTGTGCTCTCATGAGCACTTGCTTGCTTGGTTGACCTTCTGTATGGTAGCTATTTCTTATAAGAGTTGAATATTAAGGTTTACTGCAAATTAGTAGTTACAATACAGACTATCTAATTAAGTTTGATATTTCTTATAGGGCACATTCTTTTTAATGCCTCAGCTAATCATGCAGCTATTGATAGACTGAAGAAGGAAACTTGATGGAAGACATGAGTAGGAAAATAGAAGAAGAGAAAAGGCAATAAGCAGCAACAAAGTACAATGGTGAAATGATGGATTTGAAGAAAGCTTGTGGACATCCACTGCTGGATATCCCAAAGAGCATGCAGTCCAGGGGTCAAAATCCATCAGTGCAAAGCTGTCTGCATCATTGAAAAGAAAAGAAAGAAGATACTGTGACTGTCCCCTTTCCTGCCTGTTACACTTGTCCCCCATCCTGCCCCCCTTTCTGCCACTTAGGAGACTCAGTAAAATACTTGGCAAAATACTCTGTGTTTTATGGAGTAATTAGTATTTTAACCGACCACCAAGTGATACAGAGTATTTAACAACCTCGCTCCCCCCTACCTCTCTGCACTTATCGCCCTCCATACTCCAGCCCGTGCACTTCGCTCCTCCTCTGTCCCTTCTCTCACCCTTCCACGCCTTCCCTGCTCCCCTAAGCGCCTTCGTCCCTTCTCACTTGCTGCCCCCCATGCCTGGAACTCCCTCCCTGTCCACATCCGCCTTGCCCCCTCCCTTCATACCTTCAAATCTCTCCTTAAAACTCACCTCTTTCGCTCTGCTCTGTCTGACTCTTTATCCTGCTGAGCCACTATTCCTATACCTACGATCTGTTTACCCTTATCCTTGCCACATGGACCTGCCTGCTGTCATTCTCATCGTAACCAAGCCAAGTACGTGCACTTGAGACCTCGCATCTTCATGAATGTTAGACCCCTTGTCTCTCCCTCTGTTCCCCTTCCTATGTCTCTCCCCCAGCTCCTGTCGCTCAGATTGTAAGCCCTAGGGGCAGGGACCGTGTCTATTTTATTACTTTGTAAAGTGCCATGTACACTGCTGGCGCTATATAAATGTTTGTTAATAATAATAATAATAATTCGACAGTATTGCCAAGTAGTTCCCAGAAACGTGAACACAGTACTTGGCTACTCCCGGTACTCAGCTACTTGGAAATACTCATGAATATTTTTTCTTCAACTCGGTTCAGCCCTACCGCTTACTGCCACTAACTATGCTTCCTATTTACCTCAGCTTTCTTGCTTTCCAGCACACCTTGTTCTGAAAAGTACAGAACTAAGGGCTGCTGCTGCACTTTATAAATAAGCCAACAACAGGGAAACAGAAGACCACAGGGAGGGATGTACTGAATCTGCCACTCTTAGCATGGTTTAACTATCAAGCCATACTGCCAATTATTGCCAGAGAAGCCAAACAAAGAGCTATTTAACTCGTAAGCAATATGCAAACGATTTTCTAGTGGGTTTATTTATTTATTTATTTATTAAAAAGAAAATCCATTTTGTGCTTCTGCAGATCAAGGGGTAGAGCTGTGAATAAAAAAATCTGAAGTGCAGGTGTTCTAGTCTGGTTTATGCAAGGGGTTGTTATATGTATATATTTTCAGTTCATTGTTGGGTTTTTTTTTTTTTTTACATGGGGTGGAGGCAGAGATTCATGAATCAGAAGGTAGGATGCTCAAAGGGGTGGAATTGCCCCTCCCTGATGTGTGGACTATTACCCCCTCTGTATAAAGCAGGACAGAAATGCTAAATGTTACTGTTGCAGTCTCCTTAAGGCTCAGTGACTTGCTGCTGCTCAGGATTTCAGTACCGTGCTCCCTGCAGCATCTATTATACAGGCCCTATTGTTTTGATCGATTGCTTATTGTCCTAATGAGGGTTCATACAATCTCTGTTTTGCAAGTGGGCTGCAAAAACAAGCAGTTTTTAAAATCAAACATATATTCGTGTAATAAAACTGTTTTGTAAATCAATTTAATGATGGCAGAGAGTTTTTTCTGTGGAAAGATGAAAAGGAAGTCCTTAAAACAGTGGCTTGGCTTTTGCAGGGGAGCACATTCTCATTTTACAGCTCACCACCTCCCCTATTCCATTCCACAGGCTCACGCCTGGGTCTGAATAACAAATATCAGCATGGGGTCAGTGCGGGAATTGCAGGCTTCTACTTACTTTATAGGCATCCTCCACAGAATTCCCTTAATTACTGTCCCCACTTTGCCTCTAGGTGAATTAGAATCCCATTATTTAACATTCCGTTTATAAATTATTTATTTATTTATTTATTTAGATATATATCCCACCCTTCTGCAGACAATAAAGCACAAAAAAGATATAAAAACCAGTAAAATAAATAAATAATAATAATAATAAAAAACCCCAACTCTATACAATTTCAGTAAAACCACCCCCAGATCCCAAGACCTATCCCACCTACTAAAAAAATGGCCAAATAAGAAGGTCTTACAT
Organism: Sphenodon punctatus; assembly: GCA_003113815.1. Lineage (NCBI taxonomy): Eukaryota > Metazoa > Chordata > Lepidosauria > Sphenodontia > Sphenodontidae > Sphenodon > Sphenodon punctatus. The sequence continues at coordinate 2,407,705 of QEPC01000347.1, forward strand.
TGCTTCTGGAAAATGTTCAGGCTTGGGCTTTGGTGAATCTCCAGGGGTTTGCCAGGCTGAACAGGAGGCTAATCAAAACTTCCTGTGGACAGCGGGGATAAACTCTGATCTTATCCTACTTGAGTACACAAGACCATCAGGTGGGTTTCAAATACAGACCTGCTGTTTAGAACTGGGCCTCAAATCAATGCTTCCAAGGTTTTGAGGTGGTGGGCCGCTTGGCAGAGCCACCACCAGACCTTTGATCAACCTGAATAGGACCTTGGCTCAACCTTGGACCAGACCTTCTCTTCTGTATTAACTTCTAGCCCCATACTTCCATTTTTCAATTAGCACTAATATATAAGGTTGCCCAAATAAGACAGGAAATTAGGTGGCACAACACTTCCTGTTCTTAAATCTGCTCTGATCTTGCCTACTTAACCCAGTTCTGTTCCTTAGCCTGTTGCTCAGACCCACTCCTGATCTCCTGCCCTGGGTCCACCCCTGCTCTTGATCCTTTGTCTTGAACACAGCCTCACTCCTGATTTCCTCCTTTGGCTTCCTTTCTCCTGCACCCAGCCCTAATCCTGCAAGATGTTCCCTTGGCCTTGATCCTGAGTCCACTCCTGGGCCCAATCCTAAGGTATTCCTGTGTCCCAGAAAACCTTAACATGACACCCATAGATTCATAGGGCAGAATTCCAAACCCTCTCCCTTGATATGAGAGGACGATCTATACCACACTTTATTTATGAATCCTGAGATAACTTAGAAGTCCTGTCCTAGAATCACAGACCCATCTGCAAAGATTACATATATTACCAGACTAAAGAACTGCTTGTTGACCAGGATTCACCTGCCTGTCTTTCCTATGTTGCCTTTTCTCACTTTCATAAACAAGATACTTTTTCTCAAAGCAGACCACTGCATGGAGGAGGCCACAATGCCAATTAGATCTATTAGTAGCCAATCCTTCCCAATTAGATATATCTGTAACAACTTTATTAAGATTCACCTTCAATATGTCCTTATAGCATTTCCCCTGCCCCCCTGACCGTAAGAGAGCTGCGAACGAGAGGCTTGCTTAGGGAGCTGATAATTGGCCATCCGCACACAAAGTCCAACCCAACGGAGTTGATGCATAAGATCATTGCCTCTATGCTGTTACAGCCAGCTTCAGCAAGAACGTTGGCACTGGTACACCGGTCTTCCCAATTAATACGTAAGATTTTACAAAGGTACCTCTGATGATAGCTTTCCAAGCTCTTAAGGTGATGCTGGTATGTCACCCAAGTCTCACAACCATAAAGGAGCATAGGGATAATAACTACTTTATAAACCTGGATCTTTCTATCTTTCAGGAAATCATGATTACTAAAAACATGTCACAACAACTTCCTGAAGGACGTGCTTGTCCTCTGAATCCTGTGCTCGACCTCAGTATTAATATTTGCTTTCTGAAAAAGACAACTACTGAGATATGAGAAATGCTCGACAGTCTCTAAGGTGTGTCCCTCGACTGTAATCCGCAGAGGTTTGTTTACACCTTAGTTTTCTTGGTATTAAATGAAAATTCCAAGCAACAATAGGTCTCAGCAAAGAGATCTAATACACACTGGAGAGCCTTCTTGGTGTGAACAAGGATGGTATGGTCATCGGCATACTGGAGAGCTAAAACTGAAATTTTAGCAACTTGAGTCTTAAAGAGGAAACAACTGAAGTTAAAATGATCTCTATCCATCTTTACTCAATAATAATACAAGTGGGGAGATGATCCTTAAGAAGGATTGGAATAACTGCAAGAAAAATGGAAAACAAAGTTGGAGCAATGAGACACCCCTACTTTACTCCAGTTCATATGACAAACGGATCAGTCTCCGCACACTTACAGATGACAGTGACAGTCATAAGATAATGGAAGAGCCTTAGAATTTTGATGAATTTCAAAGGACATCCAAATCTAAGCAACACCTTCCACAAGACTACATGGTTAACAAATTAAAAAACCTTAATCAAATCAAAGAAAGCCATATAAAGGTCCTGACTTTGTTCTTGAACTTGGTGCGTGAAGAATATCATGTCAATTATTCCACGGGATGGTCTAAATTAAGACTGCACTGGGATTCCAGTATGAATTTTTTGGCTAAAGGAAGGAGGTGATTTAAGAGGATGTGGGCAAGGATCTTCCCCACAGTAGAGAGCAGGGCAACCCCATAATAATTTGCACACACCATTTTGTCTCCTTTCTTAAAGATGACGGCAATATTAGCATTTCTCAACTCCACCAGAATTACCTCATTCTGCCAGATTCGTATTGTAAGTTCATGAACTTTCCACCCAATTCCTCACTCCTGACCATAAAGACTTCAGCTGGTTTGCCATCTGATCCAGGTGCTTTTTTATTTTGAGGGTGCTTTTACACATGACAGTGTTGAGCTCCACTACGCTTCAATCCTGCCCAGAGTGAGGGCTCTCACTCCAGGCAGGATTTGGCCTGGCCGCTGAACAAATGTAATGGGAGGCTAGACTGGGGAGGGGGTGGGGAGAGGGTGGGGTGACTTGTGGATGTGTGTCCCCATGACCCCACCTCTGCACTGCCATGAGCAGCTCACCCCCTTTCCTGATGGGTGCTACAGTGGTCTGTGAGGCCACTGTGGCTGCCTGGAACTGCCGCAAACCCACACCAGAGTAAGTGCAAGCAGGCCAACACATATTATGACCCACTTTAGCCCAGTCTGGAGTCCTTTGCATGGGTTGTGGTAGTGCTTAGCCTGGGTTGTTCTTTGGGGATGGTCCCAAGGAACAGCCCAGGCTAACTGCCACAACAACCTATGGAAAGTCGGGTTCCAGCCTGGGCCAACATCTGGTAACCTGTTTTTGATGTGACAGCACCACGGATGTCTAAGCGGGACAAAGTGTGGAAATCCGTGGTACCGTCATGTTTGAAAACACCCTTACTGATATCATTAACCTCCCTTACTGATAGCTTTAACCTCCCCAATGGTTGGGACTTCAACAAATGATTCCAATACAGAATGTTGAGGAATGAAATCAGTTGTTACATCCAACATGTTTGACTCCTGATTCAATAGTGCATCAAAATATTCCTTCCATCTAGACATAATGGCTTCTTGGATTCCAAACCACTGCAGAAGCAGACTGTAAACCTCAAGTTCCTGCCACGATTCTCAGGTGACTATTATCAGACTGCTCACTGGCCTCTAGCCAGTTATGAACTTCCAGTTGCTGCTAGGCCTTCTTTCTGAACAAGTGGATCCTTCTGGCCTGTTGTTGCCCAGACCACTTAGTCTACCTCTCACCTTCTCAGCCAAGCCTGCTTCTGGAGCAGCTTTCTACCAAACCAAGAAAATTTATCTGCAGGGACATGGAACTGAGAAGGAGTCAAAGTCTACTGCCAATCCTAGTATAAGAAAACTGTGGCAATCTAAAGCCATGTTATTGTAGCAATGTTGCACGTCATAGGTGCATTAGCAATCTGGTTAGCTCACAAACTCTCCGAAGAGATCTATTCCTGCTGAGGCCATGAAGATTTAAATTAGAGCTGAAATTTGGTGGTCAGAAAACTTCAGATTGTACCAGGGATTCCGGTCCTTGGTTCCGAATTTACGAAGTTTCAAATACCAAGGCTGATCCTTGGAAAACTTTGGAAGCCTCAATTGAGTGCTGGCGCCATGGTGAATGTGACTGGAGTGATCCAGACAGCTGACCCACTAGCTTCTCTGAGCTAGTAAATGAAACGTAGTGCCATATTTGGTAGGAGGGGATTATGGGAGGGGACAGTTGAATGATGCACAAGCCAGATGGCAAGTTTTGATTGGCTGGCAGGGGTAAAATAAAAGTGGCTGTACAGCCATTTCCCATTCTCTACTGAATTTAACTGTGTTGCACTACTCTGCTGATCTTTAAGTAATTTGCGTGAGGGGGGAGGGGTGTCTGGCCTGGGATCTCTGCCTTGCTCCAATTCCCCTTGTCAAGGCTGGCCATGTTACCAGTGTCACACCAATGACATGCCCTTTAAAAAAAATAAGTGGTTGCCACTGGTCCCTGCTGCTTGCACTGCTTGGCACCATGATGCCAGCTTGATGCCTGCGCCGGGCAAAATGGTGGAAACCATAATTAAGGACAAAATTACAGGGCATGTGGACAAACATGGCTTAATGGGGAAGAGTCATCATGGATTTAGTAAAGGTAAGTCATGTCTCACTAACCTGTTGGAATTCTTTGAGGGTGTAAATAAGCATGTGGACAAGGGAGACCCAGTAGATATAGTGTACCTGGATTTCCAGAAAGCATTTGATAAGGTCCCTCATGGAGACTCTTGAGAAAATTAAAAAGTCATGGGATAGGAGATAGTGTCTTCTTACTATGGATCAGAAACTGGTTAAAAGATAGATATGACTTACCAACCATCCAACCAGTGCTCAGAAAAGCAGGCTAGCAAAAGTGGGACAATGACTTAAGAAGACAAACCCACAAAAGTGCAACTGAGGGCAGAAATTTAAATATAAGAACATAAGAAGTGCCCTACTGGGTCAGACCAATGGTCCATCTAGCCCAGCATCCTGTCTCTGACAGTGGCCAATCACAGTGGTTTGGGAGAAGCTCCCAAAAGGTCACAATGGGGGATCCATTCCCTGTTGTTTCCCCCCAGTTCCCGTCATGCTCCCTGATCCTGTCTGGCCAATAGCTCCTAATGGACCTATCTTCCAGAAACTTGTTCAAACCTCTTTTAAACTCAACTATAGTACTGACCCTTACCACAGATTCTGGCAGTTATTCCACAACTCAATTATATGCTGAGTGAAAAAATATTTTCTTTTATTTGTTTTAAACTTGCCACCCATGAGTTTCATGCAGTGTCCCCTAGTTCTAGTACGAGCTGAGAGGGTAAATAACTGCTCCTTGTTTATTAGTTCCACACCACTCATGATTTTATAGACCTCTATCATATCTCCTCTCAGTCGGGTCTTCTCCAAACTGAAGAGCCCCAACCTACCAAGCCTCTCCTCATACGGAAGCCCTTCCATGCCCTTGATCATTTTTGTTGCCCTTCTCTGTACCCTTTCGAGTTCAGCCATGTCTTTTTTTATATGGGGCGACCAGAACAGCACACAATATTCAAGGTGCGGTCGCACCATTAATTTGTATAGAGGCATTATGACATCCTCAGATTTAGTCTCTGTCCCCTCCAAATAATTCCTAACGTTCGGTTTGATTTTTTGACTGCTGCTACGCACTGCGCTGTGGGTTTCATTGTATTGTTCACAACCACCCCCAGATCCTTTTCCTGAGTGGTAACTCCTAGCTTAGTACCCAGCATTGTGTACTCATAGTTTGGATTATTTTTCCCAATGTGCATCACTTTGCACTTGTCCAAATTGAATCTCATTTGCCATTTAGATGCCCAGGCACCCAGTGTCGTAAGATCCCGTTGCAGTTCCTCACAGTCTGCTCATGTTTTAACTACCTTGAATAACTTAGTGTCGGGTGCAAATTTGATCACCTCACTCTTAACACCCTTTCCCAAATCATTAATAAATACATTAAATAGCACCGGTCCCAATACAGATCCCTGAGGCACACCACTTTTTACATCTCTCCATTGTGAAAACTGACCATTTAGTCCGGGTACTCAGACAAGGCTCTTAAGTTTGACAGATTACCCAGAAGACCTATTTAGTGCAGCCCTAATTTAAATGCCCTAGTTGTGCAGGGTAGGGACAACAGTGGATTTCTAAATGTCCAGGATTAGTGACAACTGCTAGTAGGACCAGATCAACCAACAACATGTATGGTCCTGCCTGATTTAAGGACCCATGCTCTTTGGAAATTTAGCCCATAATATTTATCTCGCTGTCTCCACATAAATTCCTTCTGATTTGTACATATTTTTGAAAGTCCGCCTCTTCCACTATGCTCCGTTACTATTCCTGCAGTCAGTTGGGAACACCCTCTTGTAGGTACCATCTGCCTGTCATGGTCAGATGACAAAGGTGTGCAGAGACGTGTTGTCGGTGGCTGCTCCATTGTTCTAGACCATCCTCCCCCTGGAAGGTTCATCAAAGCCTGAGTCTGACTGTTTTCTGGAGGAAATGCAAGACCTTCTTGTTGTCCAAGCATTTGGCATTCAGGGATAGAGGGTAGTGGAGTGGGAGTTTCTAGGGGATTTGACTATATACTTCTATTTTTATATGGTTTTATGCTGCAACTAGAGCTGAAAGGAGTATCTACAAAAACTAATCCCCCCTTGAACATTCCAGAACCCAGTCAACTAAAAAATATTGTATACTAATCGGTACCCAATTACAACCCAATTCTGGTACCTGATGTCCCAGAATGGCCCAGACAACTTCTGGTTCCAGAATATTGACTTCCAATCCCAATTTTTCAGTTTTCTGTCCTGAGTGCTTGATTGGTAACAAAAAAAACCCCTGAGAATCAGTAATGGAAATTGCTGATTTTTCAGGTATCCGGGTACCCGACTGATAGTCAGGTCACCCACTGAATACTCAACAGGGTACTTGAAAATGTGGGCCTTACCTGCTGTACTAAATCAGGTACCCATTGCAGCACTAGTTGTAACCCACCCTGAGCCTTGTGGGAAGGGTGGGAAACAAGTTGAAATAAATAAATAAATAAATAAACAAACAAAATATATTTGCTCAGCTGTCCCTATCTTCCTAATAATTTCAAGTAACCAAAATGGAGCTCTGATCTTCAAAAGTGGCTTCCACCATTAAAGCTTGCAGCCACCTTAAAAAAAATAGCTCAGATATCAATGTGTTGAGCTTTCCTGACAATTCAGTCGCTTTAGGTATCATTTTGAAAATCCAGTCTGGCAATGTTGCTCAGAACTGAATACAAATAGTCCAGGGGAAGAAAAGGGCTACTAAAATTGTATTGAATGAGGGATGTCTCTTTCTTTCTGAGGCCCTAAGCTGCATTGGCTTCTTTGCTTCTGTATTACATCTCAGAATCTTGTCTCGTATCCTGTTCGGCCAGGAATACTGGTGCTTTGCTGCTTCCCCTGTTTCAGCTTCACACCAGCTGTGTGTTTTGGATTATTATTCTCCAGATGTATGAGCCAGTATTTTTACCACCAAACTGAATCTCATTTCATTATTTTTGGTGCACTATTCTAGTGTCTCCCGAGTACCGTGTAATTTCTCTGTTTCTATCCCCACCTATTCTTCATTTAGAATTACTTGCAAATTCAACTAACATGCTTCTTAATCCCGCTCATAAAATATAAGTAAGTATAAATAAGGCTTGATTCTTGCAGTACTTCTTGCAGTACTAAAAAAGACATCTTGTCTACAATAAAGATCAATGTTCCTACCCAAGTTAATAAGTATTAATTTCGAGACAGTCAAATTTATTCCCATGGGTCAAATCTATTTTTAGGTCATGCTGCATGGTTTATGGAAAGCTTGAAGATTTGATACTTGGAATATTGATCCTTCACCACACTGATGATTTCATTATATCCAAGGCTCCCACAGGACCCCAAATGGTGGCACATCATCTATGGATAGGGTTGTGATCCCATCGTACCTTTTACTTTATATAACTTTGTATGTCTTTGGCCTTTTTCACGCGGGTGGCACCCACACATGAAGACCCTGAAATCTGGGTGTTCATGCGTGTGTGCATCTTGTTTGCACCACACCGCAGCTGGGTGTGGTGGGTGGGTGTGCATGTGGGTGCGCTCCTGTGTACACGCATGCATATCCACCTACACCCATCCCCCACGCAAGGAGGCACTGGACAAAACAGAGGTGCCTCCGTGATTGGGTGATGGGTAGCGGTAGGGCGAGGTCAGTGTGCCCCAATGTGCGCCCATCAGAAATTTCTGCCCACCCAGAACACATGGCAGCGCACTCCCCCCCCCCTCCATGCAGCAACCCGTGTGAAAAAAGCCTTGGTTGGGGCCACAGAGTTATATTTAAGTCTCAAAATGGAGTCACAGAGAAAAACTTTTTATGGACATTGCAATCAGATGACTTGGTTACAAATTCTTTGCAGGATCAGGGCCCCAAAGTAGCAATTCCATGCTGTTTTCTTCCACCAAGTGTCAATTTATTTACAGTGGAGTTTTTCAAAGCCCAACAAAATAACCAAGAGAGATACTTCTACCTTTCAGTGAGAGTCCATTTCTAGTCTTATTCTGGAGAGTCTCTTTCCAGCTCCCGTACTCGGTCTGTAGGCAGTCCACTCACTAGACTCTGAGCTAGGCAGCCATCCATCCTTCCATCAGGCAAGTCTCTCACAGCTCCCTACCTGTTAGTACCCTGAAGAACTCCCAGTGCGCCACTCCTGGGCTCCAGTTTTCTACCTCCAGTGACAGATAGCTACAGATTGACTCAGTACTCAGAGCCTGGTTCTCTCATACGCCAAAGAAATATGGCTAAAGGAAAAGGTAACTACTTTTAAAGGGCCATTATGCTGGGATTGGAACCCTTCCCTAGATTTACCTGTTGCTTAGCCCCTTACTTCATCTTACAGAGTCATGCCTCCATAACTGCTCGAGGGTGGTATTCCCAAAAGGACTTAGTAGGCTATTCATGGGGGGCACCAGGGGCATGCCCCCCCAGATTTTTGGAAGCCCTATAGAACCCTATCAGCCCCCGGACATGCCCACACTCCTGTGCCCCCCCCCCCCATTGACAGTTACCAGTTACCAATGTACTCAGTCCATATCCAGTGGCCACTTACAAGGCCTGCACTCTCTGGTCACCCACTGGACCTTTTTAGATGAGCAGGATTTCTTACGCAGTTTAAAGCTGCGGCTCTGGAAAATCCCCACGGGGGGAGTGGGGGAGGGAGAGAGACTTTAGACATGCCTCTGTAAACCAAAAGTCACCATTAGAAACAGCGGCACCATGCAACTCCCGGGTGTTTTGAGATGCAGCGTAGATAAGACCCCAATAATCGAGGTCTTATCAACGCCGAGTCTAAAAACACCCAGGAGTACTTAGCCTGAGTAAAAGTTCAGCACAGTCTGCATAATAAGTCAGTGGTTTAGCTGGGGTAGAGAGGGCACAAGAAGAACAGAGGGAGAAGGAATACAAGAGAGCAGGGGGAAGTGGTTCAAGTTGAGAAGTGAGTTCAGGTAAAGTAAACTCAGAACAAACTCTAAACAAAAGCACATTGTCATAGCAATTATTTTAGAGACCCATTAAGACTTTCTAAAGAAATAGCTAAGAAATACTGTATATCCAAGTGAAAGTGTAGTCAACGATCAATCTCAGTCAACAATCTTCAAACCACTTACTCCAGAGGAGTCCCAATGTGAGACAATTCCATAGTAAGTGTTTTTGTGATCATGGCTACAGTGACATTTTTCCAGGACTTTGGTGGAAGTACATATAACTGCAAAAAGTGTCTTTAATGGCCAAAAGCAGGGTCATTTTATGTTTCACCTTCATTTTATGTTTTCCCTTTTTGTATCCTTCCAGCCAGACTGGGGCTGTGTTTCAGCATTAGCTTGTGTGTGTGTATGTGTACCTTATTTTTGCCTTTGTACTTCTGTTTTTATACAACAATAAACCTATTTCAGTTTTATTGAACCTTTCTCTCTCTCTCTCTCCTTACAATTTGGGGAGGGTAACATAAACTGACTGTAGCGCGTGTCATTCCTCAGATTGATCCCTGGGAGACGTGGGGACCTCTAATTTGGCTAATTCCCCTAAATTAAAGAAATGAGTGGATATTGGGGTACTGGCCCCCCCCCCAATAATCACACATGGACTGAGGTCTCCCGTTAACAATCCTCCCTTACATATTTTGTTGTTGTTGTTATAAAAAAGCCAATTGCACTGTGGTTCTTTTTTGCCTCTCTGGAGAAAAAGAATAAACTGCACAACAGTAAAAGTTGATGACAGAATTTGTGAGCAGCCACTTCTGTGTTGGATGCTGCTTGCGCTGACTGCACGTTTTTAAAGTTGGCATTTTGTTATTTCCCTCTTTCCCTCTCTAGCCATTACTCCAAATGGCATTATTTCATTTCTAAATGTTTCTAATTTCATTCACTCGTGAATGAGCAGATTATTTTCCTCTTCAAATATCACATCATTTCTTTCAAGGTAGCAACAAGAATTTACTCAGCTTTTATTCCTCTGCTTCTGATAAGAACTGGGAAGTGAGAAGGACCCTGAATGCACAAATTATATCAGTGACCAGAACAACACTCCCTTTCTAAGCAGTTTAAGTATGTAATGGGATGTTCCACAGGGTGGAAAATAATTAATTCATTTATTGTGTTGAAAGCCCCCACCCCCTACCCCCCCAGTCCCTATTCCCACCTGCTAAGCACTAGGCCGAAAACAAAGTGTCTCCACTTCCAGAAGCTACTCAGACTTGGGCTTATATGAACCTTCAGGGGAAGGGAGTTCCACAGCACTGGAGCAGCAACCAAGAACCCCTCTCTGTGTGCTCTCACCATATGAACCTGGCTGGGAGATTGTACCCACCAGAGAGCACTCCTGGCAGACCGCAGGGAGTGTGATGGAGCACAGTGGGAAAGGCAGTCTTTCAGATATCTGCAGGATCAGCCCTCCTACTGTATCCATCTTGCACCAATCCCTCCAAGTAGTGTCTACCTTGAGAGTTGCTCTTTATTTACAGTGCTTCCAATATGCAAGGCTTAAGGGGTACCTTAGTTTCAGTCCCCATCTCCCATACAATTGTCCCCCTTTGGCTGTCCCTTCACCCCAAACCCTTGGGAAGGACCGACTTTTACCATGGGAGGAGTAGCCTGTATCTTTCACCAGGCCTCCTACAAGACTTCTGTTTCAGCAGGCCCTGCCGTTTCCTTCTCAGTGTCCCCTTCTCAGGGTTTCCTCCTGTGTCTTGAATACCTTCGATTGGTCCTATTTGAGCTATTGTCTGCTTGATCATGCCTGTGCTAATGGCTGGGTGCTGACTAGACCAGCAGCTAACCTGGACATATCCCTGGTCACCATCCTGCTCCACACTGCTCCACACGCCTACCTAGCACTGAGTTCCCTGTGAGGCCACTGTTCCTTCTTCTGCCCTCCCAAAACACCTCCCAGTTGCCTCATCCTGGCTACTGCTTACTTTGCCATGAGTGCCGCTTCCCATTCCCAATGTTCTGGGACCACATTTAGATCTTAAATTTATTTCCAAACCCTCTACTCCTGTTGCTTTGATGCTGCTCTTTATTCATGGTAATAGGCATCTGTAACTCAATGGAATGACATCAAGTTGTAGGCTTTAGTTTCCTGCAATGTCAAGCAAAGATTTTATTGGGTTAGCTGGTGTATTTCTTTGCACACCATGCCACAACTTCTGCTTTGCTCTGAGAATGTCCCTTGCCTCTCTCTCTACTGACTCACACCAACAGTTGGAGGAAATGAACAACTGGAGATGGGCAATTGTAAGCTCGTTTGATGCTGTTCTGTCAGCATGGTAGCACACATACACATTTATTGAATCCAGTAGTAACTATTGCCTTGTGCAGCATTAGGGGGCACAGAAGAGCATACGTGCCCCTTGAGCAAACCTGATGATGCTTGTAGCAATCTGTGATCTTTCCTTGCTTCGATTTTTAAAATTATTATTATTTTGACCATTAATTGTGACAAATCATTATTCAGAATTGGTTAAAAAATACTTTACATTGGTCTGAACATTTTGTTAGGGCAAAGGAATAACTATTAGTGTTAGACACTAACGCAAAACTGCATGGAGAGGTTGGTGTCAGATACGCACTCAAACACCATGGGGATCTGCTCACCATAAGAATCTAGATAGTGTGTGTCCCCAGATTGCATTTCTAGGACCTATTCTCCTTCAATACTGAGAAAACAAATAAAAAAACATACACTACATTACCCCCTCTAAAAGAATGTCCTAAACCTCTGTTCCTGGATGAACTCTCTTTAAAGTCAGTGGAAGAGACATGCAGAGATCAAGAGGAAACCATGGCCTTTAATGGACCATTTGCTGTAAGCTAAACATCCAAAATCTAAACAGTTGCTTTTTATAGTGCAGTAATGAGGAAATAGCTACAGCTTGTTTCTGTCTAATCTACCTGCCCTGTCTTTACTAAGGAGGGGCACTCCGTCAGAGGTGGGCTGTATAATGAAGTGGATTATGCAAATAACTGGGAAGGGACTTTTGCAACAGAAAAAGAATACACTCTCCACACACAAGGTGGAAACTAACGTGATGATGCCTGAGCGCCGCCACTGACTTACCCAGTCTGGCGTTGAACTGGCACGGCACTACAGTTGGGATTCAGCCAGGCCCTCGAACTGATGTGATGGGAGCCTAGTCACTGGGGAGGGCAGGGAGTCAGGCAAATGCACCCCCACACTGATTCCAGTAGCCTGTCCCCTCCCTGATGTGCAGCCATGGTGACCAGTGATGGCCATCATGGCACCCAGACCCGGCAGTGCTTCTGACTGTGGTAAGTAAAGTGGGCTTTCAAATGTGAAAGCCTGCTTTACTCCCTGTCAGGCAGCGGGATCACAACCATGGTGGTGGTGACCCCGGGCTGTGACTTGGGGACTTTCCTAAGTCACAGCCTGAGCTAGCCCCTTCCCCCATGGTTGGGATCCAGCCCTGGGAAACATCTGATGGGCATATTTCAACGTGATAGTGCCCCCCCCCATTTAAACGGTGCTACAGAGTTTTAAACCAGGCCCCATCACGTTTGAAAACACCTGGAGGGAAAACACCTGTCCCACTACTTTCAGGAGGGACACTCTGCGCTGTTGGAATGACCCAGTTCACTGCTCCACTTGCAGTCGCCCTTACTGGCCTGGCAGCTCTCCCATTTTGCTCTAGCTGACACAATGCTGGTTTGCTCGCAGTGTAGGCTGCGAGTTCCAGACTTGCCTCTCCAATACAGTAACAGGTGCACATGTTGTCTAAGATAAAGCTTTATCTAAACAGATAGTTTAAGCATAAGGTTCAGAGTTGAGCTACAGAAATAAGGAATACGAAAATAAGCAAAGAAAACATAAGCAATGCTAGCTCACTGGTGATCCCTGACTCAGCCCTTATACATTCCAGTTGAGATAACCTCTTACTGTTGGGGCTGGAACAACAGGGAATTGATTGCCCTTTGTGACCTCCTGTTGGGTACTTCTCCCAAGAGACAGAGATCTGAGATTGACTACTGTTGGAGACAGGATGCTGGGTTTGATGGACCATTGGTCTTACCCAGTATGGCACTACTTATGTTCTTATGAGATAGAGCACAGGTCACATCTGAGTTTTCCCAGATGGGCAGAGTTCCTTGTTGAGAGAGACTCTGGCAAGGTTTCCTACACAATGGGTGGATGGTGACTCTGCCATTGAGGGTTCATAGGGGGTTCACACCCATGTGCAGACCCCTACAATATCCAGAACATAACACTGTTGAGGGGTGGTTCCTTCACAACACCCACACTCACTTGTCACCTACCACCCCATGATCGAACCAATATAGGACATCATCAAGTAGCTACAAGCCATACTAAATGGGACAACACATTGAAATAAATCTTGCCTGAACTCCTTTATCTGATCTTCAAGCAACCCTCATGCTCTCAAAACTGATTATCAGAAGCAGGCCATCCACAAACCAGGACACACTGACAAAGAATATCCTGCCAGAACAGCAGAAGTAACACTCGTACATGCATCTCAGTCCCACGAACCAACAATGCCCCATCATCATCACCACTACCACAACAAACAATTCCCATGCCAATCTATCACAGTGTGTGGTATCTCATTTAATGCAATTGCACAGAAAAATTATCAACAAGCGCAACTTATTACCCATGGGCGAGCATTTCTCCAAAAGTGATCACTCCATTTCTGCTCTCTTTGTGCTTGTCCTGAGAGGGAACTTGCACAACACTTTTAAAAGACAGGCCTGGGATAAAATTCACAACTCTATTTATTGTAAGAAGCAATGAACCAAAGAGGACAGTAGCTTAATGACTCGCTACAAGAGTCTATTACTCATCAGTTTCACACACTAATTGACCACTATGTTAATCATACCTAGGGTACAGTCACACAATACAGTAACCCAGTTTTGGCACCATTACCATGTGATGCAGTGACTTGTATGCCTGGTGGCTGCTGGGTGTTCACCCTGCCCTGTAGTGGGGTGGACAGCCAGCTGCTACATGCTGCATCCTCCAAAAAAGGGTGGGGATGTAGTGCATAGTAACAATGCCCAAAGTGGGGTAAGGCTGCCCAAATTGGGATATGGAGGCACCACTCATAGGCCTGGTTACCATGCTGCCCCAGCCCAGGGTTATACTTGCCAGCACCAGTGACTGTCATGGTCACCATTCCCACACCTCTACATCATGGCCAGGGGTGGGATGGTTGGGTGCCATCTGCCCTGCTCTCCTTGCTGGGCCTGAAGTGTGGCGGCTGCAGTTGTCCACTCTGGGGTGTGCTGTGATTGCTCCTGGCAGGGATCATGTGGCTGTACCCCTACCGTCTTTGAATGCAGTCACACAAGCCAGCTGGGAATGATCCCTCATGTGCCCTGTGGTGGGAAATGAGAGTTTCAACACTTTATGGCAATCACAGAGAGCAAAGCACACAGTCTGCACCCCACAGGGAAACCAGGTGGACAGGCCACTGTCAAATGTTCTGGCATGCCCTGGGGTAGGCTGAGATGCGGGTGACCCACAAGGGTGCCCAGCCTTACCCCAGCCTGCCCATTATCTCACCCCTGGCCATGATATGGCCATGTGGGACTGGTGACAGTGCCTGCTGCTCAAAGCCTCATGGTGGACCTTGCTATGGGGCAGAGCAGATGGGGACTAGGCACTACCCTCTTTGGGTAAGGCCACTACGTGCTGCATCCCTGGCCTTTTTTGGAGGATGAAGGACATAGCGGCCAGCTGCTTATCCCACCTGAGGGCAGAGTGAACATCTGACGGCCTCCGGACAAGCGAACCACTGCATAGTGTGGTGACGATGCCCAAATTGAGGTAAGGTTGTCCAAATTGTGTTACTGTCTCGTGTAGCTGTACCCAAAATATTCTCATCCCTGGCTGGAGAAGAGTTCTGTGAAGCTTAAAAGTTTGCATTCAACAACAGAAGTTGGTGTAATAAGAGGCATCATCCTAACTATGGTCCTTTTCACACAAACACTCTAACACTGATAAAATGGGTGTTACATTTTATTATACATGTTGCAGAGCTGCAGGTGTACTCTATGGGTGCCCTGAAACATGTGTAATAAAATGTAACACCCATTTTATCTGTGTTAGAGTGTTTGTATGAAAAGGGTCTACTTTGTCTCTTGTATCTCTCATTAGGGCCCCTTTCCCACGAGCTGTCTTGGAGCCATGGGTGCTTGTGTTATTGAAATCTAGCGCAGCTCCTGTCTCAGGGGAAATGAGGAAGTGTGGTTTTCATGCAGGTAAGCTAGTGCAATGGAAAGGGTAGTGAAATTTTACCTTGTCTGTTGCACTAGCTTACCTGCGTGAGAGCTGCACTTTCTCATTTCCCATGAGAAGGGAGCTGTGCTAGATTTAAATAGAACAAGCTCCCAGGAAGCTGAGACAGCTCGTGGGAAAGTGGCCTTACCCTCATGCAGTACTAAGGGCACAATCCTCCGCCACTGGAGTCAGTGCGAGCTGAGCCATTGACTTCAATGACTGGAGAAGTGCACCCCTAAGTCTGTGTTGGGTCAATGATGGTTCTGGAGGCACCTTGCTATAGGAGAGTCTATCTTTTGTACAAGACTATCTTTTTATTATCTCTTTTCACAGCATGAGGAAATTGCAGCACCAATATCTGGTCAACAAGTCTGCAGGGTAATTAGAAATCATAATAAACCAAAATCCTGGTCATTGAAAATACTGAAAAGATACTTAATTCTACCCTATGTAAATTATCACTGTGATTTCAATTAATTTATGTGTTCCCTTTTCTTCCAGAACTTTGGAGTTCATTTCCTGCACTTGATAACAGTTTGAAATTTCATGAGATTCTTGGAAAAATTAGAAAACGCTCTGTGCATGAGCAAAATGGTCACCATGGCCATTCTGCACATGTGGCCCTTTTCCAAGATGGTGTGGGCCTTGTTGACACCATTTTGGAAAAAGGAAGCTGGTCTGCACATGCTCAGAACTGGCTGCCCTTTTACAAAATGGTGCCGATATCACAGCAGCCATTTTGTACATGTGGAGAGTGTTTTTTATTTTTTAAAAAATCTTGTGTGAATGGGTTGAGAACTGAGTGATTCTTGACTTATTCTTGTTCTCATAAATCTTGTCAAGAATCTGATTCTTGACAAGATTTGCAAGATTACTGAGAACGAGTTTCAGCCCTAATATGGACCATCATGCTTTTGTTGTGTGTATACTTCTGACTAACAGAAGCCAGGCAAGAAGCAGATAAGATGGCCATAATTTCTCTGCAGTCTCTTGTATGCTTCCTTTCAAGCACCCTCTTGTGACCGCTCTCAATGGCAGGATATTGGGTTAGATAGACAATTGGTCTGACTCACTATGGCCTTCTTACATCTAACATCTTTCATGATTTTAGCATGGAAAGCACAATATAAATGCAAAATATTATTTTCATTAGGGATGGGTGAACGCGGTTCGGAAGTTCGGAGTCAACCGAACCAAACTTCCAAACCGAACTCGATTTTTGAACTGAACCAAATTTCCAAACTCGGCTCTGTTCACCCATCACTAAAAGATAATATTCCATTTAGTTCAATGGGGTTTGAATTTCTGAACCTTGTTCGGAAGTTCTGAGTTCGGACTGAACTTAAATAGTTTGGTCGACCGAACCAAATTTCTAAACTGAACCGAATTTCTGAACTGAACCAAGCCAAACCGAATTTCCGAACTCGGCTCTGTTCGCCCATCCCTAATTTTCATTCTGCACATAATAAAGAGTTTATACACCCATTACAGAGGACCAAATATATACTAGTCTGTATTACAGTAAAATGTAGATAATAAAAAGTTTATTTATAATGAGTGCCAACTAAGTTATTAGTTAGCATACAACATATTTGTTGGATTCAGTTTAATTACTTTTTTGCATAACTCAAGGTGAATGATTAACATGGGGTGTGTGTGGAATATATATGGCATCCAGAAAGCATGCAGAAGGCAATGTGCTCACGTAAGAGCAAGGGGAATGGAAACAGAATGATCAGAATGTGACTAGGCATTCTGATATGATAAAATATGGAGTTTTATTACTTTTAAAATGAGGACTTTAAATTTTGGAGATTGCAAAGACATGTAACTATATGATTTTCACCTTACACAGACACAATGGTATAATTTAATCTTTAAAAGGGCTATAACTGTACTTCTTAGTTTACTTAATATGTGACACATATAAAGATTAAATTCACCTAGCTTGGAAAGGAGTAAATCTAAGAATCTAGCTGCTGGAGTTTGACATTTAAGGCATCAACATCTATGTAACCTCTGGATCACCCTAACCTTAGGAGACACAAGAAAGTTTCCTTGTGAGGAAATGAAAGAAGAGCACAGAGAGTGGTGTTTTGATACAGCTGCCATTAGTCCTGCCATTGCAAAGAGCGAATGTGCCGTTAGTTCCTCCCTATCATAGAAGTTTTATCCATGTCCATTCTCCATACACTGTTGACTATGCATTCTCGGGAAGATGATACAGAGATTGGGTTGCTGGTTGGCTGTAGCTATCGTTTTGACTCTCTTGAGCATTGTGGAAGCATCTTGCACTGCTGCTGAAATTGAAGATTTGGTGGCAGACTGCAAGGCTTCCTAATAATCAGTCCTGCCTTGTGGGTTAGCACTAGTCTGGACTTCAGAAAATAGTGAGGAGTGATTATATTTTGGCACTGAAAGAAGATGTCCAAATTGGACAGTTGTATTTTCACATCAATGCCATTTGAATCAACTCTTGCTATTAACTGCAAGTCTTGTGATGTCCAGTACTTCCTTGATGGTCTGAATTCCAGCGTCAAGGCCGTATGCTCATTAAGCAAAGAATTAACGAACTTCACTAATCCTCAAAATCCTCTTGGTGATACAAGTGCTTTATCATCTAATTAATAGAAAATGTGCTATCTGTTTCAGCTCTAGTTGTACCCTTTTTTAATTCCAATAACATTGATCAGCATCCAGTAAATAACTGGGAGGAATAATGAACAAGAGTTACCAAGGACACCCTCTCACTTTAGTTCCCATGCTGATTAAAGTATAGGTAAGTAGGTGATTAACCTACGTGCCTGAACCAAAGCCCCCACTTGCCACCCTGTGGCTCAGTGATTGCAGGAATGAGAAGAACTAAAGAAATGGAAGAGGAAAGTGAATGTGTTACACTGCAGATAAGTGGGGAGGGGGGGGAAGTGGTAACAGGGAGAATAAATGGAATAACCTGCAGCGTGAATGGTATTTGTACTGAAGAGGTGGAAAGCTTCATGTATCTTGGAAATATTGTGGGTTGATTTAGTTGCATCTAGGAAGATTCTAGAATCAAAAAACCTTTGCTTTAGGAAGGGAGTTAAGGCCCCTGCAAATTCAGTCCTGCTCCAGAAATCATGAAAATTACAAGTTAAGGACACGGCCTTAACTCACACACCACGAAAGCAGCCAAGATGATGTACACTATTACGTATTGTCCTCCCTTACAACTTAGGCTCCATACGTCCACCCTTAGCCTTGGTTTCTTTCAGTCCAAATCCTTTTTCCTTTGCTAGTTTGCAAAAACAGTGAAGCTGGAAAACAGGAGAGGGTCAAGGGGCAGCTTTTATATGGGTTCAGGAGATGGGGACAGCCTTAACTTCCATGTCAGGTAAGGAGTAAAGACAATGGACAGTCTCACATATTGTGCTCACTTACAACTTAGGCATCATGCACCCAAAATTTGCCTTGGTCTTTCGGCCCCAGTCCTCTTCCTCTGTAACTCCTCAATGGTCCCAGCTAGGTCATGTACATTTGAAATAGCTACTCCCCACCCCCTCCACTCCCCACAGTGCAGCTCTGTACTGTGGGGGGAAGTGGCTTACAATGCCAAGCTGGGATCACAGCACACCCCTGCCAACTCCCAGCATCCATCCAGACGAAGTCACATCCCATGCCAGCTCCCCAACCCTCCCTCCTGGCCAAGACACCTACTGGGGTCTACAAATATCTGCCAACTTCTCTGTTGTTAGCTAACCTCTGATGACCTGCGCTAAATAACTGGCAGAAATGTGCATTCATTGAAAAGTATGTTCTATTCATACAATAAAATGGACACTTCAAAAGCATATGAAATAAAAAATACACCACATATTTTCAAACTGTAAATGAAAAACCAAAGTACAATGAACAAATTAATTTTCTAAAACATCTACACTGAGACCACCAAACTTCTAATCACTTTAAAAGCAGATTTCTCAGCCATTTAAATGTTTTTAAACAGCTCATCCGTCACTCTGAGACGTTATTTACACTACCTTTGGCTAACATGGGAAATTCAAAATCCCGTAACTTTAAAATTACCAGCCGGATTTTGAAATAAATAAATAAATAAAAATAAGCACTGGAATGCATCCTTTAATTTTCTAACAGCACTAGAACTATCAAAATCTTTCTTAAAGTACACTTTTAACCGGACACTAAATTGACTGAAACGGGAAGTAAAAGCATTTTTATTCCAATGTTCATACCACTGTAACTTGTTTGTTCTTTGTCCAATTTACATGACATTTGGAAAGAATGTACCCGTCTCCCAAAAGTTCCTATCTACCAAATTTTAAACAAATAGGATAAATAGTGCCAATTTTATAACCAATAGGATGTTCATGCATTAAATGAAGGATGTGAGCTAGCCTTAACTATAGAGTGGATCTCACTACTCTATAATATGTTCATAAGAGTTGGGAAAATACATGGAGCTTCTGAGATAATTTTGGAAGTTAATACAATTTTAACTGAGAACCAGACTTTAAATCTTTAATGCAAACATGAAGTCAGTTTTATTGCATGGTGGTGGAAATATTTAAAAGTACAAAGAGGCTAGTGAAAAGACTTCAGGTGTTTATAAATCAATGTCGGTGACTGGTTTTAGGCATTAAATTGTTTGAGAGGATAAAAAAGAGGAACTGCATAGTAGAACACAAGAGAGGTTAATTGAGGCTGTCTTTAAAGAAAGAAAATTGAAGTAGATCAGACAAACTCTGAGGAAACAAGATATTAATATTACAAGAGAAACTCAGAGTAGAACCCTCAGGAAATGTGGAAGAGAAGACGACCAAAGAAGTTGTGGAGGAGTTGAATTTATCATGATGTAAGGGAGGTTCATGCGACTGCGAGCAAGGTCAAAAAGTAAGGCAAAGACAAAGCTTGATGGAAGATCATTATGGAGCCTCTATGATCCTTAAGGAGAGAATTAACTAACTTTAGTAATAGGCAATAGATACTAATAGATAGGGGTGGGAAACCGGTAGAATCCGGTATCCGATAATTCCGGTATCAGGTGTACCGGCATTATCGGATTCGACCCGGTAATCCGGCCCCAGTACCGGATTTCAGGGTACTGGATTTTTTTACATTGCAGCCATTTAAAAATGGCTGCAATGTAAAAAAACTGCCCCAGCAAAAATGTTTTTTTAAAAAACCCTCCCCGAGTCCAGGCTGCGCGGGTGGAAGGGGGGACACCCCCCACCCACCCTGCCCAGCCTGGCTTTTTGTTTTAAAAAAGAGTAAGAGTGACCCAGAGGCGAGGCGAGGCCAGCCCACCCCCCAGCACCAGCGGCCGCGGCGTCCCCGCAGC
>QEPC01000347.1:2429985-2448986 GCA_003113815.1 Sphenodon punctatus
CCTTCAAGCACGCCACTGTCTCTCCTATCCACAAAAGGTCCACTCTTGACCTCTCTGACCCTTCTAGCTACCATCCTGTTTCACTCCTTCCTTTTGCTTCCAAGCTTCTTGAACGTGTTGTCTACTCCAGCTGCCTCGACTGCCCTTCCACCAACTCCTCCCTTGATCCCTCCAATCTGGCAACCACCCCCTTCACTCTACTGAAACTGCTCTTGCTAAGATCACCAACCATCTTCTTGTGGCTAAATCTAATCACCTCTACTCCATTTTTGTCCTCCTTGACCTCTCTGCTGCCTTCGATACTGTTGACCACTAACTCTTGCTGAACTCACTTCATTCCCTTGACTTCCATGGCTCTGTCCTTGACTGGTTCTCCTCCTACCTCTCTGATCACTTCTTCAATGTGTCTCTTGCCAATGCCTCCTCCCTTCCCCTCTCGGTTGGTGTTCCCCAAGGCTCTGTCCTTGGCCCTCTCCTCTTCTCTATCTACAACCTGTCCCTAGGCAAACTCATTGCCTCCCATGGCTTCCAGTATCATCTCTATTCTGATGACACTCAACCCTGTCTCTCTACTCCCTCTCTCTCTCCATCTGTTCAAGCTCTCCTCACCAGCTGTCTCTCTGATTTTTCTACCAGGATGTCTCAATGTCAACTCAAACTCAACACGGCTAAAACTGAACTCCTCACCTCCCCCCCATCCTTCCTCTCCCTCCTCCCTGTCAATCCTTATCGACGGGGTCACCATCCTTCCCATCCCCCAAGCTCATAGCTTAGATTTCATCTTTCACTCACCCCTTTCTTTTAAATCCTACATCGACTCTGTTGCCAAATCCTGTTGTTTCTCCTTCCATAACATTGATAAGATTTGCCCTTTTCTCTCTGTCTCCTCTGCCAAAACCCTTATTCATACCCTGGTCATCTCTCTCCTCGATTACTGTAATCTCCTTCTCACTGGCCTCTCCAACTCTTGCCTTTCTCCCTTTATCTCCATCCAAAACTCTGCTGCCATGGTCATCCACCTCGCCCGTCTCTTCGACCACTGCAGCTCCTCCTCACTTCACTGGCTGTCCTTTACTGAATGAATCCTGTGCAATCTCCTAGTCTTCACCTATAAAGCACTTCACAACCTTACTCCCACCTACCTCTTTGCGCTAATTTCCCTCCGTACTCAAGGAAGGAGTTCCTTGCTGCCCTCATAGTGTCTGCGAAGTCACACCTGGTGGAGCTGTTTTGGGTGGTGCAGAGGCTGGTCAGTCTGGTCTCCCTCCACCTGGCCGGGGACTTGTCCCAGGCCTGCTGTGAGGAGTTCGTCACCTACTTCTCAGACAAGATCGCTTGGATTCAGAGCGACTTTGACGCTGGGTTGGGGGCAGTAGGTGGAGAGTGCGAGGTCATGGAGGCCCCGTCTGGTCCAACTTTGTGGGGGGAGTTTCAGGAAGTGACTCCAGCTGATGCAATGGGTGTCTTGGGGTCTGTGAGAGCCACCAGTTGTGAACTTGATCCGTGCCCGTCCTGGTTGGTGAAAGCCTCCAGGGAGACGTTGGGGATGGTGCTGGCGAGGGTGGTCAACATGTCCCTGCAGCAGGGGAGGTTATCGCCTACCCTCAAGGAGGTTGGGGTGCACCCCCTGCTGAAGAAACCATCATTGGATGTGGATGCACTCGCCAGCTACCAACCTGTCTCTAACCTTCCCTTTTTAGGGAAGGTTATTGAGCGGGCAGTGGCAATCCAGCTCCAGGTGCATCTAGATAGCATTGGTTTCCTGGACCCTTTTCAATCTGGATTCCACCCCGGCTATTGCACTGAGACAGTGCTGGTGACCTTGGTCAACGATCTCCACCAGGAGATGGATGCAGGATGTTCAACATTTCTTATCCTGCTAGATCTCTCAGCTGCTTTTGACACTGTGGACCATGGGCTGCTGTTGAGATGGCTGCATGACCTGGGGGGTCTGGATGGGACTGTTCTTGAATGGTTCCACTCATTCCTCTCAGGGAGAAGCCAGCTGGTAGTGTTGGGAGCTGAAACATCTTGCCCCCGCGCTTTATGATGCGGTGTTCCGCAGGGTTTCATTCTGTCTCCATTATTATTTAATGTTTATATGCAGCCCTTGGGGGAGGTCGTGAGAGGGTTCGGGGTGCGATATCACCAATATGCTGATGATACTCAGCTTTTTCATCTGACCCAGACCCTGCTGTCTCATTACTAGCCCAGTGTCTGGAGGACGTGGCGGAATGGATGTGGCAGAGCAGACTGAAACTCAACCCTGATAAGATGGAGGTGGATGGTGGTGGGGACAGTGCAGGAGGTGTCGGCCACCCTGATTGGGGGTGTTATTGGACACGGATCTCCGCTTGGATTGACAGGTGGAGGTGGTGGCAAAGGCTGCCTTCCGCCAGTTATATCTGGTGCGGAGGCTGCACCCATATGTCTCCGGCCTGGACCTGCCCTCCCTTGTCCATGTCTTCATCACCTCGAGGCTGGACTACTGCAATGCGCTCTACATGGGACTGCCCTTGTACCTGGTTTGGAGGCTGCAGCTAGTGCAGAATGCGGTGACCCGGCTCCTGTTGGGGAGCAGCCCTCATTCTCGATGTAACCAAGCCAAACATGTGCACCTGGGACTTTGCATTAGGGATGTGGGAACAGAATGCAGTTCGGATGTTCGGCCGTTCGGTTGTTTGGTTCAAAAACCGAGTTCGGGTTCAGTTGCTTGGTTTGGCGGAATTCAGTTTGGCCGAACATTGCTGAACATTTGAAATAGCACTATCAGTACCAATTTCAATACCGAATTCAAAGATTTTTTTTGGTATCGGTATCATTTGGCCCTGAGACCACCCCTGGTCTCCACCCCTGGTGCCAGGAAATCTGCTTCTCAGCTGCCTCCCCCTTCCAGTCATGTTTTTCCCACCAAAATGGGCCTTCCAGTCATGGTTTTCTCACCCCTAACTCATCCAAACTCACCCGAACATGACTGAACTGTTTGGTTGTTTTCGAGTTCAGTTTGGACGTCTGGTTCAGTCATCTGAACAGACCGAGTTCGGTTCAAACTCCAAACATCCGAACTGCATTCACACATCCCTACTTCGCATCTTCATGAATGTTACACTCCTTGTCACTCCCTCTGTTCCCCTTCCTTTGGCTCCCCCCCCCCTCAGATTGTAAGCCCTAGGGCAGGGACCGTGTTTATTCCATTATTTTGTAAAGCACCAGGTAAATTGCTCATGCTATATAAATGCTTGCTAATAGTAATCATAATAATCATAATAATTAATACTAGTTTGAACTGTGTGTGTTTATAGATGGTTTGAGTCACTGCAGCAGAATGTGTTATAGATTAAAAAAAAAGAAAAGCCACAGCTATAAGATATGACCTGATTCACTGCACTCTGAGGTTACCATTATAGCTGGATCTAGTGAGATCTATCTGAACCAGTCAGAAGCAGTACTAGAATAGAAGCAACATTCTGATCAGTAAGCTGGTCCTTCAGGGTGCCTAGAAGGTCTACATTTGACCTTAGAAGACAGAAAATATGACCTTAGAAGACTGAAAAGACAGAAGACAGCAAACTAATTTGCCATGAAGTATGTATGCATAGCCAAATGAATTTCTTTTTGCACATTGCCAGCGATTGGGCAGGAGGATGAAAGAAGTTTCATCAGGTTAGCACTCATCCAAAACAGCAGAGATGTTCTGGGGCACAGGAGCACTTAAGTCATCATACTGGTTTCTCTAATGAATGTGCACTGTGATTTTGCAATCAAAAAGTCCAGAAAAGTTAAAAAATGCTAAGGCTAATTTAATGCCATTTCAAACAAAATGTACGCTTTTCTTTCATTAAATATATAGTGTGTCCGAATGGGATGGGATGAAATGGGAGTCCATGTTAGGAATTTGCCAGGAGCAGAGTAAAATGTCACTTGGATTCTGCCAGCTTTCACACATCATTTTGTCTTAATACTTCAGTACTCTGGTTTAGTAAGGTCAGTTCTCCAGCTAATTTAATATTATTATTGCAGATGCCCGTACCAGCAATGTGCCTGATACTGAACAGTCATGATTAGGGGCTTTCCATTAAGTATGTCATGCAAGAGAGGTGAGGGGGTATGTGCGGACTGCACGCAACCTGCATTCAAACTGCACACTCATGCACACGCATGCATGCATGAGTTTATGATCAGACCCAACAGATCTAATATGTGAAATGGAAAGAAAGTTGATTTTATGATATAATTTGATGGGACTCAAGAGATCTATGTTGAGTTGCTGTCTCCTCCATAGATGTCTAGTGTTTATATGGGCAAGACAGTTAAACTGTGCAACTGTGCCAGTTCTTTACCTGTGTAATGTGGAGAATAGCACTTCCATACTTCAGAGGACTATTGTAAAGATTATTAATACATTGACTTTGGTGAGATAGCATTATGATAGGGGCCTCATAACTATGTAAATAGTTAGATTAGCAAGAATGGTGTTCCTGTAGCTTGATAGTTAAATATTGCATGTGTATATTATAATTAAGACTATCTAAAATGAGCTTGAAAAGCTCTCAATTAAAGTATGCATATCTGAAGTCTTTGATAATGAAATACTACCATTTACCAATGCATATGAAATCAGGCAGCAGCTCAGCAAATGACAATTATATGTCCTTCTGCCAAGCAAGCTTCTAACATATGTTCTGTCAGACACTACTGACTGGCAGAGTGTTTTGAATAAAGATTTTGATTGGGAATATTAAGAATGAGGAACATATTTCTGTGAGTGTGAAATCTTTAACATTTTGAGCCATTTGTTGAGGGATAGATGCACAAGTGGTGTGAATCAAATAGAAATTCAAGCAAATCAGGGAAAACACCGTATTATTTATTTATTTATTCATTTATTTATTTCAGGAAACTTTTACCCCTTTCCCTCCTGTCCAAACGGTAGCTCGAAGCAACTCACAACCAAGATGATACAATATAAAAACAATTTAAAGATTTAAAACACATCGATAAAATGTATAGAACTACCAGGAGCGGAACCAATTCCCCCCACCCTATTCAACCCTTACCACCCTCCCTGTCTCCCTCCCCAAAGGCCTGGCGGAACAGTCAGGTCTTGCACTGTCTCCAGAAAGAGGGGAGGTCTAGGGCTATGTGGGCCCTAGTTCTGTTGGGAGGGAATTCCACATCCTAGGAGCAGCCATTGATAATGCCCTCCCCATCATCACCACCCAGGAAACCCTGTGGGCATCCCCGGCTGACTGCAGGGGCCACACCACGGGTTGGGGTGTGAGGCGGTTCCACAGGTAAGCGGGGCTCAGGCCGTTTAGGGCTTTATAGGTTAACACCAACACCTTGAATTGGGCCCGGAAAACAATCGACAGTCAGTGCAGAGAACGGAGCACTGGTGTAATGTGCTCATGATGACATCCCTGTAAGGAGATGAGCCAACGGATTCTGCACCAGCTGCAGCCTCCAGACCGTCACCAAAGGTAGCCCCACGTAGAGTGCGTTGCAATAGTCTAGTCTAGAGGTGATGAAGGCATGGATGATGGTGGCCAGGTCAGAGTTCGAAACATATGGCCGCAGCCGCCACACCAGATGTAACTGGCGAAAGGCACTCCTCGTCACAGCCGCCACCTGGAAATCCAGGTGGAGCTGTGAATTGAGAAGCATCCCCAGACTACAGACCTGGGAAGCTAAAGGGGGGCAGACACCATCAATAGCAGGGGCTATCATCCCCTCAGCCTTACCCACCAGCATCACCTCCGTCTTGTAGGAATTCAGCTTCAGATGGCTCGTCCTCATCTAATCCCCCACAGCTGCCATACACTGGGTAAACACCGAGACTGCCGGGTCTGGGTCTTCAGAAAAAGACAGGTAAATCTGGGTATCATCAGCATATATACCAGCAGCAGCACTAATCTGTCTCCAGCCAAATCAATCACTAGATGGATGCCCTCGACACCCAAGGTGATTTGCACTGGATACCTCCTCACCAGGTCTCCCTAAAAATAATGGCTACACCGACCCCCTGCCCCTCTGGCAGGGGCTGATGCTGTACAGAGTACTCAGCCAAAATAAGTTCAGCCAAGATTGGCCCCGACTCAGTGTCCAGCCAGTCTACACACAAGGTTGACTGACTGATCCAGGATGAATTCCCAAATTGTGATAGACTTATTAGCCACCGACCTCACATTAATAAGCAACAGCCCCTGGCCCAGGGTGATCCCATTCTTGATCACCACACCACCTGCCCAGGACCAGTGAGAGGGAGCATGCAGTCGAGCAAATAAAAACTAGATAAAAGTTTAGTTTTTGGCAGGGTCCAGTGTGCAGGAGTCCATTTTTCTGGAGGATAGATCCTTCAATAGCTAGTAGTCATCTTGGTCAGGGGACAATCTCTGGAATCTGGAAATGAACAACATATATGGCCTGCTTTTGGACACTTCCTCTGAAGCACTTGATGTTGGCCACTATTGGAGACAGGATGCTGGGGAAGATGGCAGTATGGCAGTTCTTGTGTTCTTTATAATAGGGTGTCCAAATTGAGACCTCTTAAAGGGGATGGATTATTAGAGTCTGAGCATTTAGCGCTTTTGATGGTATCTCAAATTGTACTCCCAAATTCAGAAACAGATGTCACTAGTCTCTTTTATAAACCTTGACCTGAGAAATTAGTATTTACTTGGACACAAAGCCTTGTCCTGAATGGCACCCAAAAGTCTACATAAGTCTTTTTGATCGCAGTGAGCACATTGCATCTGTGCTTTATAGTCTGCATTGACTCCCTATAGCTTTCCAGGCACAATTCAGGGTGCTGGTTTTGGCCTTTAAAGCCCTAAATGACCTGGACCTCACATAACTAAGAGATTATCGTTCCTTCCATGCTCTATTGCGACCTCTGCGTTCAGCTGGGAACGTTCTTCTACAGATGCCACTTGCTAAGTTTGTTCAAAGGACTAGTAGAGCTGAAATGAAAAATCTCTGTGAGTGCTATTTCCAACAGAAACAGTTTTTCCTCCTTCATTCATGCAAGGAGGAAATCTACTGGCATTTTGGACATTTTTTGGTGATTTTCCATAGTTTTCCACTGTTTCAGTAATTTCTGGTAGTTTTCAGTAATTTTCAGTATTGTCAGTATTTTTGGTGATTTCTAGTATTATCAGGGTGTTTTCATACGTTACGGGGCCGCTTGGCCCCGTACCAAAAACAACCCTTTCATTCCCCGCCGGGGTCACCCTGTCACGCCATATCAGACGTGCCGGGGGGATCCCGGCGGGGAATCCGGGAGGGGGTGGGGCTGCACGGCGCAACGTGCGGCGGCACGGCCCTGCCCCCTCCACGCACGCCTCCGCCCGCCCTCCGGGGAGATGGGCGGGCAGCGGGGCCACTGCGGCCGCCGCGTCGGGCTGGATGTGCCGTGGCCCGGGATCCCACTAGGGATCCCGGGCCATGGCAACTGGCCAGACATTACTTTTTTTGGGTCCCCGCTGGGGATCTTTTTGACCACACTTCCCGGGACATTCCCCCGGCTAGCCCCGG
Organism: Sphenodon punctatus; assembly: GCA_003113815.1. NCBI lineage: Eukaryota > Metazoa > Chordata > Lepidosauria > Sphenodontia > Sphenodontidae > Sphenodon > Sphenodon punctatus. Next base: position 2,437,519 of record QEPC01000347.1, read on the forward strand.
AAGCATGGTTCAAATTGACCCCATGCGGGTATTGACCATGGCGAACATCTGGTGGCCGCCAAACAGACGTTCGAGCCACAGTGACCACAGGTGGGTATTCACCGTGGTTCACTGTGATCTCGTAACATCTGAAAATACCCTCAGTAATACTGAAAATTACCCCAAATTACCAAAAACTACTGGAAATTACCAAAATGGCAGAAAATAGTGGGAAATCATGGAAGATATCAGAAATATTTGAAGATTTCCTCCTCGGTCCCAAAAGGTTGGTATTTCCAGGCGGAACAAGAGCACCTCAGGCCTAATGACAATTCTAAACCTGAGGCACCTGCTCTTGCCTCAGGCCTAAAGATAAGGGACCACAGAAAGGCGTTCTCAGTTGCTGCCCCCAAGTTATGGAACTCCCTTGCCCCCAAAGTCCATCAAAGCCGGAATCTGAGTGTATTTTGGAGGCAGTACAAAACTTTTCTTTTATGACAAGTTTTGTATATGCCAAAGAATTCTGGACATTGCTTATCAAAATGATGTTGCTGCCATTCGTTTCTCCTGTCTGGCACCCAAATATCTTATTGGGTGGAGGGGTAAAATGAATATGGAAAAGTACCTAGCTCTTGATCTTAAGAGACGTTTAAGAATGGATTTTACTTGTCTTAGATTTGAGCATTTCCCCTCAGCCATCTTGGAGGGTCGTAGATAAGGTAAACCTAAAAATTTGAAAGTGTGCCCCCTATGTAAAGATGTAATAGAGGATATTGTGCATTATATTTTAGTTTGTCCTTTGGGTAATGAAATTAGAACAATGTAGGGTTTGCCACTGCCCAAGCACTTGGCTTCGTTCTCAGACTATGAAAAACTGGTTTAAATAATGCAAAATGAGGATGATTCTTTTATTCTTTGCCTCACAATTTTTGCCTACAAAGCAGTCAAAATGTCGTTGGTTTTTGGCAAATTAGAGCCTTTTTTGGAATTTTTAAAATTTGTTTGTACTTGTTTATTCTTATTGTGTTTTGTTTGTTTATCTTGTCATCCTTACAAGATCAGGGCAAAAACCAAAATCCTAATAAAGATGCATTCATTTTTGTAAAGCATTTGGCAGGTGGGGTTAAGGGGATGAGGTGGAAGCATTTAGGGATAAGGGTGGGATTTAATGATGTTTCCCCCCCCTTTTAATCAAGTTTATTGTATTCTTGTATGTTTTATGATTTAAGCTGCCTTGAGCCTTAGGAGAAGGGTGGGGTAAAAATTCAAATAAATAAATAAATACAAAAAAAAAAAAAAAATGTATAGTAAGTAATGAGTTTTAAATGATTGATCAAAAAATATTTCTTGATCTTGGATTTCTGCACAGAGAGCTAGGTTCCAACATACTATGAATGAAACTGGACTTGAGTGATGCATTGAAGGTTCAGTTTGAAGAGAGTACACTGGGAATGACTGAAGTATTTTGGAAATATGATTAATGGAACATATCTTGAGAAAATGTCATGTATGTTATTACCCCCTGTGACATAACTGTATAAAGGAAGTTGTGTTGTGGAAACCACTGTCCAGTAAAGCTGCACTGTGTTAAAGAGACTGAGAGTCTGGTGCAATTTTCACAAAATGGGGAGTGGGTGACAGTAGGGTCTGGTGTCTAAAATACTTACAGTGGAAGCTCAGCTGGTTAGTCACTATCTCATTTTGCTCCTTAACACAGATTGAGTTGTGTTAAAAAGCATAATGAGATATAACTTTGGAGAGAGATTTATATAGGTGCAAGTGTGCTTGTCTGTGTGCATGTGTATATACATGAGTGCATTTGCAAAGCCAAAAATCCAAGCCTGTGGGGTTTTTCTAGATGGGCATTGCGCTAAACAACTGGTGAGTAGGTATCACAATAAAAATGGTTACAGCTACAAAGGAGCTCAGCTTAGTTGTGATGACCAAATCTACAAAGTTTTGTTTTCCATGCTTTATATGTCATTAAATAAGAATTTCTGTGGTTTGAAGTTGGATCAAATTACGTGGGTAAAAAAACTTCCACCTGAATTCTGGAACAGGTTTGTCATAATTTCTCAAATAAATTTTCTGGCAGAATCACTATGCACATGTCCCTTAATTCAGGACAGAACATGCAAATAAGCAATGTTTTATNCTAGTATTATCAGGGTGTTTTCATACGTTACGGGGCCGCTTGGCCCCGTACCAAAAACAACCCTTTCATTCCCCGCCGGGGTCACCCTGTCACGCCATATCAGACGTGCCGGGGGGATCCCGGCGGGGAATCCGGGAGGGGGTGGGGCTGCACGGCGCAACGTGCGGCGGCACGGCCCTGCCCCCTCCACGCACGCCTCCGCCCGCCCTCCGGGGAGATGGGCGGGCAGCGGGGCCACTGCGGCCGCCGCGTCGGGCTGGATGTGCCGTGGCCCGGGATCCCACTAGGGATCCCGGGCCATGGCAACTGGCCAGACATTACTTTTTTTGGGTCCCCGCTGGGGATCTTTTTGACCACACTTCCCGGGACATTCCCCCGGCTAGCCCCGGAAGCATGGTTCAAATTGACCCCATGCGGGTATTGACCATGGCGAACATCTGGTGGCCGCCAAACAGACGTTCGAGCCACAGTGACCACAGGTGGGTATTCACCGTGGTTCACTGTGATCTCGTAACATCTGAAAATACCCTCAGTAATACTGAAAATTACCCCAAATTACCAAAAACTACTGGAAATTACCAAAATGGCAGAAAATAGTGGGAAATCATGGAAGATATCAGAAATATTTGAAGATTTCCTCCTCGGTCCCAAAAGGTTGGTATTTCCAGGCGGAACAAGAGCACCTCAGGCCTAATGACAATTCTAAACCTGAGGCACCTGCTCTTGCCTCAGGCCTAAAGATAAGGGACCACAGAAAGGCGTTCTCAGTTGCTGCCCCCAAGTTATGGAACTCCCTTGCCCCCAAAGTCCATCAAAGCCGGAATCTGAGTGTATTTTGGAGGCAGTACAAAACTTTTCTTTTATGACAAGTTTTGTATATGCCAAAGAATTCTGGACATTGCTTATCAAAATGATGTTGCTGCCATTCGTTTCTCCTGTCTGGCACCCAAATATCTTATTGGGTGGAGGGGTAAAATGAATATGGAAAAGTACCTAGCTCTTGATCTTAAGAGACGTTTAAGAATGGATTTTACTTGTCTTAGATTTGAGCATTTCCCCTCAGCCATCTTGGAGGGTCGTAGATAAGGTAAACCTAAAAATTTGAAAGTGTGCCCCCTATGTAAAGATGTAATAGAGGATATTGTGCATTATATTTTAGTTTGTCCTTTGGGTAATGAAATTAGAACAATGTAGGGTTTGCCACTGCCCAAGCACTTGGCTTCGTTCTCAGACTATGAAAAACTGGTTTAAATAATGCAAAATGAGGATGATTCTTTTATTCTTTGCCTCACAATTTTTGCCTACAAAGCAGTCAAAATGTCGTTGGTTTTTGGCAAATTAGAGCCTTTTTTGGAATTTTTAAAATTTGTTTGTACTTGTTTATTCTTATTGTGTTTTGTTTGTTTATCTTGTCATCCTTACAAGATCAGGGCAAAAACCAAAATCCTAATAAAGATGCATTCATTTTTGTAAAGCATTTGGCAGGTGGGGTTAAGGGGATGAGGTGGAAGCATTTAGGGATAAGGGTGGGATTTAATGATGTTTCCCCCCCCTTTTAATCAAGTTTATTGTATTCTTGTATGTTTTATGATTTAAGCTGCCTTGAGCCTTAGGAGAAGGGTGGGGTAAAAATTCAAATAAATAAATAAATACAAAAAAAAAAAAAAAATGTATAGTAAGTAATGAGTTTTAAATGATTGATCAAAAAATATTTCTTGATCTTGGATTTCTGCACAGAGAGCTAGGTTCCAACATACTATGAATGAAACTGGACTTGAGTGATGCATTGAAGGTTCAGTTTGAAGAGAGTACACTGGGAATGACTGAAGTATTTTGGAAATATGATTAATGGAACATATCTTGAGAAAATGTCATGTATGTTATTACCCCCTGTGACATAACTGTATAAAGGAAGTTGTGTTGTGGAAACCACTGTCCAGTAAAGCTGCACTGTGTTAAAGAGACTGAGAGTCTGGTGCAATTTTCACAAAATGGGGAGTGGGTGACAGTAGGGTCTGGTGTCTAAAATACTTACAGTGGAAGCTCAGCTGGTTAGTCACTATCTCATTTTGCTCCTTAACACAGATTGAGTTGTGTTAAAAAGCATAATGAGATATAACTTTGGAGAGAGATTTATATAGGTGCAAGTGTGCTTGTCTGTGTGCATGTGTATATACATGAGTGCATTTGCAAAGCCAAAAATCCAAGCCTGTGGGGTTTTTCTAGATGGGCATTGCGCTAAACAACTGGTGAGTAGGTATCACAATAAAAATGGTTACAGCTACAAAGGAGCTCAGCTTAGTTGTGATGACCAAATCTACAAAGTTTTGTTTTCCATGCTTTATATGTCATTAAATAAGAATTTCTGTGGTTTGAAGTTGGATCAAATTACGTGGGTAAAAAAACTTCCACCTGAATTCTGGAACAGGTTTGTCATAATTTCTCAAATAAATTTTCTGGCAGAATCACTATGCACATGTCCCTTAATTCAGGACAGAACATGCAAATAAGCAATGTTTTATAGGAATGGGTGAACGCAGTTCGAAAGTTCGGAGTTCGAACTGAACTCGATCAGTTCGGTCGACCGAACCGAACTTTGAACCGAACTCGATTTTCGAACCGAACCGAACTCGGCTGAACTCGGCTCTGTTCGCCCATCCCTAAAAGATAATTTTCCATTTAGTTTAATGGGGTTTGAATTTCCAAACTTTGGGTGATTTCAGATGAGACGGGGCAGCATTCGCCCTGTCCTGGAATCACCCAAATGATTCCCCACCGGGATCACTCCAGCATGTCCAACAGACGTGGCGGCTGATCCCGGCGGGGAATCGGGGAGGGGGCGGGGCCGCGCAGTGCAACATGTGGATGCATGGCCCCGCCCCCCCACGCTCCCCCGTTGCCCGCCCTCTGGGGAGATTGGCGCCAGGGCCAATGCGGCCGCAGCGCCCGCCCGATTTGACCACAGCCCGGAATCCCACCAGGGATTCCGGACTGTGGTTGCCGGCCAGATGTTACTTTTTGTTGGTTCCCGCTGGGAATCTCTTTGACCACACTTGCGGTGATTGTCCGGTGGGGAGCCCCAGAAGCGTGGTTGAAATTGACCCCATGTGGGAATTGACCGTGGTGAACATCTGGCGGCTGCCAAACAGACGTTCAGGGTGCTTTGGCCCCATGTGGGTATTGACCATGGTTCACTGTGATCTCGTAACATCTGAAAATACCCTTTGTTCGGAAGTTTGGACCAAACCTGAATAGTTGGGTCGACTGAACTGAACTTCCAAACTGAACCGAACCGAATTTCCGAACTTGGTTCTGTTCGCCCATCCCTAATGTTTTATGTAATACCTAAACACCATGAAAAAGAACACAGATTGTGTGTGTTTTTATTTTGGGCATAATGGTATTTAACTGTCTGAAAAGAAAATTGGGGCCGAAACAATAATGATCACCAAAAGGAATAAAGAAGTGGCATAAAGACAGGCTCACAGAACTTGCATCCAAAGGGAGAATTAGAATGCACTGTAAATGCTGAACTGTAAATAGTCATTTTAGTAAACAAGCATAGAGCAATCTGGCTTGTTCTGAAGTGAACAGGAGTTTTGCCATTGCCTTTAATGGGATCACGGTTGGGCCAAAAATTTCTGTTGTCATAACATTCTGGCTTTTGAAGGGTTCCAAACATGGTAACTTCCTCAGAGGATATGCAAATTTTTTGGAAAAAGAAATAAATGAATTATTACATTATTTGATGATTTTAAAGATACATGGCAATGACTGAAATAAAGTGTGAGATTTGTATGAAATATTAAGTGACAAGAGTATATGAAGACTGAGGATTTAAGACATCACACTGAACAGTATATGGAGTCAAGTACAACATAAAAGAAGACTGAAGTAGCTGGGTCATGTTGAACAACATGAATCACGAAGGAGGTAAGCCTCTGGTGCCCAAAGGGTAGAAGAAAAGTGGGAAGACCAAGAAAGATATGGAGAAGAACAGTTACAGTGGATGTCAACAGATTGGTGATGACTTCGCATGAAGGCAAAGATGCCTCAAAGAATGGAGCTAAGTGCAGAAGACGGTGACTGCCTTGTGCATCTGCCATATTTATTTAACTCCTTGCCTGCTTGAATACCTATTGTTTAGAGAGCAATCGCCATGGTGGTCCCACTTTTGAGAGATACAAGATAAAGTAGTTAGGATGACGTTTTCCATTAGATTCCATTAGATAAACTTCTGTTGGCAAGAGTGCACACTGCGCCCGCAGACACACACACACATATGTTGGTCCAACAAAAATTATCCTCTTCCTTACTTTGTCTCTTTCTCGAATATTGTCATGTTTGTATTCTCCATATCAGGGACTGGGGTAAAAAAGTAGAAACACATAGATGCAGATGATAGTGTGAAAAAAAGGAAAGAGACTGAAAAAGATCTCTGTTGGAGGGGGAAATATCCATTGTATAAATACATGTTATTTTAACTGAATTACTTTTTCTCATATTTAGTTATTTCCCTTCATTTCTTTGCATCGCCTAAGACTTGTAGAAAGGAAGCAATAAATACAAAGGCAGTTGGAAGCTTTCACCCACAGTGGGCTAGTCTGCGGAGAGGTGCTGTCAACAATACAGCTGACAGTATCAGACTACATTGGCAATCTTGCTTTTCTTTGGAGCTGCCCTCATTGTGGAATTATATTTTCCTTCATGACATATGAGCACAAAATGTAGGGAGTACAGGTAAGGGGCCTCAGACTAGGGATGTGCATGTCATTTTCGTTATATCAATAACGAAAATGAAATTTGTTGTTTTTGTTATCATTATTGTAATAACAAAAATGACAAAAAATAATAATAATAAAACCCTATAATGAATTTTGTTATTAATTTCGTTATTGCCTAGCAGCCTGGCAGTTGTTTTTGGAGGGAAATGTGGAGAGAGGAGGAGGGAGCAGACATCTCAGAGCCAGAAACAGTGGGTATTTTTAGACGTGACGCTGGCCGTTGGCCCCGTACCGGGACCACCGGCTTTGTTCCCTGCCGGGGTCACCCCGTAACGGCACAACAGACGTGCCGGGGGGATCCCGGTGAGGAAAGTGGGAGGGGCCGGGGCCGCGTGGCGCAACGTGCGGCCGCACGGCCCTGCCCCCTCCACGCACCCTGCCGCCCGCCCTCCGAGGAGACGGGCGGGTGGCGGGGCCAATGCGGCCGCCGCGTCCGGCCGAATGTGCCACGGCCCAGGATCCCGCCGGGGATCCCGGGCTGTGGCATGCGGCCAGACGTTACTTTTCCTTGGCCACGGCCCGGGGTCCGTTTGACCACGCTTCCCGGGACCTTCCCCCGGCTAGCCCGGGAAGCGTGGTTCAAACGAACCCCATGTGGGGATTGACCGTGGCCAACATCTGGCACGCCGCAAACAGACGTACGGGACACGGTGACCACAGGTGGGTATTCACCGTGGTTCACTGTGTTCACGTAACGTCTGAAATCACCCAGTATTGAACCCTTGAACTGGGTCTGTGATGGGAGGGGAAGGACCTGATGGATGTAATCGCTGGCCAATGAGCAGCGCAAGGAGGTCCCAGGCAGTTGAATGGGACCCTGTGATTGCTCAGTGTCTTTTGCCTCCCAGAACCAATCACCGGAGCTCTGGGGGAGGGCACTGCAACCCTTTATACTGCAGGACTGGGCCGCTTGACTCTGGTTTTGAGTTAGTTATTGCTCTGTCAGGGTGCATTTGCAGACTCTGCTGGTGCTTACACTAAAAATCCTCCCATATATAGTCCTACCACCTTACGTGGTATTTTTAGGTGTTGGTCCCAACACCTATTTTTGGGTGTTGGTACCAAAAATAGGTCATAGAGACAATGGGTGATTTCAGACATTACAGCCGGGCGGTTCACCACACTCAATTCCCAGTGGGGGCGAACAAAACAACTACCCCCCAGGGCGAATAAAAGCCCCGAACAGACGTGACGGGACTGGGACCACGGCCGGGAATCGGGCTGACACATCACAGATTGGGGCAGCGAAACAGACGTGATGCTGATCCCCAGCCATGGTCAAAACTCCCAGAAGCCACCGGGCAGGGGAGGGACACAGGCATGGCCGCCTGAGGGCAAACAAAGCCAAAAGGCACACAAGGGAACGCCCACACAAGGGAAATGGGAAGGGAGGGGGGAAGAGGGAGAAGGGCTGACAGGTACCACACACAGCAGCCACACAGACAGTGGAGGCACAGCGCAACACACAGCACGAGCACATGCCTGGGCACACACCCACACCCACACAATGGAATGGAAGGGAAGGGGGGCACGGGTGCCCGGAAAACACAAAAGGCACAACGGGAGCAGGGGGGGTCACAGAAGAGGGGGGGACCGCAAAGGGGCAGGGCAGGACACAGGCAGCAGCAACCCCCACCCCCACAGCAGCACAGTCCGCATGGGCGCCCCCGCAGCAACACAGGCAGTCTTGGAAAGAGGGGGGCCCAGGACCCCGGGACCAAGGCACAATGGGGGCCTGCAATGCACAGCGAGCTGGGCGGAGACGGTCCAGGAGGCACACGGAGACCCCCACTATCACTGACGGTCAGATGGCGGGCGGTCAGGTCAGACGGAGCTGTGCTGCAGGTCCAAGGACACGCACCCACCCAGAGGAAGCACCGTGGGCCAGTCCAGGGGCGCCTGAACCCCCAGGTCACACAAGCACCCAAGGGGGTGTGTGCAGCAGGTGGCAGCACTGGCAGGTGGGGACAGGTAGCTGGACACAGGCGGGTCAGAGAGGCCACACAGGGTGCCGCACCCAGGCACCAGTGAGGGCAACCACGGAGGGGAGCCCTGGGTCTGCAGTCAGATGGGGGTGGGGCCTGGAGGGGGGCCAGGGCCACAGGCAGGGGCAGCAGCACCCTGCGAAGCAGGAGGCACCACAGCACGGCAGAGACATCAGGGCGGGAGCAGCCAGTGGGGACCGCCCCCCGAGACTGGGGCGGGAGCCCACATGGGGGCAGGACACTGGGGGAGCCAGGAGGAACACCGGGACTCACAGACAGCTGCTGGGGGCCACTGTGGGCTCAGGGCCCAGGTGCCCCACCCAGTCAATCAGGTGGGGCCAATGGAGCAAGCCCCAGTGGTACCCCAGCACGGACATGTGGTGGGTGATCAGGTAGTAAGCCTCAAAGGAATCATGCATGGAGAGAGCCAGCTGGACGTCCACACGGGACCACCCCCCCAACAGGGCCGACAGCTCCTCCGCGGAAGGCTCCGGCACACAGCAGGCAGCAGAAGGGGGCCAAGGAAGATGTCCGAGCTCCAGCAGCCAGTGGTACACCACCGCATGGGTGCGCTGGTACCCACGCACCCCGTGAACACAGGCAAAGTAGGACACGGCCAAGGCAGGGCCACCCTCAGCTCGGCACACCATGTAGGCGCTCAGCCCGCACACAACCAGCGCAGAAATGGTCTCTGCCCCAGACCAGGGCACATGCGAACGCCGCTTGTCTGGGATGCGTCCGTCAGGGAAGCGAACCAGCCCCAGGGTCTCTGTATGCATCCGGCAATCACGAGCGCTCACCTCATAGTCGAAGTAGCAAAGTCCGGAGCTCAAGCTCTCAAAGGCACCCGCACGGCTGCCCGGGGTGCCCAGGAGCAGCTGCATGGCTGGGGTATGCCACAGGTCGCAAAGAGACATGGTCTCGCGGAAGGTCCAGATATGGGGGGCCCCATGGGGCCCAGGGAGTGGGAGCCCAGTGGACGGGCAACCAGTCATGGTCCAGCACGACAGGGTGAATAACACTAAGGACAGGGGGACACACACACCCTCCAGGGCCAGGAGGACCTCCGAGGGGTCCCAAGGCCAGGGAAAGCAGCCACGGACCACAACATTGTAGCACAACAGACTGAGGCGTGGGGTGTGGACCCGGCACAGCTGCAGAACACAATAGTTCACACACTGTCCAGCTAATCGCACCTCCAAGGCCATAGTGTAGCAAACATGGGGGGGCAGGGGGGCAGGGTGGTGGTGGAGATGGCTGATGGAATGCAGCTGTCCAGGGAGCGCGCAGACCCGCATGCCCGTGCAGGGCTGAGGCCCGGTGCGCTGCCTGCCTGTGCACCCATTTGCAAGCACGCATACCCCAGCCCCCCATGGAGGGGCAAGGCCGCCTAGGGGCCCACTCCCCCAGACAGCCCTGCCATCAGAGGCCCTGTATAACTGTTCCAGTCCCCCCCTGGGACCCCACCACCATGGAGCAGGAAATAGCAGCAGCCTATTGGATGCACCTCGCGCTCGCAGCCGAGTGGTTCCGCGACCACACCGAGCTGCTGTGCCTCCTTACTGCGGAGGTGCATCTGGCTGTCCGGCTGTGCGTTGCCCTGGCCCAGATAGCTGCAAGGGGCTGCCGGGCCCACCACGAGCGCTGGAGAGCCCGTGCTCAGCTCAGGGCACAGAGAATCTCTGGGGCGGATTGGCAGGCTGTGAGCCGGAGCCGGACCTTGCCTGCAGTGCTCCGCATGGCTTCCAGGTGGCTCCTCTGGGCAAGGGAGCCCATGCACCATGCATTCCTGCTTTCTATGCCCATAGACAGATGCCTATGGGTCGCTGAACGCCCACAGACGTGGTGGGCTAGGGCGCTGGCCCACTGGGAAGAGCCAGACTGGAGGGCCCACTTTAGGATGACCAAGAGCACCCTGCTCTGCCTAGTGGAGCTCCTCACACCCTGGCTGGAGTGGCAGCACACCTCCATGCGGGACCCCAACCCCATGGTCCAGTGGGTGGCAATAGGGGTCTGGGCCCTAGCAATGCCTGACTCCTGCCGGTCCATGTCCCAGCACTTCGGGGTGGGGCTCAGCACTGTTGCCTGTATCCTCCGGGATGTGTGCGAGGTGGTGGAGGGCGTGCTCCTGGACAGAACAATCCAGCTAGTGGACCAGGGGGCCGTGATGGCGGGATTCATGGGCAGCGGTTTCCCCAACTGGCCATGAATCCCGTTGGGGGTGGGGAGGGCCCGGGAGAGATGCTCCAACTGCATAGGAGCCGTGGACGGAACCCACATAGAGATACTCCACCCAGCCACTGGGGAGGCGCTGGAGTATGTGAACAGGCACAGTTATTACTCCCTTCAGCTGCAGGGGGTGGTGGATCACCGGGGCTGGTTCATAGACATCTACATGGGCAACTCCGGCCACAGTCACGATGCCAGGATCATGACCATCTCACCCTTCTATGCCTGGATGTTCTGGGGGGACTTCACAGACATGGGCATGAGCTGGATCGAGGGGGTCCCGATGCCCCCCTGTATTCTGGGGGACCCTGCCTACCCCCTCACCCACTGGTTGAT
>QEPC01000347.1:2451009-2467926 GCA_003113815.1 Sphenodon punctatus
GGGGGGGGGCTGCTGGTGCTGCGGCACTCTTCCTGGGGGTCTGGGTCCCTGGAGCTCATGTCTACCAGGAGGGCGGCAAGGGGAGGGGGTACCTCGGCCCGTACCCTGCCCTGGACCACTGTGCTTCCCACAAGCCGTGGGGTGACTATGGACCCCTTCATATGGAGGATGTGCTCCAGGGCATCGTAGAAGGGGGCGGTCCAGGCCCCGTGTCCGGACCGCCTATTGTTGTCCCAGATGGCCTTGTACCCCCTCTTCAGCTCCTTGGCCTTTGAGCGGCACTGTGCCACTGTGCGCTGGTGCCCCGGTGCCTCCATATCCTGTACTATGTCCTGGTAGACATGCTCATTGCGCTGGTTGAGGGCAAGCTCCAACTGGTACTCCAGGGTCCCCAGATCCTGATGAAGTCCCTGGTCTCCTGGAGGCCCCACTGGTGCGCCCAGTGGTATGCCTTCCTCCGTCGTCTCCACAGTGGGTCATCCTCCGCCTCCACCTCTGCCAGAGCAGGGCCACTGTCCTCTGGGGGCTCTTCCATCCAGGCCCTTTTCCATGTCTGTGGGGACAGTAGGTGGGGGGTGTAGGGTTGGGTGTGGGATGGGCCCCCTTGCAGGGAACCCCTGTCCCCGGCCTCCCTGCCGGTCGCCCGAGCATGGCCTGTGTCCCCCCCAGGAGCCCCTTTGCCCCCTGGGGCCCTCTCCTTCCTTCCCCTTCCCCATTTCCCGGGTGCCTTCTCCGGCCCCGGTCCGGCTGCTGTCCCCGGGGCGTCGCATCCCACGTGCTGCTGCGGGTGTTGTCCCTGCACCTCCTGCATGGTCGGCACAACCCCCGTCTCCCCCTCCTCTGCCTGCACTCCCTCCACCTCCGTCACTACCCCTGCCTCCTCCTCTTCCTCCTCCTCCTCTGTCGTCGCTCTCTCTCCCACTGCTCTCTTCCACCTCCCTCCTCGCTCCAGCCCACCACACTTGCCTGCTGCTGATTTCCCTTTAAATCTCCCTCCGGTGGTTGTGTTGTTGCTGGTTGCCTGGCAGTGATGCTGCGTGCATTGTCCACGGCTGGGGCTCATTTCCTTTGGTTCTGCCCAGGGATTGGCTTCCAGAAATTACTTTTTGTTGTTTCCCGGTGGGGATCTCTTTGACCACACTTCCTGGGATTTTGCGCCGGGGAGCCCGGGAAGCGTGGTTGGAATTGACCCCATGTGGGTATTGACAGTGGCGAACATCTGGCGCGCGCCGAACAGACGTTCAGGGATCTTTGGCCCCGCCGCGGGATTGAGCGTGGTTCACTGTGGTTGAGCGTGATCTCGTAACGTCTGAAAACACCCAATGTAGCATAGAGAGATCTTTTATTGGACCAACTTAGGTTGGTGGAGGTTTGCAAGCTTTTGGACCTCACAGGATCCTTCGTCAGGCAAGTCAGAAATCCAAGCTGTACAGATAAAAGATATCTCTACACTACTTCACCTATACACATTTCACATACATATATGTATATATATCAGATATTTAGATGAAGGCTGTTTTATTATATATATTAGGATAGGAATATTTTTTATTATACATAGGTTAGGTTTAGCTTAGATTCTGTGTGTGTGTGTGTGTGTATATATATATATACACACACACACATACCTGTAGTTTATATATAAACTAGATATTGTGTGTATACAATACCAATAACAATACCAAAACCAAAATCTTTGTTTGACATGTGTACCGATAATGAGAATGATAACGTAAAATGACATTTTGTTATTAACGAAAATGAAAAGGACACCTTTTAATAATGAAAATTATACCGAAAAGCAAAAAGCAACATGGGGCCTGGTGCACACCCCTACCTTAGACCTCTTTATCTGCAGCCCCCTCGAGCTGTGGGTGCATTGGTGTGCAGTGCAGGAATTTGAAAAAACACTGTATAATGGGCAGGCAGCAAGCCTTACCACAGTTTTCTTACTTCAGACTCTCTTATTTGTGCTGCAGCATTGGCAGCAGGAAGTGTACGTCAGGACAGGAGGTCTCAGGAAAATCTGGAGTGGGAAAAGTATTCCCACTGTGTTTCCTCCCCCCCTCCCCACCACTCATCATGCATATCCACACTTTGTCATGTATTTGTTTAATCATATTTTTATCCTGCACTTCCCATAAGGCTCAGAGCAGGTCACAATACCTAGAAATATATTAAAAAACAGTCACAACCAAATAAAAATGTATAACCTGTAAAAATACACAAATAAAAGACAGTAAAATCCCCCTAGCCCACAACTCTCCAAACCCTAACCCTGCCTGCCAAATAAAAGGTCTTCCATTGCCTCTGGAAGATGAGCAGCCTTGGACTTAGTCAAAACTCTGTGGGAACGGAGATCCATAATTGTGAGACAGCTACCGAGCACCCCAGGATTGTGAACTTGGATGACCAAATGGTAGCAATACGGAGAAAGATATAGAAAATCCACCAAAATCCCCCTACTGATGTAAACTCAGGAAAAAGGAGAGAGACATGGCAAGGCAAAATGGTAGGATAAGTGTACGAGTAGAGGGATGCAGCATGCCTGTAGATTCATGTGGCACAAGGAGCAGTCAATGGGTGCTTTTAGATGGACGGGCTGCCCCAGTGCTGGCTGCACTAGCTCACTCCTCCCCCAGGTGGCCTGTCTGTCTAAAGGTGCCCTGCCAGATGTGCAGGTGTGTCCAGGTGTGTCCGGGGCAGTCCTCCTGGTGGTGCTCTGGAACATCCTTGAGTGCCGCTGGCGGAGCAGACCAGCCAAACCCAAGGCACCTCCTGAAGCAGAGCAGTGGTTCACCTAATGTGTTCACCTACACAGCTGCTCTGCTTCCAGCCAGCTGTTGCCCCGGGCAACACCATAGGGTTTTGGACCATGGGTAGGGGAATCCGCTGGCTCTGACTGATCCATACCCTTGTGGGGCTGGGAGCAGGTGGACATAGGGGTGCACCCCCAGAGCAGCTCCAGGAGTGGGCAGCCCCATGTCCATCTGAAAACCTCCAGTGTAGCTGTTTTGAAAAATGGCAAACTGCACAGTCACTTGCGTGGACTTGCTTTCGTGGATAGGAGAGATAGTAGGCAACAGATGTAGATAGCTTCTATTTTTAAAGGCCATTAATAAGCTAAAGAGAGAGTGTGGTTGTTGTGTTGGTCCAAAATGTAAGAGGTGAAGGCAAAGTAGTTCAGGTGGTATCATTTATTGGACCAACTTCTATGGGTGTGAGTATAATAATTTTGCAGTGCCAAATGATCTTAAAGGCTGGATATGTATCCATTCTGACCCTGTATCAATAACACAACATATGTACTTCACTTCTTGTCACTGCTATAGCAACCAATCATTTCCCCTTCTTTGGGAAAATGACTGGTGAAGTGGACAGCGGGGATGCAGTTGATGCAATATACCTTGACGTTAATAAGGAATTTGAAACAATTCCATACCCATAACCAATCTAGACGAATACAGGTTAAATGCAACTACTATTAACTGGATATGCAACATATCCCCCTCAAGGATGTTATGTTGCTGACTGGATGTGTCAGAGCTACCTCATATTCAATCTGTGGAAGACTGAGGTGATGATAGTAGGGAGCAGCAACCGATATGAGGATTTTGTTGCCTCCCTTGGACCACTGATGGTGAGAGTGTATGGGTAAAGGTAGTGATCTAGATAAAGAATTTGCACATCATTTTTGACCATGCTCTGTCCATGCAAATTCAAGTATTGGACATGGTTCAGAGATGTTTCTTTCAGCTACACAATTTGCATAAGCTAAACCCTTATTTATCCCAGGCTGACCTTGGGTGATCCCAGAATCACCCAATGATTCCCCGTCGGGATCACTCTGGCACGTCCAACAGACATGCTGGCTGATCCCAGCGGGGAATCGGGGAGGGGCGGGGCCATGTGGAACAACATGCGGCTGCACGACCCTGCCCCCCACGCTCCCCTGCTGCCTGCCCTCTGGGGAGATGGGCAGGCGCTGCGGCCAATGTGGCCGCAGTGCCTGCCCGATTTGACCATGGCCCGGAATCCCACTGGGGATTCTGGGTCATGGTCGCTGGCCAGACATGACCTTTTGTTGGTTCGTGCTGGGGATCTCTTTGACCATGCTTTTGGGGATTGTCCAGCAGGGAGCCACGGAAGCATGGTTGAAATTGACCCCATGTGACAATCGACCATGGTGAACATCTGGCGGCTGCCTAACAGATGTTCAGGGTGCTGTGGCCCCATGTGGGTATTGACCGTGGTTCGTTGGGTGTTTTCAGACATGACAGGGCAGCTTCGCCCTGTCCTGAAAACAACCCAGAGATTCCCCGCCAGGATCACCCAGGCATGGCAAACAGACGTGCTGGGGATCCCGGTGGGGTATTGGGGAGGAGGCAGGACCACGTGGCACAACATGCAGCCACATGACCCCGCCCCCTCCATGCTCCCTCGCCGCCCACCCTCTGGGGAGATGGGTGGGTGCCGCGGCCAATGCAGCCGCAGCGCCCGCCTAAAATGACCACGGGCCAGAATCCCGGCGGGGATTCTGGGTCGTGATCCCTGTCCAGATGTGACGGGCCCCTTCATCCCCGCCGGTAAACTCCTTCACCACGTGATCTGCACCGGCCCCGCGGATTCAACCGATCGTGTGGTGAATGTGATTCCTGGTGGGGATTGAGTATGGTAAACTTCGGGGGGGGAACTTCCAGTTCCCCAACAGACATTATGGGACCATTCCCCACCACAAGGTATTGACTGTGGTTGAGCGTGATCTTGTAACATCTGAAAATACCCATTGTGATCTCATCACGTCTGAAAATACCCTTTACCACATGGGTGGTGACTACGGCCTGGTGACTATGAGGCTTGGTTTTTTGTAACTCCCTCTTCTATGGGCAGCCAATGGTGCTTATTCATCTTGTTCAACACAACTGCTTACTGGTTTGGGCAGCTCGGATCATATTACACCAGTCTTGCGTTCTCTACATTGGTTGCCTGTAGAGTGATGGATTGAATTTAAGACTAAATGGCATAGGCTGTCACTATATTAGAGACCTGCTTCTGGAGCCTCACACTGATGGTTATCTGTGCTCAGAAACCATCCATTGTTTGGGGATCCCACCATCATGCCTCAAGTGGGTGGGTGATTTAGGTTTTTGTTGTGGTGGACTCCTCAATGTGGAACTTGCTCCCTCTGGATGTCTGTTTTAGTTCCTCCCTTCTTACCTTTAAAAAGCACCTGAAGACTTATTATTCTCCAGATACTTTTAGGATCCACTAGGTTTCCCTTAATGTGTGTTTCCTTGCTCCATTTCCTTGTCCTTTAAAAATAGTTTTTACATAGATTTATATTTAAATGGATTGTATATGTTGCATTTTTATGCACCATCTGGTAGTGGGACACTATAAAAAAAAAAAAGTTGTTGATGATGATTAACAACATCATAGCATCGACTTAGGCCGTATGTCTCGGACTCGAACCTGGCCATGATCATCCATGCTTTTATTACCTCAAGATTAAACTACTGTAATGCGCCCTATGTAGGGCTACCCTTGGTGATGGTCCAGAGACTGCAGCTGGTGCAGAATGCAGCGGCTTGTCTCCTGAAGGGGATGGGCCAATGCGAGCACGTGACTCCAGTGCTCTGCTCTCTGCACTGGCTGCCAATAGTTTTCTGGGCCCAATTCAAGATGTTGGTTTTGACCTTTGAAACCCTAAATGGCCTGGGCCTCACCTCCCTGCAGGACTGCCTCACCCTCCGCCCCGAGCTGTTTCAGGAGGGGCGGGGTATAAATGCGATTAAATAAATAAATAAAATAAATCTTGGATCGGCCTCTGCGGTCAGCTGGGGGCACCCTCCTTGAGGTTCCCTGGATTTCCAGGGTGTCGACCAGGAGGAGTTCATTTTTAGTGACTGTACCATGGCTGTGGAACTCCCTCCCATTGGCTTGGCCTGGCCGTTGGCCTGGCCATTGACCTCCCCTCTTTCTGTAGATAGTGTAAGACCTGACTGTTCTGCCAGGCCTTTGCCGAGGTAGATGGGATGGGTGGGTTGGGCTAGGGTGGGGTTTTATTGTTTTAGTGTTGGGTTATTTTAATGTGGGGTTAAAAATGTTGATTTTAATGGATTTTATTATATGTTTTAAAATGTTGTTAGCCACCCTGAGATGCTTGTAGCAGGAGGGGGTGGCACACAAATATAATTATAAATAAATAAATAATCATAATTTATTATTTATTATTATTATTTTATTATTAAACAATTGGCACTCAGAAAGTGATTATTTATTTCTACATAAAATTGTAAACTGCACCCTCCTGCCAAGGCAGCTCAGGGTAGCATACAATTCATCATAAGACACAAAGCAACATTATAAAATACAATAAAATCTTAAAGAACAACATGACTGGAGACACTAAAACCCCACACCTCACCCAATCCTCCCACCCACTTCCCTCACCAAAGGCTTGGTGGAACAGCGAGTTCTAACATTGTCATCAAAAGGAGGGGAGGGAACACAATTGGGAGGGAGTTCCACAGCCTTGGGGTGGTCACGGAGAATGCCTTCCCCATCATCATCATCATCATCATCATCATCATCATCATCATCATCACCCGAGACACTTGGGGGACTTTGAGGAGGGCTCAAACCACAGGGGCTGATCTAGGACCCCGGGGGATGAGGTGGTCCCTCAGGTTAATGGTTGGCTGTCAAACTTGGAGACCATAACAAAAGGATTTCCACAGGAGTCTCTTCTTGGTTCAGCACTATTCTATAGTTATTTTAATACATGGATGAAAGAGAAGAATATATACTTATCAAATCTGAAAATAACACAAAGCTGGGAGGGACTGCAGACATATTATAATTCAAAATGGTTTGGATAAATTGTAGAATTGGTCTGAAAACAATAATATAAACTTCAATACAGGCGAATTAAGGTATTAGTAGTACACATAGACAAGAAAAAACAAATTTACAAAATTGAGGGGGTGGATGGGTGGGGAATTGCCTTGGTAGTAGCTCTGTTGAGAAGGATCTGGTTGTTATAGTAGATCACAGATTAAATACAAGTCAGGAATGTGATGCAGTTGCAAAAGTAGCAAATAGCATATTGGGCTGCATTATCAGTAGCATTGTATTGTATTGAAGATACAGGCCTCAATCCTAAGCACAGTTGCTCATGAGTAAGGCTCACTGTAATCAACAGGACTTACTCCTGAGCAAGTATGTTTAGGTTGGGGCCCACAGTATGTAATTCTTCTGTTCTATTTAACCTGAGCTGACGTACTGTGTCCAGTTTGGGGATTCAGTATTTAGGCAGAAAATTGCTAAACTTCTCTCTTCATATGACAGAAGCAAAGCTGAGAAAGGGTTTGGAATGCAACATTTATGAGGCAAGGTTGAAGGAACGGAGCATGTTTAACCTAGAGAAGAAAAGACAGTGAGGAGACAGGATAACAGTTTTCATATGCATAAATGATTGCTATAAGCAGAATGGAAGGGCAAGAGAAAGTGGTTTTCATGTGAAGGAGAAAAGGTTTGGCTTATATACCAGAAAGATTTTTTCTCACCAGAAGGGTAGCAAGGCAATGGAATAAATTGCCAAATTGTGGCATCTTTATATTTGCACTTATTAAAAAATAAGAAAAACATCTACCATGATGTATAATTAGTCCTGCTTGAGGGAGGAGGTTTTATTCTTTTCCAACTGCATAATTCTGTTATTCTGACCAGCCACCTACAACACTATGAAGGTAGTGTTGGATTCCTGGACCCATTATCTGCGGTAAAGGCTAGAGACTGCATTTGTTGCCTTGGTCGATGTTCTACTCTTGGGAGACTGACAAAAGGAATTGTGCCCTGGTGATTTTGTTTAGGGATGGACGAACGCGGTTCAGAAGTTCGGAGTTCGAACTGAACTCGGTCTGTTTCGTTGACCGAACCGAACTTCCAAACCAAACTAGAATTTCAAACTGAACTGAACCGAATTTCTGAACTCCGTTCTGTTCACCCATCCCTAGTGGCAACACACACCAAAAAAACTGGTTTTGAATGGCCGAACTTGGTTCGGAAGTTCGGAATTTGACCGAACTTGGTCTGTTCAGTCGACCGAACTGAACTTCTGAACCAAACTTGAATTTCAAACTGAACCGAACTGAATTTCTGAACTCCGTTCTGTTCGCCCATCCCTAGTGGCAACACCCCCCCCCAAAACTGGGTTTTGAATGGCTGAACTTGGTTCAGAAATTCGGAATTTGACCGAACTTGTTCTGTTTGGTGGGCCGAACCGAATTACCGAACCAAATTCAAATTTTAAACTGAACCAAACCGAATTTTCAAACTCGAATTTCAAACCAAACCAAACTGAACCGAATTTCCGAACTCCATTCTATTCGCCTACCCCTAATTTTGTTAGACCTTTCAGTTGCCCTTGAGTCTGTTGTTCATGAGTTGACATGAATGCAGAACTTGGTAGAGGTATATGGGATTGCTCTTGAATGGATTGCATACTTGTCATGGAGGTCCCAGTGGGTGGTGATGGGAGATTGATCATCATCCTCTCAGAACTTGTCTTGGGGTGTCCTGCAGGGTTCTAGTCTGTCTCCCCTTTTGTTCAATGTGTATCTGAGGCCACCGGGCAAGATCATTTGGAGATTTATAGTGAAGTGTCATCACTATGCTGATGATGACATCCAGCTCTGTCTCTCTTTTTCATTCAACCCAGGTCATGCAATCTGGGAGCTGGATGAGGGTGAGTCTGTTGAAGCAGAATCCAGACAAGAATGAAGTGAAGATGGTTGATCGACCCTGTGACTTGAAGGGGATTGGAACCCCTATTTATTGAAGGGGTCAGGCCCCCCATTTTAACAAGGTCCACAGCCTTGCTGTGCCTGGAACATTAGGTTGCAGTGGTGGACAGGAGTGCTTTTCACCAACTCCATCTAGTGAGGAGACTGTGGCCATTTTATCTGATTCAGATCTGGGCACCATTGCCTGTGCCTTCATTACTGTAAGGCTATATTACTGAAATGCACTTTACATGAGGCTGCTGTTGATGACTCCCATTTAGAAGCTGTACCTGGTGCATAATCCGGTGGCCTAGCTCTTTTGGGGGGTTGGTCTCTGTGAGCACATTACACCAGGTCTGGTTTCCTGTAGGCTTCTGAGCACAATTCAAGGTGCTGTTTTTAAACTTTAAAGCTCTAAACAGTCTGGGCCCCACATACCTGAAGATTGTCACCCATTGCTGCCAATGTCCTGCCTCCCACTCCTTTAAGAGGCCCTCCACTAGCCAGGATAGCAGTGGTGTGCAATTAGCACCTACAATGGCATGATTGTCATGTATTTCCTATTATAAGCATATGTTTTCGGCCATCTGTGTTTTTAATGTATTAATTTTGAGTTTTTATATGTTAACTTTCTGTTTCAAAGTATTGGATTACTGTTTTGCAGCTTTGATTTTTAAAATCAACTTCTGTGATTAGCTTGGTTCAAGCTGAAGCTCCTTCAGCTACATTCCAATGAGTTTCTTCTAAACTTCCCAAATGAACTTTCACCGTATCCAAGGAAAACAGTCAAATGGCTAGGAATTAGAGGCAATAAAGAGGCCCTCTCCTAGCCTAGGTGTCTGGAATCTTATCAGGCCATAAAACTTCTCCAGACTGAGAAGGAGACTTTTGTTAGTTTTTTCTAGCTAACATATCTATTTAATTAATAGTTGAAATAACCTTAAAGTCTGGTTATTCTCTCTGTAATCTGACAATTATCTTTGATAAAAATATAAGGTTTCTATTCAGTTTAAACCTTGAAGGAAATTTAATCCTTCTTTACTTGTTCAGAATTAAGAGAGCCAATTAGAATCCAGTGTATCTCCTTGCTAACTGACATCAGCATCGTCACTCCTCAGGAAATGTGAGCCTCCTAGAAAACTGCTTTAAGAAGAGAGACACAGCCTGACTTTTTTTTAGACTGAAATTCCAAACACCATGGTATTTCTTTCTCACCAACATTTTGGCAGACAAAGGGAAGGACTGGGGAGGACGTAATGTATGATTCTTGATATCTTTGAGCCAATGAATTGTGCATATGTTAAGCTTTTAGAAGCTTTTTCTTAAAATAGAAATGTTTTAAAATCATGTAACTTTGATTGGCTATCAATACCATTCTATGTAAGCTACTGATATTTTCTATTTATATTTAAGTAAACTATGCATATTTTTAATATATTCTAAAAGTCTCATGCTCCTTTATTTATAAATATATTGTCTATTTACAATACTTGCTTTGCTATTTGGATATCAAAGTGAAGTGTAAACTCATTTTATGCAACTTGGAAAAAAGTGAAGCCCAATTTAGTATGATTAGTTCAGCTAAGCCACAAAGCTCACTTTCCATTTGTAATAAATGAGAAAAATGCAAGACGTGACATGATGCTCCTCCAGCCAGAATAGCAACAGAACACAGTTAGCACCTACCATGGCATGGTGCTCCTCCAGCCAGGATAGTGCCAGGCATCAGGTAGCACCAGTTGCTTAAGACTGCTATGTAAGGACTAGGAAGCTAGTCTTTTACTGGCCCACCTGCTCTGCAGATCTATGCATGGGTAAGCCTGTTCTCAGCCTCCAGCTCTTCCTAGTGACTGACTCCTCAAGCTCCAGACTTAATCCCTTGTTCCAGCTGAATATTCCAGCCTCTGCCACTGCCTGCCTGGTGTTGTGCAGTCTTTCTGTCTCTCCACATCAGATACAGCTCAAACTTCCACTGTCCCCAATCAGCTCCCCGCCCTTCAGGCTTTCAGAACTTTACAAAGATCATATTTCCTACCATGCTCCACTGTGACTCCTGCGGGGCGGTTGTCTGGGAGTGCTCTCTTGTGAGTACCACCTGCCAATCATATTCATACAACAAGGGCCTTCAGAGAGGCATTCTTGTAACTGCCCCCATATTGGAGGAGCCTGAGCTTATCTGGAGGCAGTGTAAAACTTTTATTTTTGGCAAAATGTTTGGCAGGCGGAGTTTAAGGATGAAAGCGGGTTTTCTGAAGGGATTTTAATTGTGTTTTGTGTTTTTCATTCAACCCATTGTTTAATGATGTAAACAAGGGTGGAGAAGAAAGAAAGAAAGAAAGAAAGAAAGAAAGAAAGAAAGAAAGAAAGAAAGAAAGAAAGCCAACTGGCCTCATAATTCTAGTCTTTTTCCCTTTCTCGATAAAAAGGATCCTAGAAAAGAGAATTGAATCAGCAAGAAAACATTAATACAGGTCAGTCTCAGAAAGGCAATGGGCAGAAAGTGGTCAGTGATAAGAAGAGATTATCAAAAGGAGAGGTTGTTGGAGAAATCAGATTAACTTCTTGGAGTAAGTGACAATGAGAGCTGACAAGAGAGAGGGAAGAGATATAATCTACTTAGACATCCAGAAGTCTTTTCATAGAGTGCTACATAAAAGGGTAGTATAAAAGGTTAGTAAGTGCATTATTTATGGTGAATTTCTCAATTGGATAAAAAATTGTCTTAGTGACCAAGGTCAGACCATAGCGGTAAAAGGAATAAAGATTGAAGAGAAGTGTTAAGTGGGGTTCTATGGGGGATTGGGAGGATGGTCAGTTTTAAAGGGATTGTGATATGATTGGTCATAGGCTGCTAGACTTTAATCTCGATGAAAAAAGATGTGGAAAAAAATTCAAAACCTTTGGGTAAGTGCTGTGGAAGCAGT
Organism: Sphenodon punctatus; assembly: GCA_003113815.1. NCBI lineage: Eukaryota > Metazoa > Chordata > Lepidosauria > Sphenodontia > Sphenodontidae > Sphenodon > Sphenodon punctatus. Next base: position 2,462,720 of record QEPC01000347.1, read on the forward strand.
TGGAAAAACAGTGTTTTAAAATCAGTCTAGGCAGTAAGAAAGCACCATAGTAAATACTAGGGTTGGGACTACCGGATCATCCGGTATCCGATACTGCCGGTATTTTGGTGTACTGGCAGTATCAGATTATTCCGGTATTGGGGGGTCTGGTACCGGATCCCCTGTGCCGGATTTTTTTACATTGTGGCCATTCAAATGAATGGCCGCAATGTAAAAAAAAAACCACAAAAACCCCCAAACACTTTCCCTCCCCAAGTCCAGGCTGCGTGGGTGGAAGGGGGGACACCCCCCACCCACCCNCCGTGCCCTGCCGCCCTCCCGGCCCCATGCCTCTCTATGTGAACGCAGAGAATCGGCAGGAGTACCGGTACACAAAGCGCATCCGTGCAGTCCTGGCCAGGTGGATCAGCCGGGAGGCTGAGGTGTGAGGGCACACCCCCCAGTCTCCACCACCCTGTGGACCCCACCAGCACCCTGGGTGTTCCCCTTGATGCCCACCTGCCCCCAACCCTGGGCCCATGAACAGAACCACGGAGGCGACTGTGGTGCCCGTACATTTATTGAGACCACCACCTACAGGTGCCCCCACCACCACCCACCTCCCAGTGCCATGTACCCCCCTCAGGTCACCCTCCCCCTTCCCCCCATCCCCCACATCCCCCACATCTCTGGTGCCTCCCCCTCGGCCACCCTATGGGCGCCATGGAGCTCTGGGAGCTCCCCTCCCCCCCACTGTCCATGTCCCCAATAATGTCCTGGGAGGTCTCGGTGTCCTGAGGGGCAGGCGGTGGTGGGAAGGAGGGTGGGACCAGGGCCGGAGGACCCCTCGGGTTGCTGCTCCCTCTGGAGGCCTACAGGGACCGGGAGGTGAATGCATGGGCCCAGCGTGGGTGCTGGCGGCTGGGACAGTGGTGGAGGTGGTGGGGGCACCGAGGGGCCCAGCATTGGGGCTGGGGCAGGCAGGTTGCCTGGCAGGGCGGCTGCCATCATGTACGCGCTCATGGTCCCCGCATGTAGGAGCAGTGAGGTGCCGATGTCATGGGAGTGGTCCATCTTGTCCAAATGCTCCTTCACCCCATCCTGTTGATGGCCAGTTCCAGCCGCCCGAACACCTCCACCTGCCTGCTGTGCTCCTGGCGCTTCCGCCTCCGTTTCAGTCACACCTCCGCCTGGAGCTTCCGGTCCCTTGCCTCCGGTTGTTGCATGGCCCTTTCCATGGCCACCTCCATCCGATCGATGGCCACGATCATCCGGTCGCCCTGTTCAGTGGCTGAGCGGACTATGTCCTCCACCTGCTCCTCCCTCCGGCGACATACCCATGCCTGGTGTTCCCTCATCTGTTGCGCTGGGGGCACGGGGTCGGCTTGCTGGGACCCATCAGGTTGCCCTGTTGGGGTACACGTTAGGGGTTGGTTAGGTGTCCTACCCGCCTGCCCCTATCCCATGGAATGGCTGGGGGGTCATGCCCCCCTTGGGTAGGCATCCGGTACCCTCCTCCAGCTTTCCCCTGCACCTAGGCCCCCCCTCTCCCACACCATGTGCCCCGGGTCCCCCGCCCGGCCTCCCTCAATGCCCTCTCCCCCCCGCTTGCCGGTGTGCCTCACTTGGGACCTCTGGCTGCTCCAGGGGCTACTCTTCGCCATTCTCCTCACCTGCCTGTCACAGGTGCTGGGCCGTGCCATGCCCTGTGGGGATATGGGAGGGGTTGGGTGGGGGTGGGCTGAATGTGTCCCCTGGTGGCCCCTGGACCCCTTTCCCATGGTCTGGGGCACCCAGGGTTGCTGGGGGTGGTTTCATTCCCAGTGTGCCCCCCTCGGCCCATCCCCCCTGGTCCATATCCCCCCCGCCCGCATGCTTACCCTCAATGTCAGTCTTGGAGCCCTCCAAGGTCGATCACTTTGTGTTACTGGGGTCCCCCTGTGTCCACTGGCTGAGGGTGACCAGTGTGCTGGCCTCAGATTCTCCTGGTCCAGACAGGGGTTGGGGGCTCTGGGGGCTGGTGCGTGAGTGGGGCCTGCTGGTCCCCGAGGCCCTGGGGCATTCGTCTCAGGGGGCAGGGTCCCTGGAGCTGGTGCCTTCTAGGGGGGGAGGTGAGGGGAGGGGGTACCTTGGTCCATTCCCTGACTTGAACCACGGCACTCCCCACGAGGCGTGGGGTGACAATGGAGCCCTTCATGTGAAGGATGCGGTCAAGGACGTCATAGTAGGGGGTGGTTCGAGCTCCATNCGTAGGGGAGGCAATGGGGCATGTGCCAGAGGTGGGTGGGGCCATGCCAGGGGAACGGCAGCAGGCAACAGCAGTAGCCAGAGGCAGAGCGCACCCCCCCCCAAACTCAGCAGACCTGATTTACGGCAACAGGCTTCAGTGGGTCTGCATTGCCTCCTGGCAGTGCCCTCCTCCACTGCCATGCAGGGCAGTGGAAGGCCTGCAGGACTTGAGGCTCAGGCTGCATCTGTCTCTGCTGCAGGTGGTGCTGGAGCTGGAGCAGATGCTGGGACTGTCTCTTCGGATGTTCCTTAAGGGCCACCCATGTCCCCCATTGTCAAGGCAATCCCCAGTAGTCCAGAGCTGGTGGATTCCCTGCTAGGGGCAGGGCCTGATCACCGGGCAATGTCATTACTAGGGAGAGGAGCAGCAGCACTAGCTGCTACAGAGGGGGGCACAGTGTGAGTGACAGCAGCATGGTGGGCAGGGCAGTATAGCCTCTGCGTCACAGTACTACCCTTCACGGGACATCACCGTGATCAGGGACAGAGGGGAAGAGGCAGACACTAGTGCTGCAGAGATGTCTGCAGCTGAGGCAATGATTGAACCTCGTCCCAGAGCTGTGTTGTCAGTGCCAGTGCCATGAACTTCTCCCCCTCCCAGCAGCGCTGGCAGCAGTGCATCTGCCAGGGCGGTGGGCAAGAAGGTAGGAGAGGGAAAATCCTCTGTCTGGGATCATTTTAAGCCGGTGCGGGCAGATGATCCCAGAGAGGTGCAGTGCACGCTGTGCAATAAGGTGGTGAAGCACAGGCAGGTGCTTGCCAACCTTGGCACAACTGCAATGGCAAGGCACCTCAAGGCATTCCACAGTGCTGTGTTGCTGAGCGGGAAGGCAGGGGAAGTGCATGCTAGTGGGTTCCTGACTCCAGCAGCCAGTCGCCTGACTCATTCAGTGGGCCAGCATCCTGCATCAACTGCTGCTGCCTCTACCAGCAGGAGCAGTATGGGGGCAGTAAAACAGCCGGAGCCTCCCCAGCAGCACCATCAGTCCACAATGGAAGAGATGGGTTGGGAGGATGTGTCAAGGCCATCGGCAGGGCGCCATGGCACAGGCTTCCAGGAGAAAGCCAAGCATCTGTTGGCCTAGATGATTGCCCTGGATGGCCAGCCCTTGTCCATTGTGGAGGACAAGGACTTCCAGTGGCTGATTGGTTTCCTGAGTCGGACTGAAGGAGCGGGTGAGGGAGCAGCTTGCAGGGGCTGGGGGGGCAACCGTCCACTTCACGATGGACCTGTGGTCTTCCAGAAATACCCAGCATGCCTACCTGGCGGTGACCGCACACTGGTGGCAGGATGCAGAGGCAGTTCTCGGCAGTGGCAGGAGGGGACCTGAAGCAGGGTATAGGTGGGCCCTGCTTCAGGCCAAAATTATGGACAGCTCCCACACCGCGAGGAACCTCGAGGCAGCCCTGGCCACCATGGTGAGGGAGTGGGTCACAGCAGGCGTGGTCTTCACCAAGGGGTGTGTGGTCATGGACAATGTGGCCAATATCCTAAAGGCAGTCTGTGATGGGGGCTTCACGAGCATCCCTTGCGCACCACACACCCTCCATCATGTGGTGAAGGACACTCTGGGCTTGGGGGAGAAGGGGATTGGGCCAGGCACCCTTAGCTCCCTGGTTGAGTGGAGGAGGAAGCTGGCGGGCTTCTTCAACCGCAGCGTGATGGGCAGTGAGCTGCTCTGGGAGAAGCAGGCCGAGCAAAGGTCCCGGGTGCACATCCTTATCCAGGATGTCTCCACCCGTTGGAGACCCGTTCCACCTTCCTGATGCTCGAGCGGCTTCTTGAACAGAAAGCCGCCCTGCATCAGGTGGAACTGGAGACAGACATCGAGGCACCTCCAGGGTACAACAGGGAGGAATGGGAGATTATATCCAAACTGTCTTTGTCCTGAGACCATTCCTGGACATCACGGAGACATTGAGCAGCTCCACTGCCACCCTCAGCCAGGTGATGCTGCTGGTTTATAGTCTCCGCAGCAGCCTGGATGAGATTCTGGGGGCAGGAGGGGGGGAGGGGGGCAGGATCATGGCCCTCAGGGCAGGAGAATGTCCGATGAGGCAATTGACCTTGCTCGGAAGTTGAAGGCGAGCCTGAGTGTGTGCTTCAATGAGCTCCTGTGCCAGGACAAATATGTCCTGGCAACCATGATGGACCCCAGGATCAAGGGCAGCATGGCACGCGAGACTGCGGTCTATGGCCTCCGGAGGTTTATGCTAGTCCAAAAGGTCAGGCAGGCAGAGCGGGCTATGCAGCAGGATGCCCCTGGGGATGGTGGGAGTGGGAGAAATGACCCCTTCCACCCATCTGGGTCTATCCCTGCCCCCAGTCCTAAGGGTAGAAGCAGCACCAGAAGCAGCAGCACCACCAGCAGCAGCAGAACCCCTACTGCCAGAAGCTCCTCATATTTGCAGTCCACTCTGGGGAGCATGGGGCCAGCACAAAAGGGCAAGCAGTGTGGCTGAGGGCAGTGGAGCAGGTGGTGCCCACTTAGAGCTACCATAGGGAGTATGATGGCAGCTCAGCAGCAGTGGAGACCTATCTGGAGGAGGAGCCATGCATAGAACTTGGCCTGAGACTGGGGGCCAAGTTGGTGGAGCAGTTGCTCTTTCTGAAAATGAACCTACTGCTGCTGGGATTCCCTGAGCTGCCCCTGGACAAGAACTGATGGTGCAGTGGCACACGCCAGCATGATCTCAGTTGTGCCAGCATGATCTCATTTTATTATTATTATTATTATTATTATTATTATTATTATTATTATTATTATTATTATTAAACAAACATTTGTATAGCGCAAGCAGTGTACCTGGCACTTTACAAAGTAATAAAATAGACACGGTCCCTGCCACTAGGGCTTACAATCTGAGAGACAGGAGCTGGGGGAGAGACTTAGGAAGGGGAACAGAGGGAGAGACAAGGGGTCTAACATTCATGAAGA
>QEPC01000347.1:2470979-2484182 GCA_003113815.1 Sphenodon punctatus
AGGAGGAGGAGGAGGAGGAGGAGGAAGGCCCATGTGGGAGATGGCCATACCACAGAGGGGGGAAATGGGGACACAAAGAAACCCAGGACTTCATCAGGCTCTGGGGGTCCCTGGAGCACCAGCTGGAACTCGCAGTAAGCCAAAGGAATGAGCACGTCTACAATGAGATCGTGTGGGACATGGAGGTGGCAGGGCACCACAGGACAGTGGCCAAATGCCGCTCCAAGGTCAAGGAGCTCAAGAGGGGGTACAAGGGGATAAAGGACAACAACCGGTGATCAAGGCACAGAGCCCAGACCACCCCCTACTATGACGCCCTGGACTGCATCCTCCACATGAAGGGATCTATAGTTGCCCCACGGCTCATGGGGAGTGCCGTGGTACAGGGTAGGGAGTGGGCCGATATACCCCCTCCCCTCACCATCCCACTAGAAGGCACTGGCTTCGGGGGCCCACCCCCCGAGGAACACTCCGGGACCTCAGGGTGCAGCAGACCCCCCTCATGCACCAGCCCTGGGAGCCCACACCCAATGTTCAACCTGGGAGGATCCAAGGCAGGCACACTGGCACCCTCAGCCAGTGGATCCAGGGGGACCACAGCACTGACGGGCCAGCCTCGGAGGGCTCCGAGGCTGACATCGAGGGTAGGCAAGTGGGTGGGAGGGGGACTGGACCAGAGGGAATGAGTCGATGGGGGGGACCCGCACAGGGCACGGCCCCACCCCCAACAACCCCAGAAGCCCCAGACCCTGGAAAGGGGGTAGGGGGGCACGGGGCCTGCAAAGGCACAGAACAGGGGGCAGGGGCTGCAGGCCACCCACCTGTGGCCTGGGGGGGGGGAAGGGAGGCCACAGCATGCCTAACACAACCCACCCCCACCCATGTCCGTACAGGTCACAGCGTGCCCCGGCACATGGGACTGGCAGGTGAGGGGGATGGTGGGGAGCAGCCTCAGGAGTAGCCGGAGGTCCCTGGTGAGGCTACACAGCAAGGGGGTGAAGGGGGATCAGGGGGGAGCAGGGCATGGAACCCGGTGTGGGGGCATGGGGGAGGGGAGGTCGGAGCACAGGGGGCCTCTGGGGGAGGGCATCGGCTGCCTACGTGCCAGGGGGTCACTAAAGCACCCGCAGAAGCGGTAAGGGATGGGAGGTGGGTGGCAGGGTTGTTTGACTAACCCCTACTGTGCACTCCAACAGAGCGACCAACCGAGGCCCCACCAGCCAGCCCCGTGCCCCCGGCACAGCGGATGCAGGAGCACAGGGCATGGGTACAGCACTGGAGGGAGGTGCAGGTGGAGGACAAAGTCCGGACCACCACCAAGCAGGGGGAGCGGATGATTGTGGCCATCGACTGGATAAAGGCAGCCACGGACAGGGCCCTGCAGCAGGTGGAGGCCAGGGACTGGAGGCTGCAGGTGGAGGTGCACCTCAAATGGAGGTGGGAGCATCGGGAGAACAGCAGGCAGGTGAAGGCGTTTGGGCGGCTGGAACAGGCCATTGAGCGCATGGTGGCAGAGCACTCACTGAAGATGGATCAGTCCCATGACATTGGCACATAATTGCTGCTGCATGCGGGGAGTGCTTATGTGATGGCTGCCCCCCCGCTGGGCCCCGCGGCGCCCCCCTCCATCATCCCAGGCACTGGCCTGCTTGCAGGGCCCTCAAATCTGCCTCCCGGTCTCGCCAGACTCCGGAGGCAGCAGTCGCCATGGGGGGCCCCTCCAGCAATGGGGAGGCCTTCCTCCCAACACCGCCTGCCCCTCAGAACACCGAGGCCTCCTAGGACATGGTCGGGGAAATGGACAGCGGGGGTGAGGGGAGCTCTCAGAGCTCCATGGCACCCACAGGGCGGCCAAGAGGAAGGCCCAGGAGATCTCAGGGAGCGGGGGGAAGGGGGGGAAGGAGAAGGGAATGAGGGGGGGCACAGTTCTGGGAGGCAGGTGGTGTTGGTGTTGGGGATGACTGTACAGTACAGGTCAATAAAGGCACGGGCACAGCAACAGCAGTCGCTATTGGGCATCACAGCCCCAGGGTAGGGGGTGTGTGGATTCCCGTGGCCTGGGTAATGGTGGTGGTTCGAGGGGGTGGGCCTCAGGCTGTGGCATCCCAGGCGATCTGCCTGGTTGGCAGCTCAGATGCGCTTGGCGTATCGGGTTAGCGGCGTTAACGTAAAGTGGCACGGGGCCGGGCGGGCACCGGGGCACGCGGAACTCAAGGACGGCCCCATCTGTCTTGCACATGTTGTGCAGCACACAGCAGACTCCGATAACCAGGTCCGAGGTCTCCACCGTGTAGTCCAGCTGGCACAGAAGGCACCTCCAGTGCTGCTTGAGGGCCCCAAAGACTCTCTCAACCACGGTCCTGCTTTCACACAGGTAGATATTGTAGAGCGCCTCCACAGGGTTCCTGGCGACTGGGCATGCCTTCATCAGCCACCAGCTGAGGGGATAGGCCGGGTCCCCCAGGATGCAGGGGGGCATCAGCACCCCCTCGATCCGGGACATCCCCATGTTCGCGAAGTCCCCGTCATACATCTGGGCGAAGAGGGGCGAGATAGTCAGGATCTGGGCATCGTGGCTGCATCCGGAGTTGCCAGCGTAGATGTCGATGAACCGACCCTGGTGGTCCATGACCGCCTGCAGCTGCAGGGAGTGTTACCTGTGTCAGTTGACATATTCTGAGGCCTCCCCATTGCATGGGTGGAGGATCTCTATGTGTGTGCTGTCCATGGTGCCCAGGCAGTTGGGGAAGATTCCAGCCATGAAGCTGGCCATCACAGCCTTCTGGTCCATGAGCTGGATTGCAGGGTCCAGCAGCATGCCCTCTACTGCCTCGCAGATGTCTCTCAGGATCCCTGCGAATGTGCTCACCCCAACACTTAAGTGCTGAGAGATGGACTAGCAGGAGCTGGGTGTTGCCAGGGCCTAGACAGCTATGGCCATGCGCTGGACCATGGAATGGGGGCCCACATGGGGGTGTGCAGCCACTTCAGCCAGGGCGTCAGCAGCTCAGCGAGCCACAGGAGGCAACGCCTGTCCATCCTGAAGTGTGATCTCCAGGTGACCTCGTCCCAGTGAGCCAGCGCCCTGGCACACCACCCCTGTGCCCGCTCTGTGACCCAAACCCGCTGGTCAATGGGCATAGAGAGCCATGCTGCGTGCCCCACAGTCTCCCTCCGCCAGTGATGTCGGCTGGCCGCCTCCTGCTCATGGGCTGGCGGATGGCCTGTTGGGCCGCCCCAGAAACCCGCTGTGCTCTTAGCTGGGCCAGGGAGCACCTATGCCCATGGTGGGTGTGCTGGGCTGTGGCAGTGCTCCTGGCCATGCACAGCCGAAGCCAGGCAGCCAGGTGCACCTCCTCCATCTGGATGCACATGAGGTCCATGTGTGAACGAAGCCACTCAGCGAATATGGCTAGGTGCATCCCGCAGGTGCCCATTCGTCCCACATCCATGGTGGTGGGTGCACCTGGTGTGAGCACGCTCCCACCTTTATAGCCTGGCCCCGGTCCTGCTTCACCCCCTTTCCACGGTCAGGCACCTGTGCGGGGGGCCCGAGTGAACCTGTGCCCGCCCCCCTTGGCTGGCTGCCCCGGCGGCAGCTGGGCGGCCAGGGCGTGGCGGTAGGGAGCACCCCCCAGAGCGCACCTGCTTTCCCGGCATGGGGGCTCATGCACGGGCCCGCTTGCACCAGGGCGTGTGGTCCGCAGCTGCATGCCTGTTGTCATCACCTCCCTACTAAATTCTTTGCTGTCTGTTGTCCTCACCGCCCTGATTTCTGTGCTGGCTGTATCATCTGTGTGCTCAGTTCCAGCAGCTGTGGTGTCATGTTGTGGCCTGTGGTCTTGGAGCTCCCCAGCTTCCCTTCCTATCCCACCAGGGACTGGGGCCCCCACTTTCACTGCAGTTCACACCCACAGCTTGCTGGGCCATGGCCGGTAGAGCTTCCCCTGGGCTCCCGTGCCATGCCACACCTGGCGCCCGCCATAGCTGAACCTTTTGTGAGACAATGGACCAGAGTGACCTGTGGAATTCTCTGGCAGTGCAACTGCTCCTGAGCTGCCCTGACACCTTCTCTGGTGCCCATGTGAGTCTGAGCTCCGGCCTGCACTACTTTGGCTATGAGGCGAGCGCCTGCGAGTTCCAGCTGCATGCGGAGGTGCTGGGCCTCCATCCCTTTCCCGATGGGCGCATCCCAGAGATGAGGTGCTCACATGTGGGGTGGTCCACGGTGGGGAACGTGTCTGCCCTCTCTGTGTGTAGCCTGGCCGCCTACACGAGCTGTCTGGTGGAGGGGGGCCCTGCCCTGGCTGTTTCCTTCCTTGGCTGCATCCACAGGGCCCATGGGTACCCGCGGTCACGTGGGGTGGCTTATCACCACCTGTTGGAGCTTGGGCACCTTCCGTGGCCCCCAGCTGATGACTATGACTTGTCAGAGCCCACCAGAGCGGAGCTGGAAGCGCTGGCTGATTTGTGGTCCTGAGCCAATGTCCAGGTGGGGTTCGCCATGCAGGATCTGTTCGAGGCGTACTGCCTTTTCACCCACCACATGTCTGCACTGGGCTACTGTTGGGGCATGCTTCAGTGGCCCCACTACATGCACCTGGTGGGCAACCTTGCCCCGGGCCCCTTCGTGATCCCCTGCAGCTGGCTGTGAGGTCCTTTGTGTCTTTGGAGCCCTGGATGCTGGCCACACTGTGTGCTCCCGCCCCAGCCCTGCCGTCGTGGGTCACTGCCCGTTCCCTCCATGCTGTACCGGGCTCGCTGCTGTGCAGGCTGGTTCTGCTGCTCCTACATGTGCCTCCAGGCCCCCTCCATGAGCCCCCCTGTACTTCGCTCCAACTGGTGGTCCCCTTCTTGGCTGGTCCCTCCCATGGCTGTGTCCTGCTCTTCGTGCCAGCTACTGGCTCCCTGGGTGCTGTTGTCCTCCCTTGTCCACCTGGCCTCTAACCTGTGCCCGTGCCCTCCCTTGGGTGACTCTGTGACCGTGGGGGTCTGGTACCCCAGACTGTGTCTCCCGGCTTCCTCAGAGGGGGGTAGTTTGGCTCGCCTGTTCAGTGCTTCAGCTCCGGTTCGCCTCCATCCCAGTCAGCGCGCCATCGCCAGTGAGTGGGGTCCCTGCCTGCCTCCTGGACCGTTTCCGGACCGCTCCTGGGCCATTCCCTTTCCATGTGTCCCCCCCCTGTGCCCATTCTCAGTCCCTGTGGTGGCCCCCTGTGCCTGGGCTGCCTGTATGGCTGTCAGGTGGCCCATGCTGCCTGTGATGTTGGTGGGGTTCTGGGTGCCAATTCCTATGTCCTTCTCTGTCCCCGGGTTGGTCCCCTCTGCTTCCCTGTCCCTGGGCTTCCTCGCCCCCACTTTGTCCATTGAGCAGTGTGTGTTGGTCGTCCCACTGTGTTCCCCTCCTTTCTTCCTTTCCCATATGGGTGTGTATGCACCCAGGTGTATGTTTGTGCTGTGTGTTCCGCTGTGACCTCGGTTTCCCTGTGCCTGTGGTGTGTGCCGACTTGACCGCTCTCCTCCCCTGTCCCTCTCCCTTCCCATTTCCCTTGTGTGGATGTTGCCTTTTGGCGCTTTTGGCTTTGTTTGCCCTCTGTTGGCCATGTCTGCCTCCTGCCCCTCCCCAGTGTCTTCTGGGTGTTCTGACCACAGTCTGGAATCAGTGGCGCATCTGTTGCACTGCCCCAGGCTGTGGTCTGTCTGTCCATTTCCCTGCCATGGTCCCACTCCCATAACATCTGTTCTGGGCTTTCCTGGACCACGGGAGTGGGTTAGCCAGCTTGCCACTGCTGGGAATCCACTGTGGTGATCTGGGAGTGTGTAACATCTGAAATCACCTTGAGTTATAAGATGCATTGATTTTTTTTAAAGTTACACATTCTGTCATTTTAATAAATGTACAACTTTAGACCTGAAGTAGGAAATGTGAATTACAGACTTGCCATCTTCCAGGACAATTCTTGTCTTTCTGCCAACTGAACCATGTATACCTCTTCACAATTCATCAAAGGGGTTTTCTGTTGCTTGTGCAATGAGTAACATTACTCATCTAGATGGAAAAGCAAAATTATAAGTTTAAATATAGTAACTTGTGAGAAGAGGTAGCACAATTTTGCTGTCAAGGTGAAGAAACAACAAAATAGCAGGAATTTGGGCTGATAAGGCTACTTATCATCTTATTAACATTTATCTAAAGTTTCTTTTTTTAAAAAGAGAGCCTAAAAATGGAACTGGCTAGTGTCTCATGCTTACCACCGCTCTTACATGGAATGATTGGTGGCATTAGGGGGTTGGAAAGAAATCCACATTAAAAAGCAATTCTCTCCAGGACAGTCAATGAAAGGTTGCACAGATAGCAGAGAAAATTTCTTCTTAAAGATGAGTACTAAAAATAATGTTAAGGTAATGTTAGTCATACTGAAGAAACCTAAAGAGTTTCCGTAAATGACTCACATCCATATTTTTTGATTGAGAAAAGCTTTTATCTAGAGTAGTTTCGACTGGCATTTCTGATGTATAGTTTTCTTCTCAATAGAACAGCATGTGTATGAAGCATACATAAATGTCCTGAAAAAAGATGGCCCACCCTGAACACAAGCCATTGCGTTGATGCATTACTGGTTCAAGACTACAAAGCCCACACCCCTCAGCTTTCTCCACCAACATGCAGTAAAAAAAAGTACAACCAATCTGGGGACCAGGGTAGAAGACATCCCCAGACCAGGGTAGAGCGGACTGTCATGTGTCCGTCAGGGAGGAGGGCTCAGCATTGTGGGGGGCAGGGACATTCGGACCATGTCTGCACATTGCCCCACCCTCTCCCCGACTCCTCTCCATCCTGGGCTGCTGGCATGTCTGTTCAGCAGCTTGGCCGGATCCTGTTCAGGGTGAGGGCCATTACCCAAGCAGAATCAAAGTGTGGCAGCACCATGTGTCATCATGTGTGAAAACACCCCATGATGGTCTTTCCTTCTGAGCACCCTGATTAGGCTTTTGTAGCCACCACCTCCCAGTTGGCTAGAAGCTGGGCTTATTATCTGCAAGTGCATGTCCTTTTACCCTTCCCTAAAGGTCATGCTGTTCATCCATATATGGATATTTAATATTAGGGCTGAAACTTGGTCTTCGGAAAACTTCCAAATTTGGCGAAGATTACCATATTTGGTTCTGAAAGGCCAAATTCCAAAGTTCCGAGGACCAAGCCCGTTATTCAGAAAACTTCAGAAACTTCAGAAACTGCTGCACATGTGGGGGGTCTGATGGACAGTTGAGCTTCTTCTGGAAATGAAACTTAGTGCCATATTTGTTAGGAAGGTTGTATGAGAGAGGACAGTTGAGTGATGGTAAGCCAGATAGCAAGTTTTGATTGGCTTGCCAAGCAGGAGGGCAAGCTTTTGATTGGCTGGCAGGGCAAAATAAAAGTGGCTGCAGCCATGTTGTCCATTCTCTTTGGTGAACTTGGCTGTATGCAACAGTGCTGTTGGATCTATGAGTAATTGGCTGGGGGAGGGGGTGCCTAACCTGGCCTGGTATGGTTTGGCCTGTCCTTTCCATAGGGCCAATGCTGGGGGTGGGGGTTATGTTTACCTTTATCATGCTATGCAGTTTTAAAAAATATATTATTGGGTACCACACTACTTCTAGTTCTGCCTGCTGCTTGGTTCTTGGCAAAATGAAGCCAGAGGCATCTCTCTGCCTAGGTCCACTTCTCCTTGCCAGATGTGTTTAAGTTACCTGTGCTACTGTACCAATGCCATGCCAAGACTATAGGGTGCCCTGGGTGTGTGTGAATGTCTGCTTTCTTTCTCGTGGGCATTATAATTTTGTCTGCTGTGCGGTATAACTGGCTTTTGTTGGGATTTTTATTTCTCCAGGCAGTTACACACTGTTTTACGTAGTTGTGTGTGTTGTCTTCTTTCTTTTTACCAAGGCTGTGGCTGCAGCATGGCACAGCAGAGCCTAATAAGTGTAACTTCTACTGTTCTGCCAGCTGCTTGGCACCAGACTAGGCCAGAATGGTATCTCTCTGCCTGGCTCCACTTCCCTTTGCCTGGTCTGTTCAAGTTACCAGTGCCACAGTACCAATGCCATGCCAAGAGGGTGCCCCTGGGTGTGTGTGTTTGAATGTCTGGTTTCTTAATTTTGTGACTGCTGGGTCTGGGCTTGCTGGCTTTTGGTGAAATGTATTTCTCCATGAAGTTGCAGACTGTTGTGTGGGGTTGTATTCTTCTTGAGTGAATGTCCCATGCTAGCCTGCATTTGTGTGCACTGCTTGGTTGGCATAATAATTAAAGTTGGTGCACTCACTGATGATTGTGGGCCATGCTGTGGGTACACTACTGTTGTTGTTGTTGTCATTGTTGTTGTCGTCATTTGTTGTTATTTCTGCATGCAGTTGCACTTTTGTGGGGTTGTCTTCCAGACTGATTGTCCCACTCTTGCTAGCCTGCTTTTCTGGGTAGTGCTTTGGTTATCGGTTCAAGAACTTTGCAAGAATGTTCAGAAGTTTCTGAAGTTTTCCGAGGTCTTGAATTCTGAGTCTAAAACTTTGAAAACATTGCTGAAGGGCTGCTAAGTACTGGGACTGATTACTCGGAACTTTGGTATTTGGCCCGAGTACACAGAAGTACTATTCAGTACAACCCTAATATTGATCCATTCAGAGCCTCACCTTTCAAGGACATATGGTGATAATTCTTATACCTTTGAACCTGCAAAAAGATATGTACTGTGAGTATTCCCATTGATGTCAATTGTACTGATTACAGGCACAGATCCTTCTGGGTGGCCCTACAACCAGCACAGTAACTAGAAAGCCTTAGTTTAGCATGAGCAGAACCAGCTGAGAAGGATTATTGGGAGACTCTCATGTTTAGAGGGCCACATTGTGATGACCAGATCTATGAGCTATCTTCCTCAAAAGAGGGAAAGGGGGAGCTGAATCCAGTTTTCAAATCTGTTACCTTTGCTGCCTCCACATGGGCCCTGATATAGATAGTGAGCAACTAGGAGACTCCTTTCAGCCCTCCCAGCCTTGAAGGAGGCAGCTGAGGAATCCAGTCCCCAAGACATGGCCCTAGTATTCCACATTGGGGGAACAGGTTGCTAGAGCAGTTGCAAGCATGGCCTTGCAACTGGGCCACCCATTTCCCTGCCACATGAAAATGTGGGTAAAAGAAGAGGGTAAAAGAAGACTGAAGTTGAGGGCAACCTCCATGTCAGGTTTCAAATCAGGTGGCAGCAAAAGGACATTCTCTCCTTTCAAAACCCCTTCTACTCCCTCTGCATTAGAGCAAAAACACTATGACAGGAATGAGTATGGATGAAAAGGGTTATGCACTAGATGGTAGCTAGCATGCACCTTCATCCAGCTGTACTGAAAAATACAAAATATATTAAGCTGATAGTGAGCACACTTGTGAGATGAAAAATGTTAAGAGCTCTCAAACACATCACAAATAACAGACACTGTCCTTTTAAATGCCCTACATTTATTACAGGCTGTAAATGCAGCATGTTAAACAGGAATAATTTTCCTCCTTCTTTTGATACAACATTTGTGAGGTGTGCGTGACTGACTTCCTATTTGTAGATCCACAATTATTATGCTGAGCTAACAATGAAATCTATATGAGCTGGCCGACCTTGGCTGTCACCCCTGTTTTTTGTCTTCCCTTGAGGGTTTTATATTCACTACTATTTATGCTTCTTTGTACAATGATTCATGAATCAGAGCCAGTTAGTAATATTAAAATTCAGGCAGTACAAAAATGTCTTGATATCTTAGATAATACAATGATTTGAAATCTTGGAAGAAGAAAAAAATGTTCCCATTTTGGCAAAGCAATAGCACGGCAAGGTAATAATATCAGAATGGCACAAAATTATATTCTGATCTTATGACCTCAAATTTTCATAAATGGTCACAGATTTGCAGAGAGTGAAATCAGATATTCATTTCAGTAAACAAATACTCCAATTTGCTTTGTGAATATAAATTACAAATTCATGTCCTCTCTTCTTAAAACGTCATGTTATTCTTAAGAACATACTGACCAGTAACTTATTAATGATAGGATTACCAGAGTTCTGTGGTTAAAATGCTGGGCCACAATTCAAGACTCTTTGGGAATGATTTTCAGGATGTTAGGAATCCACAGCTCCAGTTGTTTTATGTTTATATTCTTATGGCTTCACCATATTGTTTTATATTGCAATTTTATATGTTTTATATTTTTGTTTTAAATTGTAAGCCGCCCCAAGCTGCTCTGCAGAAGGGGAGGGGTATAAAATTGTAAAATAAATAAATAAATAAATATGTCACCAAACCTTTGTGTACATGGAAATAATTCTTCCTCTTGGGGAGAATTATTCTTACTCTGCTGTGCAACTTTACATTGTTTCTTGCTGGTAACTCTATCATTGATCAGTCAGTCAGTTCTTAAGAATAACATGAGGTTTCAAGAAGATATGACACAAATGTGTAGTTTATATTCACAAAGAAAATTGGGGTATTTGTTTACTGAAATGAATACCTGAATTCAAATTAATCACTCTTGCAAAGTTTGGCAAACGTATTACTTGGCCAATTTGTTTCTTCACTCTTTATACTTCAGATGTTTGGCATGTCAACTGTTCTGCACCTTGGTTCATCACATGGCATTCATTAATGGTTCAGTGGATTACTAAGTCCCTTTTTACATGAGACATACCCATGTATGCCCAACCAAGTCCACTGTGTGGGCATACGTGGGTGCCTCTCATGTGAATGCTGTGGTGGGTGTGCATGCATGTATGCATGTGTGTCCCTGTGGAATATGCATGCCCACCCCCTCCATCCATTGTCCACGCGTGGAGCAATTGGCCAAAACTGCGGTTGTTCCATGTGCCAGGATGCATGGGGATGCGGTGTGTGTGTGTCGGTGTGCATCTGTGTGCACTGCCCCTCCTGCACCACCTACAGTGCACACCAATCCCCCCACAGTTGCGGCTCATTTAAAAAGGGTCAAAGTTCAAACTGAACAGCAAATGAATAAACCAACTGCAAACAAAGGGGGGGAAAACAAATTTAAAAAGGGAAAAAACACAATTCTGCAAACACTGAGAGGTGATCTTTTCAAATATGGACAACAAATTTGGTTTCAATCAGACCATTTCAATATGGCAAATTCACTGAATTCAAAGTTGTGTTCAAACATTCACTTCAGCTTCGAGGCTTTCTGCCAATATGTGCACTGTGTAGGAACTAGGCACTGTCCATGGTGCTGAACGAGATATAGCACACAGTGCTGAAAGGACGCATCAGTTTGGAATACAACTTTTTCTTTAGTAAAATTGCTAAAGGATTGCTAAAGTAGAAGATTAGAAATTGTTACTTGTGAAAATGAAAGAGTATAGACATGATCTTGAGCCGTGCAGAATGCAGTCATCACAAAAGCTTCTGTTCTTGATTCTGTCAATGGCAAAGGGAGGGAAAGGGAATATGTTAAATATTCCTCAAATATGTGAGAAACTAAAGATCAAGTAGTAAATATGATACCTTTTGCTCCAATATATTCCTCAAATATATGAGAGACAAAAGATCAAGCACCTAAGGTGATACCTTTTGCTGGACCAAGTTCTGTTGGTGAATGTGCACAAGATTTTGAGCTTCACAGAGCTTTTTTTTCAGGTAAATATTTCTGTGAAGCTCAAACACTTCAGCAACAGAAGTGTTCCAGTGAAAGGCATCATCTTAACTATCTGTCTATTGTCACTCTAATATTGTTTTACTCCTCCAGAAATCATCACTTGAAAATGGCCAGGCAACCTCCTGCAAATGCAAATAATTAAAGCATTGTAAGACAGAAAGAATACTTCTACATTTAAAATAATTCCACTGCCCTGGAAGTAGCCACACATATACTTGGCTCACAGGCCAGTGGTATTTTTGAAACCACATTTATCTACAATGATACAGAGGACCAGTGGATCAGAGAAAAGATGACCGGCTTCCATACAATCCTCCACTATTAAATCAATGGAGGTTTTGTCCTTAATTGCAATGGGCGGAGGATTGTGTCCTAAGAGACAATATGATAGCAGTTTTCAAATACCTAAAACGTTGCGACAAGAAAGAAAACCTTTGTTCTCCACTGGTTTAGAAGGTAAAACAAGAGAAAATGGTCTGAGATTGCAGCAAGATAGATTTCAGTTAAATATTAGAAAAATTTCCTAACAGTAAAAACTGTGGTGCAATGGGATAAATTGCTTAGGGAGGTTGTGGAAATTCTTTCATTGGATGTTTTAAGAAAGCAGATGGGCAAACCTCTTTTTATTATGCTGTAGGTATAGGATAACCTGTCTTGAAACTGAGAGTTGGCCTAGATGACCCTTGAGATCCTTTCCAGTTTTATGACCGGGTCTTTATAAAGTGCAGATACTTTGCTTACTGCAGTTACAACCCTCAGAAAAATGCAGCAAATCAAAAATTAGCCTGCTGTTTTGCAATGAAAACATTTTTTCCTCCAAAGCAGACTTTTCTCCTTGTCCTTTAGCCACTTGTTTTTGCTGGCTAGTGTGTTTTCCTATTTATTTCTTTTTGCTTAGTGCTTGTCTTTTTGAGGTTATATTTGACTATAAAACAAACACAGCCACTGTGTGCTGTATCCCTTTACACATAGGGCACTAACAGCTATTTTCTAAGTACTTACCTTTGATGCCACATGTAAATGCCACTTCCACAGGATAGTATAGTATAGTATAGGTCCAGGGTCTCGGCATGTAGCCAGCAATCTTGTGCACTCACTTCATAGCCGAGGTAGCGGAGTCCAGAGCTCAGGCTCATGAAGGCGGAAGAGTGGCTGTTCGGCCTGCCCAGGAGCAGCTGCACAACAGGGCTATGCCACAGGTCACAGAGGGACATGGTCTCAGTGTAGGTCCAGATACGGGGGGCCCCATGGGGGATGGGAAGCAGGAGCCCCATGGATGAACAAGCAGCCATGGTCCAACTGTCCAGGGAGAATAGCACGGATCTCTGGGGGCCTCACACACCTTCCGGGGCCGAGGGGCCTCCCGGGGGTCCCAAGGACAGGAAAGCGGCCACAGGCTGCAACATTGTAGCACAACAGACTGAGGCGTGGGGTGAGGACCCAGCACAGCTGCACAACACAATAGCTCTCACATACCAACTAATCAGCACTCCAAGGCCAAGGTGCCGCAAACACT
>QEPC01000347.1:2486145-2504251 GCA_003113815.1 Sphenodon punctatus
GGGCTGTCCGGGCTCCATGACCAGACCTCCTGTTGTTGTCCCGGATCGCCTTGTACCCCCTCCTCAGCTCTTTCGCCTTTGACCGGCACTGTGCCACTGTCCAGGGGTGCCCCGCCACCTCCATGTCCCGCACTATGTCCCTGTAGACCTGCTCATTGCGCTGGTTGAGCGCGAGCTCCAGTAGGTACTCCAGGGTCATATCCGAATGAAGTCCCTGGTCTCCTGGTGTCCCCACTGGCCCCCTTGGTGGTATGCCTTCCTCCCTCCTCTCTGCACTGGGTCTTCTCCCTCCTCTTCCTCCAACCCTTCCTGCTGCACCTCCGTCTGGCCTGACCCGGTGTGCTCTGGGGGGTCACCTACCTGGGACGTTTTCCGTGTCTGCGGGAGACAGGGGGTTGGGGGGATTACGGTTCATTGGAGGTCGGGACGGCCTCACGTGGGGGGGTGGCTGGACTTGCCCCTTGCCCCCATTTGCCACCCCTTGCCCCCATGTTCCCCTTGCCCTTGCTCCCCATTACCCGTTTCCGGGGTCCCTCCTCCGCCGCCGGCCCAGCTGCTGTCCCGGGTGTCCTGTGCTGACTGCTGCTGGTGCTCTCTCCCTACCACCACCTCCATGTTCAGCATGACCTCTGCCTCCACCACCCCCTCCTGTGCTGTCTCCCCCTCCACCACCACCGCCTGTGCCCCTGCCTCCCACGCCTCCACCTCCTCCTCCACGCCCCTAGCTCTCTCCTCCGCCACCACTCTCTTCCTCCTCCTCCCTCCTCACTCCATCCTGCCATGTTAGCCAGCTGCATTTTTCCCTTTAAATCTCCCTCCGGTGAGTGTGTTGATGCTGGTTGCCTGGCAGCGCCGTTACGTGCATTGCCAATGCCTGGGGATCATTTCCTTTGATCCCGGGCGGTGTTTGCCATCCAGACATTATGTTTGGTTGATACCCAGTGGGGATCTCCTTGACCACGCGTCCACGGGAATTGGTGTGGGGATCCCGGGAAGCGTCGTTGAAATTGACCCAGTGTGGGTGTTGAGCGTGGTGAACATCTGGCGGCCGCCAAACAGACGTTCAGGGTGCCTTGGCCCCACCGCGGGGTTGAGCGTGGTTCACTGTGGTTGAGCGTGAACTCATAACATCTGAAAATACCCTGAATTTAGTTCCTGAGAAAGTGTTTGTTAGTGGAATCTCGATGTGGCTTCAGTGACAAATAAATTTTTTGGCAATATACTTTCCACATTGAAACACGGCTATGGTGTTTCCTGTGTTAATCACAATTAAGGAGAAAACAACTAATAGATTTTGTACTTGTCCTATTATTCACATTTTCAAATAATGCTCTGAATATCTAAATAGATTTTTGCATACCTGCATATTCATTTATTATGTTTTGGAAATTTCAGTTATTTTTGGTATTTTGTTTATTTTGGTCATTTTGGCATTTCAGCTGACCAAAATGACTGAACTGAAATAGCCAAAGCAGATATCCAGAAAAATGGGACCAAATATCTGCTCTGTTTGAATGCAAACTGAAGCAGACAAATCGTTGGATAAAGTGTCCTCCACCAATATACGCTTCAACTCTATAGACAGTGGATGATAACAAATGAGATGCTACCCCACATTGGCCCCCAGTAACTCCAGATTCATCTGTCTTAATGGTGGCCACCAGATGTTTGCCTTGGGGCCACTCTGGGACAGCCCCTGTCACATTATTCCTGGGAATGTGGAGCATGCAGCGTGGGTCAACCCAGCCCAAATCTGAGCAATGGGTAACAACACAGCAAAGTCTCATTTGTTAGCGTCCCCCCACCCTAGCCCCGGGTCCACCAGCACCATAGAGGCATGGCTAGTGCACCCCTCTCATATGACAGCCAGCCCCATATGAGAGGGGAGCGCAAAAGTCCCCAGAGGCTCTCAGTGGCATGATCTGTGCTCCCCCCTCTTTCCTGCCTGTCAGGTGAGAGGAGTGCACTAGGGCCAGCTCCGATTGAAAGGGTGGTCATGGCCAGTGAAGAAGCCTGGGATGTGTGCCGTGGTTTGACTGGGTGATCCTAGCCTGGAGCTGGCAACAGGGAAGGTAGGGAGGACAGGAAGAAGTCTACACTGTATCTCCCTGGGGTTCCATCCCCAGCCCTTGCTTCTTGTGGGGGCGTGGAGAAGGGTGAGTCATCTGAAGCTGAATCCCGACAAGAGGTAGGTAATGTTGGTAGGGAGGGCGGTGGGGTTGGCGTCCCCCATCATTGATGGGGTTCCCCCCACCACTGGTCCCTCAGGTTCGTAGTCTGAGGGTGCTCCTCGATTCCCTACTCTACCTGGATGCCCAGGTGGGGGCTATGGCAAGGAGCACATTTCACTAATTACATCTGGTGTGGCGGCTTTGGCCATACGTCTCGGACTCCGACCTTACCACTATCATCCATGCTTTCATCACCTCAAGACTAGATTATTGTAACGCACTCTACGTGGGGCTACCCATGATGACAGTTTGGAGGCTGCAGCTGGTGTAGAACGTGGTGGCTCATCTCCTCATGGTGATGGGTTTCTGTGAGCACATTACACCAGTGCACTGGCTGCCTATAGTCTTCCAGGCCCTATTCAAGGTGCTGGTTCCCTATAAAGCCCTATATGGTCTGGGCCCTACTTTCCTGCAGGATCACCTCACTTTCCAGGCTCTAGATCAACCCCTGCAGTTGACCGTGAGCTCCCTCCTCAAAGTCGCCTGAGTATCTTGGGGAGCGATTATGTAGAGGGCATTCTTGGTGACTGCATCAAGGCTGCGGAACTCCCTCCCAGCAGAGGTCCAGATGGCCTTGGACCTCCCCTCCTTTCAACGACAATGCAAGGCTTGACTGTTCCACCAGGCTTTTGGTGGGGTAGATTGGTAAGGGGTGGGGGCTCAGGGGATAAGGGATGTTTCTTTGAAACTCCCCCATTCAATTCAATTCACCTTTTATTTGTATCCCGCTCTCTCTCGCCTATGGAGACTCGAGGTGGCTAACAACAAAGGCTGAACATACAAAATAATAACAACAACTATAGTTCAATACAAAAAACATAACCCAATAACCCCTCAATTTATCACAGTATATCACAATCATAATCTTTCATCACCAGCCTATTGCTCTATCCCTGCTGCCACCAGGGAAGAACCAAATCAATTTCAGGCCAGACTCCTGCTCTCACCAGGAGAAGGGGCCGATCCTTACTACAACTTACAATAATATACAATATTCATTATGTAATATATAACAATAATTCACATATCTATTAAATACAAAATAACCCAATCCCACCACAATAATAAATCCCCATGTGAATTTTATACTATTTTATTTGGCTCATACCATTTTCCTCTCTAATGCTAAACATTTCCTTCTGGCTTACTCAGTTTTAATCATTTGTGCTTCCGGGACAGGCACTCTTCCTCTGGTCCCCAGCAAGCCTGTCAAAACCCAGCACCATACTCTTGGTTTATCTAGAGGCAGAGCTCCATTTCCCAGCTCCTATCCCTGGCTGTCTCTCTCTTTGTCCAAGCAGCCAGTCATCCTCTCTGGCTACTGCCTGAAGCAACAGTGAAGCCCCATCTCTAAGCTCCCATTTAGCTATGAGCTCCCCTCAGGTTTCATTTCCAGGACCGGCAAGAGTCATGCCCTTTCACAGTTGCTAGACAGTTAGATGCTTTCTCACACTCCTAGCAGCACCTGCAGCCTTGCTAACCCAGTCACTTGGCTAGCACTAGCTGCCTCTTAAAGAGACCATGGCCCGCAAGGACTCTGCCCTGCTACACAATTCTAGATTCACTAGAAATCCCCAAACATCTTACCCTACTCAAAAGTCCATGTTACACAGCCAGATGTCTGTAGCTGGGCCATTTTTTTCTAGATCTCTTTTGGCACTTCTTATGTTCTTAGTCCATGTCTTGGCTCGGTCTTTTTCCAATGGGTGTGTGTGCACGTGCATGTGTGTTTACTTCTCTTTGTCCCCTTAAATACTTTTTTGAATGGGTCCCAAAAAGATTCTTCCTTTTTCTGTTCCTGGGCCAATCGCTAGGCATTTCATTTTTGTTATTATGATAACGAAAACAAAAATTGTGATTTTCATTTTTGTTATTGAAACAATGCAAACTACAAATAATGATAAAAAAACAAAAACAAAAATAAAATTTTGTTTTTGAAACAATGGGAAAGCACTGAAAAGAGTATTTCCGGCTATATTTTTCTGTTTCTTATTCAATTATGATAAAACATGGGGAGATTGTACCCCCAATGGATGGCATTATGTGGACCAGATTTTGAAAAGATTGGATAAAGGGGACTGATTCTAGGAGCAATTGAATGTTGTGATTTTAGGAAAAACTCCATACGCATTCCTGGCTACACCTTTTTTTACCTTCCATCTAATTTGCATGAAACCTGGGAAAATTATGTCTTTCCACTACTGTACCAATCCTGCCAAATTTCAGAAAGATTGGATAAGGTGGCCTGATGTTATAATCTATTAACTTTAAAATATATTTCTGGCTGTAACATTTTTATATTCCATCCTGTTTACAATTAATTTGACAGAAATTTATCACACACCTTCCTCGTCATCTCTCCCAAATTACAGGATATTGTGATAAAGGGTCCCAATTTTATAAGCAATTGAAGTTGTCCCCTTGAAAATCATTATTCAGATAAATAGCAGCACATGCAGTGCCAGTCAGAAGCAGGCACCTGGCATGGCAGAGGGAGGGAGGCTGTAGGAGGGAGGATGGGGAGCAACCCAACAGACTGACAGACACATTCACTGGCCAATTACTGCAGGCTTCCAGCTTTACAGGACCAATCGGCAGTGGCTTCGAGGTGGGCATAGGGGGCAGCCCTGAGGCGGGCACAGAAGGGACATACTGGGTCTTTGGGGATAGCCTCCCAGAAATCAGGCTACATAGTTTACACATCCAGCCTGGCCAATTATCATCAAAATCACATCCTGCAGCACTGTGACAGAGGACATGAGAGAATCTCTATTGGTTCTTTCCTAAACAGATCCTTCCAATTACCCAGTAACAAGTGGGGGAGAGAAGTTGGGATGGTCACAACACATAATGAGGATATTTGGTTGACATTTCTTCTGGCCAATTGGCATCACAAATCGATCTTATACCACAGTGACATGTAAGAGAATCCCTGGCATGGGCTCATTCTCTGCATATGCTGTGCAGGCATTAAAATTGGAACCCTTTAACATATCTTTCTGATATTTGGCATAGATGATCCTCAAGGTGTGAGATAAAGCCTACCAAATTTCATGTACACTGGTTGGACTACAAAGATGTTACAGTCAGACATACATTTATAGGTTAATTGCATATGCCACCAGGACTCTTTATCCAATCCTTCTGAAAATTGGCATAGATATTAAATATGAGGGAGGGGTATAAACTTACAAAGTTTCATCCACATTAAATGGGAGACAAATAAGTTACATCCAGGAATGTATATGCGTATTTTTGCAAAATAGTATAATTCAACTGCTTATAAAATCTGATTCCTTTATCCAATTGTTCTGGAATTTGGTACACTTAATTCCTTCAATTTGAGGTACAATCTCCCCATGTTTCATCCACATATAATGAAAAATGAAAAAGCTAAAACAAAAATGAAATATTTATATTTTTGAAAACGAAAATGACAGATTTAAATAATGGAAATGAAATACAAAAATGAAAAACGACATGAGTCCATGGTGCACACCTCTACCAATCGCTCAGTTTCTAGTCAATACTAGTAACTAAGGTACCCTCCATTAACACTTCGTCTACATTATAATTGTCTTCTCTTCCATCCCAACTTCTGCTTAACTTACTTTGGGCTGAGATTCTATTTTCTACCTTACTAACATAACTTTTCTTTACATTGTCCACATACACAAATTTCCCCCTCAGTGGACTCAGCTGGACAACTCCCAAACCACCAAATTAGTCATGTTTTACATAATGGTTTCAGAAGTACACATGTATTGTTCAGTCATAATATGTGTACATCTTGTTTTCATAAACCCTCTCTGTAGCAGGGCAGAGTCCCTGTGGGCCACTGGCCCTTTAAGAGAAACAGCTAGCACTGGCCAGTTGCAGGCACTAGCTGGGCTGCTGGCACTCAAACAGAGAAGGGATAGCGCCTCATTAGAAAGCAGCTGGATTTAGGGTGTGGCAGCAGCCTGAGGAGGAGAAAAACCTGAGCCAAGAGATGGTAAGTTCAGAGAGGTATTGCTTGAGCTAAGGGGTTCTACTGGGGTACAGAGGTAGTACCTGACCCAGAGAACCCAGAGACTGGATACTGTGAGTATCGAGACTGTGATGGGTGAGATTGTACATTGTATCGAGACTGTGTGGGGAATAAAGGAGCTGTTGGATCCAGTTCCCAGATAGAGTGACTATGAGGGGCTCTAGTTCCGCACAGACTCATGCCAGGCAAGGCAGTCTTGTCACACTGTCCCACCAGGATTTGTTAATTGCTCCCTGACAATGGTACTGTTAGTGGAGCCACATCCATTGTCATAAGGCAACAGAGGTTCCTCTACACCACAAGCCTCTCATTTGCAGGCTTCAGGAATCAACTAGATTGAACAAAGTTCTGTGAAGCCCTTTGCAGGACAAAATAAAAGCACATTTTTCAGGTGCTGAAATGTAAAGCAGGTTTTCAGTCTCACTTTAAATCTGTTCCTGACTTTGACAAAAATATAATGGTAATTCAAAAAGCAGAAAATCACCATTTTGTTGTAGAGAAGTTGTCTGGGGGGAGGTGGAAAGGAGTATTTTTTCCAAGGATTTATTCATAGAAACTCACAATTTTGCCTTAAGTGAATTTTGTTGCTTGTCTCTTTTTGGCATGCAAACTAAGGAAGCTGTGCTTGCTGTCTGGAAGGATGACATTTCACCCAGGATCAAGCTTGTGATTACTGGCAAAAATAGAGCTTACTGTGCACAAATTTTTGCATGTGTAAAACTCTAGTCTCTAGTCTAACACAGATACAATATATTTCCTGATTTTACAATGACATCTTTAGACAAAATCCTTAATTTTCTCTCCTCTCACAAGCCCCATTTCGACTTTGGGTATTTTCAGACGTTACGGGCGGCCGGTTCACCACAGCGAACCACCAGGGGGGGCGAACAGCGCAACCACGCCCGGGGGTTGGAAAACGACCCAAACAGACGTGCCGGGAACGGGACCACGGCCCGGAACCGGGCCGCACCATCACGGCCCGTGGCAGCACAACAGACGTGCAGCCGAACCCCCGGCGGGCGCTAAACCCCCACAAGGCACCGGGCAGGGGCGGGACACAGACATGGCCGACTGAGGGCAAACGAAGCCACAAGGCACTCAAGGGAACGCCCACACAAGGGAAACGGGAAGGGAGGGGGGAAGAGCGAGAACAGGCTGACAGCCGGCTCACACAGCGGTCCCGCAGCAGGGCACAATGCACGGCCACACGCCCGGGCACACACACTCACACCAGGGAAAGGCCGGGAAGGGGGGAAGGGGCGCCCGGAACGCCCCACCCGGAACACCGGCAGGGGGGGGGGGGGCACCACCACGGGGCAAGGCACGGACAGCAGCAACCCCCACCCCCACACCACCCCAGTCCAGTCCAGTCCAAGGAGGTGCCCCCACAGGAACAGAGGCAGTCTCGGGGGGGGGGGGCGGACCCCCGGAGCAAGGCACGTTGGGGGCCCCCAAAGCACAGCGAGGCCGGCGGAGGGGCGCCAGGAGGAGGAGGAAGGGGGCCCCACAGTCAAAGGCTGGCACAGGCAGGGCAGCCGGGTCCAGCGGTGCTCCTCCGCAGCACCAGCGACGCTCAGGCAGCACCCACGGAGTCACGGGGATGGAGGGGGCCCAGGACCACGGCCAGGGGCAGCAGCAAGCAGCGAGGCGGGCGGGAGCTCACCGAGGTGGGGTCCGCAGGTCGGGAGCGGCCAGCGGGGACCAGGGCCCCCCCCCGGGCCGGGGCGGGAGCCCACACGGGGGCACCACGCCGGGGGGGGCAGGCCAGCGACGCGGGGCTCACGGGCCGCTGCCGGGGGCCCCGCTGGCCCGAGGGCCCGGGTGGCCCGCCCGGTGGACCAGGTGGGGCCAGTGCAGCATGCCCCGGCGGTACCCCTGCAAGGACATGTAGTGGGCGATCAGGTAGTAGGCCTCGAAGGGATCGGGCATGGTGAGGGCCAGCTGCACATCCACACGCGCCCACACCGCCAACAGGGATGACATCTCCACCGCGGAGGGCTCCGGCACACAGCAGGCAGCAGAAGGGGGCCACGGAAGATGCCCCAGCTCCAGAAGCCGCTGGAACGCCGCCCCACGGGTGCGCTGGTACCCACGGGCCCCGTGAACACAGGAGAAGTAGCTCACGGCCAAGGCAGGGCCACCCTCGGCCAGGCACTCCGAGTAGGCGCCCAGACCACACACCACCAGCGCTGACACGGTCTCCGAGGCGCTCCAGGGCACATGGGCGCACAGCACCTCCGGGATGCGCCCCTCGGGGAAACGAGCCAGCCCCAGGGCCTCCGCATGCAGCCGGCAATCACGGGCGCTCACCACATGGCCAAAGTAACGGAGCCCGGAGCTCAGGCTCTCGTAGGCACCTGCACGGCTCCCCGGGCCGGCCAGGAGCAGCTGCACGGCAGGGGTGTGCCACAGGTCGCACAGAGACATGGTCTCGCGGAAGGCCCAGATATGGGGGGCCCCTTGGGGGCCGGACAGCGGGAGCCCCATGGATGGGCAGCCAGCCATGGTCCAGCACAACAGGGAATGGGACACGGAGCCCGGAGGGCACACAGACTGCCCAGGGCCGGGAGAGGCTCGGCCCGGCCCCCGGGACAGGGAACACGGGCCCGCACCGCAACATTGTAGCACAACAGAGCGAGGCGTAGGGTGCGGGCCCGGCACAGCTGCAGAGAACAACAGCGAGCTCTCTGTCTGCCTAATCGCACCTTCAAGGCCATCCCGCTACAAACAGCGAGGGGAGGGGGCCCGGGGTGCTGGGGGCGGGAGCAGCCGGAACGCACCGGCACAGGGCGCGCGCAGGCCCGCGAGGCCGACCCCCGGGCGGAGCCACCAGCACCGGGCCGCCATAAGCGCTCCCAGCCCCCACCGGGGCCCCAGCACCATGGAGCGCGATAGGGCAGGTGGGAACTGGATGTTCCTCGCGCTCGCGGCTGAGTGGCACCGTGACCACACTGAGCAGCTGTGCCTCCTGACCGAGAGGGTGCACCTGGCCGTCCGCCTGCGCTATGTCCTGGCCCTGCGGGCTGGCGTGCGCCTCCGGGGCCAGCAGGCCCGCAGGAGAGTCCGTGCCCGGCTCAGGGCTCGGCGCCGGGCCTGGGGGGCGTGGCTGGCCGCCTGCCGGAGCCTCACCCGGCCCGCTGCGCTCCGAGGGGCCGCGAGGCGGTTCCGCTGGGCAACGCAGACCCTCCGCCGGGCAGCGCTGCTGGCTATGCCCATAGCGCGGAGCCTATGGGTCACGGAGCGGCCCCAGGCCTGGTGGGAGCGGGCCCAGGCCCACTGGGGGGAGGCCGAGTGGGGGTCCCACTTCCGGATGGGCAAGGCCACCCTGCTGCGCCTAGCGGAGCTCCTCACGCCCTGGCTGGAGCGGCAGCACACCTCCATGCGGGAGCCCATCCCCATGGTCCAGCGGGTGGCCATAGGGGTCTGGGCCCTCGCAACGCCCGACTCCTGCCGCTCCGTGTCCCAGCACTTCGGGGTGGGGCTCAGCACGGTCGCCTGCATCGTGCGGGATGTGTGCGAGGCTGTGGAGGGCGTGCTCCTCGACAGGACCATCCAGCTCCTGGACCAGGGCGCTGTGATGGCTGGCTTCGCGGCCGGGGGCTTCCCGAACTGCATCGGAGCCGTGGACGGCACACACATCGAGATCCTGCGCCCGGCCGCGGGGGAGGCCCTGGAGTATGTGAACCGGCACGGATACTACTCCCTGCACCTGCAGGGGGTGGTGGACCACCGGGCCCGCTTCATAGACATCTACACGGGCAACTCCGGCCGGAGTCACGACGCCAGGATCATGACCATCTCCCCCTTCTATGCCCGCATGTACCGGGGGGACTTCGCGGACATGGGCATGAGGTGGATCGAGGGGGTTCCCATGCCCCCCTGCATCCTGGGGGACCCCGCCTACCCCCTGACCCGCTGGCTGATGAAGGTCTACCCTGTCCCGAGCACCCCTGCGGAGCAGGTATACAATACCCGCCTGTGTGCGAGCCGGACCGTGGTGGAGCGTGCCTTCGGGGCCCTGAAGCAGCGCTGGAGGAGTATAGCTGGCCGCCTGGACTTCACCGTCCCCACCTCCGCCCTGGTGATCGGTGCCTGCTGCGTTCTGCACAATGTGTGCGAGACCGAGGGGGCGGCCCTGGAGTACCCCGAGCCCCACCGGCCCCCCGGTCCTGTTCCCCTGTACGTGAACGCAGGGAACCCCCGGGAGTACCGGTATGCCAAAAGGATCCGGAACGCCCTTGCAACCCACATCGCCCGGGGGGGCCCGCTGTGAGGGCCTTCCCGCCCCTGGGGGCCCCACCCCCCGTTCCGTGCCCATGCCCCTGTACACGCGGTCCCACAGCCCTGTCCCCCCCACAAACGGGCCGGGGACAACTGTCTCTTTACAACACTTTATTGCCCACACAGTTCACACAATCACCCTGTGCCCCCTCCCCACCCCCGTGCCCGTGACCCCGTCCACCACCCGCCCTCATGTGGCCCTCCCCCTCCCCCCCCTTCCCACCATCCCCCCGCGTTTCCTGGGCCGACCCCTCGTGCGGCCGCTTGGGCCCACCGAGCTCTGGGAGCTCCCCTCCCCCCCACTGTCCGTGTCCCCTGCCGTGTCCTGGGCCGGTCCCGGCCCCGGCAGGGGGCCGGGCGGCGGATGGGCAGCTGTGCCCGGTGCCCCGGTCGCGCCCCGGGGGGGCTGGACCCTCCGGAGGCCCGGGGGCACTGGGAGGCGCATGCGAGGGCCCTGGGGCCGGGGGGGCGCCAGGGGCGGCAGGGCTGGGCCCGGGGGCGCCGAGGGGCCCGGCATGGGGACCTGGGCGGGCAGGGCGCCCGGAGGTGCGCCGGCCATCACGTAGGCACACATGGTGCCCGCATGCAGGAGCAGGGAGGTCCCAATGTCGTGGGACCTGTCCATCTTTGCACTGTGCTCCCGCACCATGCCCTGTATGTCCTGCCGGAGGCCCCTGAGCAGCCCCTGCTGCCGCTGGTGCTCCCGGCGCTCCCGCCTCCGCTCCAGGCGCACCTCCGCCTCCAGCCGGCGGTCTGTCTCCAGGGCCTTCTCCATGGACCGCTCTATGGCCGCCTCCATGCGGTCCACGGAGGCGATCATGCGCTCCCCCTGTTCCTCCGCCCTGCGGACGATGTCCTCCGCTTGCTCCTCCCTGCGCCTGCGGACCCGCGCCCGGTACTCCCGCATCCGCTGGGCTGGGGCTGCGGCCGGCGGAGGCGCCGCGCGCGGGGGCTGCCCTGTGGAAATGGGCGGGTGGGTCAGTGCAGGGCCCTGTCCCCTAGCGGGGTCGGGTCCCGGGGCCCCCTGCCCCCCCTCCCCCACTGAGGCCAGAGGCCCCCCTGGGCTGGCGCCCGGGGGGCCCTCCCGCAATCCCAGCCCTCCCGCCTTACCTGGGTCCGGCACCTGCTCTCCTGTGCCCTCCGCGGGGGCCTGCACCGTCTCGCTGGCCCGGTCCTGGGGCTCCCCATGTCCTGCGGGCGGGAGAGGGGGGAGCGGGTGAAGGGGGCTGGTTGTGGCCCCTGCAGCAGGGCCCCCACCCCCGCCCCTGCCACCGGCCCCCTGGTCGTGCCCCCCCCTGCCCTGGGGGCCCGCTTACCCTCTATGTCCGTCTCCGAGCCTTCGGAGCCCGGCGCCTCACCCTGGGAGTGCTCCCCCTGGGACCACTGGCTGAGGGTGGTGAAGGTGCCGACCTCCGACTCCGCCTGGCCGGCCCGGCGTTGGGATGTCTCCGGGCTGCTGCTGGGGGGGGGCCTTGGGGCTTCTGCGGGTCCCGGGTGGTCCTCCTGGGGGTGGGGGTCCCCTGAGCTCGTGTCTACCGGGCGGGCGGCGAGGGGAGGGGGTACCTCGGCCCGCTCCCTGCCCTGGACCACAGCGCTGCCCACCAGGCGTGGGGCAACGATGGAGCCCTTCATGTGAAGGATGCGGTCCAGGGCATCGTAGTAGGGGGCGGTGCGGGCCCCGTGGCCGGAGCGGCTGTTATTGTCCTTGAGGGCCTTGTACCCCCTCTTGAGCTCCTTGGCCTTCGAGCGACACTGGTTGACAGTGCGCTCGTGCCCCGCCGCCTCCATGTCGCGCACGATGTCCCGGTAGACATGCTCGTTGCGCTGGTTTATTGCGAGCTCCACCTGGTACTCGAGGGTCCCCCAGATCCGTATGAAGTCCCGGGTCTCCTGGAGGCCCCACTGTCCCCCTCTGTGATAGGCCTTCCTCCGGCTGGGCCCCTGCTGTTCCTCCTCCCGGTGCAGCTCATGCTGCACCTGCCTCTGCTCCTCCTCCACCTCCTCCTGGGGGTGCGCCTCCGGGGGCCGGGGGCCGGGCTCCTCCTGGGGCTCGTCCGCCCGGGCCGACTTTCGTGTCTGGGGGGGGGAAGGGGGGTGGTTGGTTGCTGGGTGAGGGTGTGGGCCCTCTCGGGGGCCCCCTGCCCCCCTGCCCTCCGCCCGGGGTCCCCCTGCCCCCCTGCCTTCCGCCCGGGGTCCCCCCGGCCCCCTCCACAGGGGGTTCCCCTGTGCCCCCTGTTCCCCTCCCAGTGGGTGCCCTTACCCGTTTCCTGGGTGCCTCCTGTGGGCCTGTTCCGGCCGCTGTCCCCGGGGCGGCGCGACCCGGCTGCAGCTGTGGTTGGTGTTCCCGGGGCGCCTCCCTGGTCGGGTGCTCCCGTGTGCCCCCTTCCTGCACCTGTGCCCCCTCCGCCTGCATCGCTGGGCCTGGCTGCACGTCCTCCGCCTCCTGTCCCGCCGCTGTCGCTGTTCGTGCCTCCGCTCTCTTCCGCTTCCCTCCTCGCTCCATCCCGCCACGCTTGCTTGCTGCTGCTCTCGCTTTAAATCTCCCTCCGGTGTTTGTGTTGGTGCTGGTTGCCTGGCAGCGACGCTGCGTGCCTCGTCCCCGGCCGGGGCTCCATTTTTTTGGTTCCGCTGGGGGATTGGCGTCCAGACGTTACTTTTGCTTGGTTCCCTGTGGGGGTTGGTTTGACCACGCTTCCCGAGACCTTCCCCCGGCTAGCCCGGGAAGCGTGGTTGAAATTGACCCCATGTGCGTATTGAGCGTGATGAACATCTGGCGCACGCCGTTCAGACGTTCCGGGCCCTTTGGCCTCGCGGGGGGGTTCAGCGTGGTTCAGTGTGGTTCAGCGTGATCTCGTAACGTCTGAAATCACCCTTTGTGCCAGGGATGTTTGGGATGGGGAGGGGTTGGGAGGGATGGCGTAGGGTTATGGGGTGTTTTATGTTTTGTATTTATGGGTTTGGTTTTTATATTTTGTATTTTAATATTGTAAGCTGCCCTGAGTTGCCTTTGGTGGGAAGGGCAGGGTAAGAAGTTTAAATAAATAAATAAATAAATAAATAAAATTTGCCAACAAGTGGTGTCACTAGCCACAGGTTGAGGTGGCTTGGGTCCCCAGGTGTTTGTGAGGCAGAGCCCTGGACTTCTCCAGTAGAATGTGTCCACCTTCCAGCTGCTTCTGCTACCACTGCTCCAGCCCTGGCCCTGCCAGAGAAACAGCAACAGGAACAGGTGGGAGAATAGGATTTATTGTAGAGGTCCAAGGCTCTCTCTCTCTGGACTTCATTATGCTATGATGATGTCATGACCATGGAGAGTCATCGCAAAATTCCAAAAGAGGTGTTGTCATGTTGGAAGGAGGTTGGCTACACCTGAAAGAAGGTGGGACAAATGGACTGCTCACTGCTTTCTGGCATAGCCACACCCCTTTGGAGTGTCATGACCTCACAATGCTCTTCAGGAGGTGAGGCATCTATCAGAAATGGTATGGGGGAGCCCTACTTCTGTGTCCAAGTCCTCATCTAGGCAGGAGTCTAGTGATGCCCTTGAACCCTACTCAAGATTTTGGTATAGGGCTGAAGCAGCAACTCCTTTTTCCATTCCTTTTTTCATTCCACCATTTCAGAATTCCCCACGACTTTCCTCAGCTTTTATGCTGACATTCCGCTAATTCCACTAACATTCTGCTAATTCAGAAACTGTCAGAACAATCTCAGAAACTGCCGGAACAAACATTGTTCCGCTACTTTGCAGTGCTGGCGGAAATTGCAGAAGATCGAAACTGTCAGAACAAACATTGTTCCACTACTTTCACAGCCAGTGGAAGTAACGGAATAGAAGAATGAAAGTCTCTATTGCACCGTGACACTCATTGTGGAAGAGCTTTTTCTGTCTGAAAAAGCTACTGCAGTGGCTTACCATTTCAGCCCTATTTGGGTACCTTTGAGCTGTACCTAAAATATCCACACTAGGGCTGAATCTAATGGGTTCTGACTAGAGCTGAAAGTGAGTACCCACAAAAATGGGAATACCCGACAAAATTTCCAGTACCATTGAGTATCAATCAGCCAATTATGATCCAATTTGGGTATTTTAATGTCCTGGAATGTCGACTTTTGGTCCTGGAATGTTGCCTTCTGGTACCAATTTTTCAACTTTCTTTTTTATTGATTGTCCAACTTCTGATAACTAATTATTGATTTTCCATCCCAGTCCCAGAAAGCCAACTTCCAGTCCTGGAAAATCAGTGTCTGTTCCTGATTTTCTTTTAATTTCCATCCTGATTGTTTTCTGTCCTCCTGGTTTACTGATCTGTAGATGGACAATTGAAAAACTGGTAACAGAAATTACCACATTTCAGGTATCAGGGTACCACTCGGGCAGACCGTTGAGTACTCAATGTGGTACTTGTTTGTTTGTTTGTTTATTAACATAATGTGTAGCACATAGCTTTTGCAAAATTTAAACATAAAAGTATAAAAATTATAATAAAAGCATCAAGTATTTATAATACACTATACAAACATACATTGCAAACCCAATATGAGGAATAATTCCATAATAAAACAAACCATAACTGCATACTGGCACTACTTGACTAAAAACATGTATCTGCTTGGATGGTTAGTTCACACCCAAACCTCAGAGGGCTAGGGGCCCAACTAGGCCAAACTTCAAGCTAATTCCGTAGATTCAGCGGGGATCTTTGACTTCAAAAAACACTGTCGAAGATAGAGGTCTCTGGTTAAAAATATAGCTACTAACTGGGTGATAGCTGGCTGTGAGTCAGATAACACCAGGAGAAGTAGACCATGGTCCGACCATTCCAGATAATGATGACTCAACAGTGCGGATAATAATTCTTCACAGAGCTGGCCATATAGATGGCAAGAGAACAGAATATGATCAGTGGTTTCTACTGCCTGACGGTCAAATGGCCAGAGCCTTTCGGCAAAGTTCATTGCACATAGTCACCCTTCCAAGATCGCGGTGGGCAGGGCATTGAAACGGGCACTAAGAAATAGAAATTTAGCATGATGGGAAAGTTGTCAAGAGGTATGGGGCCATAAGCCCCTGGGTCGGGATCACTGAAAGGGAGAAGGACATGTGAGGAGAAGCCCTGATTTTTGCAAGCTCAGCTTGTCTAGCCATATCCGCGAGTCAAGTAAGAGCTGCGCTTTAACAGCACTCAGCTCTTTACCTTCTAAGTAGCTTTGAGAAAAGCCCAACTTAGAAAGATATAACTCAATAGCACAGGTCCAACGGCCTTTGTGGAGGTCCTCTAGCCAAAATTTCACTAGGCTCTTATCACCAAAACTTAATAATCTGAGCCAGAAACTTAATACCCTGACCCAGGCCACCACTGCTCAACTACACTGGCCAAATTCACAAAGAAGAGCTGCATCTGGAGTGCCATTGGAAGTCCTACTGAGACCTTTTAAATGTTTTGACTTAACCATGTTTAAACTAATTTGGGAAGATATAAGAGAAGCCCAAAGCTCAACACCATAGAGGTATTGGGCACGGGTCTTGCTATTAACCACTCTGATTGCGGCTTCCATTACGGTCTGCCCGGATCCCCCAAATAACTTCAAGATATCGAGGGTAGAGCCCTTGGCAACTGAAGGCGCCCTGGCATGGTGCAGCCCCAGGTACTGAAAAGAATTTACTTGCTGAATAGGTTGGTTATTGATAGACCATTTATATATTTTCCTGGAGTGAGAAAATGCCATAACCTTAGAATTCCCATAACTTATGGATAGTTTATTAGACCTGCAATAGTCATCAAAGCATTCTAATTGTCTATTTAGTCCTGCACGCATCTGAGACAGTATGGCTAAGTCATCTGTGTATAGGAGGCATTCTGAAAAAAAATTGGTGTGGGCTAACAGCAGGACAATATCATTAATATATACATTAAATAATAAGGGGGCAAGGACACATCCCTGCTTAACCCCCAAATAGGTAGGAATGTCTCTAGTTAAAAAGCCCTGCTTGCTAAATTTGACTACCAGGGAAGAGTCCGCATGTATTTGTTGTATCAAAAACAACAGTCTAGGATCTAAACATAACTGCCTTAGCTTATCCCATAAAACTGACCTGTTCACTGTGTCAAATGTGGCTTTGAGATCCAGGAATGCCACAGAGTTTACCGTTGGCCTTTACATATTTTTCAGTTAGATGATATAAAATAAGGCAATGTTCCACTGTGGAGTGGCCCTTCCTAAATCCTGCCTGCTCAGTGTTTAGTATGCCCGAGTCCTCCACCCAAGTGGTGAGCTTGGTCAGAAGCCATTTACCATAAATCTTACTGATGGAACACAGGAGACTTATTGGCCATAGTTAGAAGGGTCCGTTCTGGGTCCCTTCTAATGTGGTACTTGAAAATGTGGGTATTAACCTGTGGATACTAAGGGTGATTTCAGATGTTACGGGTGGGCGGTTCACCACAGTGAACCCCCAGGGGGGGTGAACATCACAACCACGGGCCGGGGTGGAAAAACGACCCAAACAGACGTGACGGGACCGGGACCACGGCCGGGAACGGGGCCGAACCATCACAGACCGGGGCAGCACAACAGACGTGCAGCCGAACCCCTGCCATGGTCAAAACTCCCAGAAGGCACCGGGAAGGGGCGGGACACAGACATGGCCGCCTGAGGGCAAACAAAGCCAAAAGGCACACAAGGGAACGCCCACACAAGGGAAATGGGAAGGGAGGGGGGAAGAGGGAGAACAGGCTGACAGGCGCCACACACAGCACATGCACACACACACAGAGCGGACCCGCAGCGGGACACACTGCACGACCACACGCCCGGGCACCCGCCCCCACACACACAAGGGAAAGGTCGGGAAGGGGGGGCAGGGGCACCCGGAACACAGCACGAGGAACAACGGGAGGGACGAGGGGGGGCACTGCCAAGGGGCAAGGCACAGGCAGCAGCAACCCCCACCCCATAGCACCCCAGTCCACAGAGGCACCCCCACAGCAACATAGGCAGTCTCCCAGAACAAGGCATGATGGGGGCCCGCAATGCACAGCGAGCCCAGCGGAGAGGGTCCAGGAGGAGGAGGAAGGGGCCCCCACAGTCACAGGGGGGCAGATGGAGGGCAGCCAGGTCCGGTGGAGCCCCTCTGCAGGTCCACCGACACTCCGACACCCCCCCACCCGGGGAAGTAACATGGTCCAGTCCGGGGGGGCCCCCTTCCCCCAGGTCACGCAAGGGCCAGTGGGAGAGGACCGCTAGCTGCACATGGGCGGGTCGAGAGGCCACACGGAGCGCCCCACCCAGCCACTGGGATGGGCAACTGGGGTGAGGGGGCTGGAGGGGTCCCAGGGCCACAGGCAGGGGCAGCAGCACCCCATGAAGCAGGCGGGAGCACACTGAGGCGGACACACCAGGGTGGGAGAAGGCAGCAGGGACCAGGGGGCCCCCTGGACTGGGGAGGGAGCCCACACGGGGGCATGACACTGGGGGGACCGGGAGGTGATGCAGGAGTCACAGGTCGCCGCTGGGGGCCCCTGAGGCCCCAGGACCCAGGTGCCCAGCCCGGTGAACCAGG
>QEPC01000347.1:2523041-2540947 GCA_003113815.1 Sphenodon punctatus
ATTCCCAGCTAGAACTAGGGAGATTAGAGTTAGAGGGGGAGAGCTCAGCTAGGTATATCCTAGCTGCCACCAGCCGGAACCTGGAAGAACTCCCATCTGTGCTGCACCCATTAATGCCCATCGCCCAGTGTGCACATCCAGCACGCAGCAAACCTACTGTAATGAGATGGAATAAACCCACAACATATTATATGTGCCTGCCTGCCTGCCAGTGCCTGCCTGCATGCGTCCCTGTACCACTACATACCTGCTGCCCTGGTACCACCTAGTGCGGCACGCCTGATCAAATGAAGTGTGCCCCATAGGCTTTAGGCTGTCATTCCACTATCCCCGATGCCTGCCCATCCCAGGAACCATCAACAAGTTTATGGGACCATCATTCCAGTACCTGGGGGCTGCATTCCATTCCATTGCTTCCAGAATCCCAGTGCCTGCATGCCAGCCTGCCCCCCTCCCCAAAAGCCTACGCCTCTGCACCCACCCGTGGATGCCCGCTGAAGCTGGCTGCTGAAACTAAAAGCCCCTCCAATCACCAGCTCCCGCCGCCTCCTGCCAGGCTGCCCGCTGCCGAGGAGCCCGTCTCTCTCTCTGTCACACTCACCTACACAAACACCAGCCCTGCACCTCCTGGGGGCTTTCTGCTAGTTGAGACCCTGTTGCTGGCACCGCACATCTTTGGGTTACTATGCTACTTGAGGTGTCATGTGCTGCTGTAAGGGATCTAGTAGCTGTATAAGATTCTGCCACCTGCCAGACAGAACTTCAGCACATAGGGATAAAAGAGAGGACATGTAAAATGAAGCTCATAATAATAAATTTGAAACCTTTACTTAAAACTATTTACAAAACAAGAAAAACAACAACAACAACAACAAGAGCAACAACATTTAATAAAACAAAAGCAAACATGAAAAGGAAACTTATAAACAAGCTAAGAGTGACTCAGTCTCTGCCACTGGGCCTGTCCCCTGGTATTTGGGGGAAAGGCAAAAGGCCTTGGGGCAGCTCGTAGTCCGGAGGGCCAGCGGCCACAATGGAGGGGTCCACCATGCCGTTGTCCATGGCATACTCCAACACCTCTGCCAGCTCGTTATGCGACCTGGAGACTGCCTGGTGAAAGACCTGCATGCGGCACAGCTTGGCGGAGACATACTGTCTGTATGCCACCACTTTCTGCCGCTCCACCTGCACCGCCTGCATCTCCGCCACCAGGCACTTCTCCAGGTCAGCAGAGGAGCGCTGGACCTCCTCCATGTGACCCCAGGTGCAGCGATGCAACCTGGCCCGAAGGGTCTTGATCTTGGCATCCTCTGGGATCCCAGGGGTCTCCACGGTGAGGCAGGGGGAGGGGAAGGGCTTATATGCCTCCTTTTCCAGGTCCCCTTCCCCCCCTTTTGCATGCGCTGTGGCTCAATGGGCACAGCTGCAGAGGAGTCCTCCTCACCCACCCACCTCACCCGCATTTTGTGGGTCCACTCTGTGTGAGCGAGAAGCCCCGATGTTGTCCCCTCCCTCTGCCGGCGGAAAACTTTATTGCAGATCTAGAAAGAGCAGAAAAAGAAAGGAACATTAGAAGTGCCATACTGTGTCAGACCAATGGTCTGTCAAGCCCTGCCTGCATTCTGTCTCCACGAGTGGGTGGACTGGGTGGCCATCCAATCTCTCTCTGCAGGGGACTTCCGTTCCTGACAGGTCAGAGGGCAATTCATTCCCTGTTGTTCCAGTCCCCGTGACATACCTTGCATGTGGCGGTTCTGTCGCCCTGGATGTAAAACCGCCAGACATCCGACGACTGGTGCCGAATGTCTGGGGGTGAGGCTGGTGAGCTCCACCTAGGGGTCCAGTGATGAGTCGTCATCCTAGGCCTGGTCCTGGAAGCAGGGCTGGGCCCGGGGCCAGAATCCGATTCCTCTCTGAAATGGGAATACATAAGAACACCAAGTAAATATCATGCATTTATGATGATGCCTCTAATCCTCCCTCCTTGGGGTGCTAGTAGGGATGGCAACTAAAAAAAACCATAAAGAAAAGCACGTGCAAATCCTGCCCTCCCAGGGGTGCTAGGGGATGCTAGATATTGCAACTAGAAAGCCCCTGGCTGGCACGTGCAAATCCTGCTGCCCTCCTTGGGGTGCTAGGGATGGCGACGCGAGATGTGACCCTGGCTGGAGGAATGAGACTGCCCTTATTTGGGGGTGCGTAGG
Source organism: Sphenodon punctatus (assembly GCA_003113815.1). Taxonomy (NCBI): domain Eukaryota; kingdom Metazoa; phylum Chordata; class Lepidosauria; order Sphenodontia; family Sphenodontidae; genus Sphenodon; species Sphenodon punctatus. The sequence goes on from QEPC01000347.1 coordinate 2,525,246, forward strand.
GAATGGGATGGCAACTGGAGAGTGGAGACCCTTGATAGCCTGGCACATGTTTGGGTGGGGGATTGCTCATGCCTGACTGCTGGAAGAGTCCCCCACACTACAGTACCCTCTCTCTCTGTGGCAGACATCCGCTGCCACCCGCTGTTGGCCACTGTTTGTGCCTGACTGATGCCCACCACCCACCCACCCACCTGCACGCCAGTGAGCTGAGCTCGCTCTAACTGATACAGACTTTCTTGTCTTAAAAGTAAAAAAAAGGTTTACAAACCTGGCAGGAATGGCAGTAGAGCCCACTGCTTCCTCCTCATCCAAAGAGGAAACCAGTGCCAGCGGTGCCACGGGAGGTGTAGCAGGGGCAGCGGCCTCCACCTGCTCCTCCTCCTCCTCCTCCACCGGCAAATGTGCCCCCAGCCAGAGGATGTGAACAGCCTTCTTCATTTTTTTTTCCAAAAAACCAGTCACCCACAACACACACCAACCACCCAAACACACAGCACAGCCAAACCCAACACAATCACAGCCAAAACACACGAACCAAGCAGCCACTGAATCAAACACACACCCACTCACCTCATAGCTCCACACACACACAAATTTCCCATGTCTGATTTCCGGCTTCCCATGCGCTCGCGATATTTTTAGGCCAAACGCCAAACGCGATCTCAGCGATCCACCCGAACGGCCAACACCCAAATGGCTGAACCTGAACACACGAAACGAACGCGGCTGAACCGAACGGCCAAACACAAACTCTGTGATCCACCTGAACGGCCGAACCTGAACACATGAACCGAACGCGTCCGAACCAAACGGCCGAACCCGAACCGCGATCTGTTTGCCCATCCCTAGTTCTGGGGGATAGGAGGCATTGAGCAATCAAAGGTTCCCATTCAACTTCCTGGGACCTGCTTGAGCTGCTCATTGACCAGTGATTACATCCATCAGGTCCTTCCCTTCCCATCACAGGCCCAGTTCAAGAGTTCAACACCGTTTCTGGCTCCGAGATGTCTGCTTCTTCCTCCCCTCTCCACATTTCCCTCCAAAAAACACCTACCAGGCAAGAATAAAATCAATAAAGACTATAGTTATTGTTATTGATTTTGTTATAATTTATCTTTGTTATCATTATTGCAATAACAATAATGAAAATGAGAATGTCGTTATCATTATCAACAAAAACAAAGTGCACACCCTTAGTGCATGATTCAGCGCTAGTCCAAGGCTGGCAAACTGGGTCAGCATTGCGCATGTTAACACCCATAGTCATGTAGCCACGCTGCCTGTGTGCCCACTCAGGTTGCTGCCAAGAGAGAGAGAGAGAGAGAGAGAGAGAGAGAGAGAGAAAGTCCCCCCACTGTTAGGAGAGACAGACATGATCCCACCCATGCTGTCACATGCACTACATGGCCAGAGAGAGAGAGAGGCTCCCCGCTAGAACAAGAGAGATGGGGGTGGAGGGGGAGAGGTAGGTGTATCCAGCTAAAACTGCCATCTGCCAGAACCAGGAAGAACTCCCATCTGTGCTCATGTGCCCGATGCCCACATCCAGCAGCAAACCTACCAGAATGAGATGGAATATAACACACTGAATTATATGTGCCTGCCTGCCTGTGTGCGTTCCTGTACCTGCTGCTACCACCTATCGCATGATTGAATGAAGTGTGCCCAACCATGCACTAATTCTAGGGACATAATTAAACTCCCATCGGCCATCATTCCATTGTACCTGAATCAGTCATGCCCGTCCATCCCAGGAACCATCAACGAGATTCTGGGACCATCATTCCAGTCACTGGGGACTGTCATTCCATTCCACTGCATCCAGAAGCCCATTGCCCGCATGCCAGCCTGCCTCCCCCAGTCTACTCCTCCGCATCCACCCGCAGATACCTGCTGAAGCTGCTGGGAAAAAAGCCCCTCTGACCACCAGCACCCGTCGCCTGCTGCCCGCTGCCAAGGAGCCTCTCTCTCTTTCTCTCTGGCACACCCACACAGACACAAGCCCTGTCCCTCCTGGGGGGCTTTCTGCAAGTTGAAACCCTGCTGCTGGAACATCTTTGAGTTAATATCTTACCTTTGCTACATGTGGTTCCAGGTGCTGCTGGTAGGGACAAGCTGCTGGTGGTAGGATCGACCAGCTGCTGGTGGTAGGTAACTCAGCCCATTCCTTTCCACCTCTCTCGGCTTCCTCTAGCCTCTGGTTCCCTCCTTGGTCCCTGTCCTAGGAATTTCCGAGTATTCTCTGAGGGTCAGAGTTCCAATGTCCAAGTCCTCAGAAAAAGCTCTGAGTACTGGGAACCTCAAAAATCCTTGCAAATACTCAGAGCACTTACTCGGTGCAGCCCTATTCCCAATCCTAAGAAACATGTTCCAAAATTGTCACATGGCTGAGAGTCACAACATGTGTGCACACTAGGCTGTTTCGGTGCTTACCCGGTGTTTGGCAGGTGTGGGGGACTGGATGAGGGCTAACCGACTGAAGCTGAATCCTGACAAGATGGGGATGATGCTAGTGGGTAGGTCGGCGGAGTTGACAGCTCCATCGATTCATGGAGTCTGCCCTCTGTTGACATCCCAGGTGCGGAACCAGGGGGTGCTTCTCGATGCGCAGCTCCGCCTGGGTCTCCAGGTGGAGGCTGTGGCTAGGAGTGCCTTCCACCAGTTACATCTGGTGCGATGGCTTCGGCTGCTGTTTTCAGCTCCTGACCTGGCCACGATCATCCATGCTTTTATTACCTCTTGGTTAGACTACTGCAACGTGCTCTATGTGGGGGCTACCTATGGTGATGGCTGGGAAGCTGCAGTTGGTGCAGAATGCAGTGGCCTGGCTCCAGGTGGGGCTGGGCTGCGGGGAGCACATTACACCAGTGCTACGATCTCTGCACTGGCTGCCAATAGTCTTCTAGGCCCGGTTCAAAATGTTGATTTTAACCTTTAAAGCCTTAAATGGCGTGGGTCCTGCTTATTTGCGAGACCGCCTCACCCCCGGGGTGCTAGATCAGCCCCTGCAGTCATGCAGGGGTGCCTTGTTGGAGGTCCCCCGGGTTTCCCGGGGGGCCACGCAAAAGAGGGCGTTCTCGGTGGCCGCGCTGCACCTCTGGAATTCCCTCCCAGTGGGGGCACATCTGGCCCCAGACCTTCCAGCCTTCTGCAACTTCAAAACCTGACTGTTCCATCAGGTGAGGGAGAGGGGTAGGGTTGGGTGGGGTTGGGGAGGGGGGCTTTTGCTTCTGTTTTATGATTGATTATGTTTTATATTGTTTAAAAAAATGTTTATACTATATTTATTATATGTTGTTGTTAGCCGCTCTGGGCCTCCTGTGGCAGGAAGAGCGGGATACAAACCCTGTAAATAACTAAAATAAACAAATAAATAAATAAATAGGACAGCTGAAAGTTAGTTTCATTTTTTTTTTTATTCTTATCAAGAATCCCGGTTCTTGATTCATCTTGGTAACTGAGAATGAACTGAGAACAGCAGAATCTCACTGCAAGAAACAGTCACTGCTCCTGATCCTATGGTCCATGGATCCTGTGCGCAGTCATGCACATTCAGTCTCATGGAAGCCACATTCATTTCCATTCATGCAGTTCGTGTGTGGGGATCCATGGGTTTAATATTCTTGAACAGTGAATATTAAAAAAAAAAAAAGATTTAAACTCATGGTGAGCTCCAGAGCAGGAGTGTGGGGAGGGCAGGTCCAGCTTCAGTCCCAGCAGTGGGGAAGCCGCAGCTAAATTTTTGGGGAGGAGATGCCAAGCCCAAAGATCAGCTGGCCAACCAGCATGTCATGTTGGGAGCTCGGGCAGGCACAAGGAACCACCCTGTCCCAGGCAATGTGGGAGTGTCTTTGTTCAGAGGGAAGCAAACAGCCCTGAAGACCATCTTGCTGGCCAACACAATGTACTGGGAGCTCAGTGGGGCAGGAGGAGCAGGCCCGATCCCGACTCAGGTTGTTTCCACTCAGGCAATGAAGCAAAACACAGGATCCATAAGGCAGTGTATGGGCCTGGGACTGGCCCTAGCTCTGAGCTAGATTTCAATTACTAAGGGTGTATACCAGGCCCCCATGTTGGTTTTGTTTTTTTGTTTCTGTTATTCATTTTGTTATGTCATTTTCGTTATTGTTGTTAATGACAATGGTGTTTTTCTTATCATTATCATTATAGTAATCGTTACCATTTCAAACAAAGATTTTATTTTTGGTATCAGTATCATTATTGATTCCTGTGCACAACTAATATCTATCTAAATCTAAGGGAGACAGGAGAAGGGAAAAGGAAAACTATCTATTATCTAATTAATTATCTGTATAACTATTCTAATCTAATCTAATCTAATCTAATCTAATCTAATCTAATCTATGCATCTATATTATATATCTATATCTAATCTATGCTACCCATCTATATATAATGTACAGGGGGGAGAAGGACAGGGAAAGGGAGAAGGTAAAATGTAGGGTATATGAGGAAGGAAAGTATTGGTGGTAATGAGGACTAGGGAGGATTTTTTGTGTGCAAGCACCACAGTTCTGTAAATGCAACCTGACAAGCAGAGCTCTCACAGAACAGAGAGAAAAAGCCTGGCCCTCCCCATTATAAAGGGTTGCAGTGCCCTCCCCCAGAGCCCCCCTGATTGGTTGTGGGAGGCAGCAGTCATTGAGCAATCACAGAGTGCCATGAGACTGCTGGGGCCTGCTTGCGCTGCTCATTGACCAGTGATACATCCATCAGATACTGCTGAGCTGCTCGCCCCTCCCAACACAGGCACAGTTCAAGAGTTCAACCCTGTTTAGGGCCCTGAGATGTCTTCTCCCTCCTCCCCTTTCCACATTTTCCTTCCAAACCCACTGCCACAGCCCTAAAAATAATGACAACAATAACAACATTGTCATTTTCGTTATCATTATTAATATTTTCATTATCAGTATCATTATTCTCAGTTGTGATTTTTGTTATTGTTATCAAATGACAATTTTTGTTATTGTTATTGTAATAACGAAAACAACATGGCAACCACTATGAATTACCCGAGAGCTGTGTGTGCTGAACTACATCCCCAGTTTAGAGATATACTCTGCCACAGGGTTAATATTAAATATGTGTTTAAGGCCCTACTTACAAGGTCAGTGGCAGAGCAAGGCTGTGGTGGGCCCAGGCTCATGACCCCATAAGGGCAAGGGGTTTGGGGTCTCAATGGTGGGGGGCAGGGCTTATCCAGGAAGGCAGATCTGCCCCAGCTCCCAGAGCCCACCTCGCACACAGCTTCCCTAGCTGAGACATATTGGAGCTGCTTCCCTTTAAGTCAATGGGGACAAACCACAACGTTAAAAATTTGATACAAAAGTCAGTGCAAAAGATCCAATATAACCGATACCGAAAAAGAACTGAAATTCTGGATTAATCTGAAATGGCCATTACTGGGTACTTTTGGTTCTATCCGAAACCAAAATTCCTATCCCTAATGTTTAATATTTTACTAACAATTGTTAGGAAGAGCCTAACACATGCAAAACCCTTCCCTGTTTTTTCTCTCCCATGAAGGGAGCAATCCAAAAGAGAAGCAGTCTGTGGCACCCATGTGGAAGGTGGTGCTAGTTGGAATCATGATGACTTCGATAGCCCCCTTCTTTGTATACTCTCATAAAGGACACCAGGCCTGTTAGTAATCACAGGAATAGCTGGCAGGTAGATTAAGGAGCAGTTAAGATGCCAAGCTATCTCTACTTGCATAACCACCAGAAGCATGGGTCCCTCCTGTCTAGTAAAGGGCCCTGATTGTGGTCTCCCCCTCGCCCCGTCCACACAGACAGGCAGGGCACAAAGCCTCCCTGACCTAGGGGAAAGCTGGGGAAGTAGGAAATGCCCAACTAAGATAAATTCCCCAAATTAACCATTTTTGAAGCACCTGCCTGGACATTGGGATCCACTCCGTGGGTGATCCAGTGGACACGCGTGGAGAAGGCACAAATGATAAGAGATTGGTGGAGAAAGCTGGCAGTCATGTGGTGTTAGTGTCCGTACAGAACACGCATGGCCACCCACAGGAGCTTTGTGTGTCGCTGCAACTGACCGGAACCCCTAAATTCGGTCCTTTTTCTCTGTATCTACCTTTCCAGCCTCACTGGAGTCTGCAAGCCACTTTTTTCCTTCTCTTCCTCCCCCTTTTTGTAATTTTGGGATTTTGATATATATGATTTGCTTTGAGATATTATTGTAAGCTTTGAGATTCCCATTACAGTTCTGTGCCCCTTCCCTCACCCTCTGTTCTCCCAAGACCCACACCAAATGATAATGAGGCAGCCTTAACGAACTCCCTTTGGATTGGGGTCTGGTTAACAGTTGGATCAGTACCCCAGGACTTGAGCAGACACTTGGGCAGCATGGGGTCCCCTATAACTTACTCCCATTCCCTTTTGCTACTTCCAAAGCTTAGGCTTGTGGCAGCAGTTGGTCTTAGAGTCCCACTCTGGAGGAAAGAGACTGTGGCTTCTTTGGGTGCACTGCTTCCCCTTACTTTGAGAAATTGTTTGTGTCTTGGAAGTACATTCGTAGTCCTGGAATTTTGAGAAAAGTTTGTTTCTTGGGATTACACTGATAGTCCTGGGATTTTGAGAAATGTTTGTGTTTTGGGATTACACTGGTAGTCCTAGGATTTTGAGAAATAGTTTAATAGTTTATGTTTTGGGATTACACTGGTAGTCCTGGGATTTTGAGAAAGAGTTTTTGTTTTGGGATTACATTGGTAGTCGTGGGATCCTAGAAACAGTTTGTGTAATTTGTCTTGATCTTGCCTAGTGGCAGTATAGGGACTTGTAATTTGCTTTGAAGTATTAGATAGCAATTTGAATTCAGAATGGACATGGCATCCATAGCAACTGCCATGGAAACTATGCTCTGGAAAGAGAGTACCACCTCCAAATTAGAAAAATGGTCAGCTAAGAAAGGGAAATGTCCATGGCAACCTGGATGCTTTAAAACTGAACCCGGTTGCCTCGGTGTGTGATGCATATGTGGAATATTGCGAGAAACTCAAATCTAAGGGGACTAAAAAGGATGTACGTGCAGCCTGGGCACTTTGGTCAATGTGCTGTGTCATGGGGGAAGTGTTAGATGAGCTTAAGGAACAGCATGTTAAGAAGCTAGAAGAAAGGGAGACGTGGGCATGTGAGTTTAAGGAACAGCATAGTAAGGAATTAAAGGAGAAAGAAACTGAGGCTGGTGAGATAAGACAGCAATATGAGAAAGAATGTGAGAGGATAGAAGATTTGTAAGAGAAGTGTGCAGGGATGGAAAGGGAGAAGTGTGACAATGTAGCTGAAAAATGGAGGCTAACGGTGTTCCTCGAAAGGACTCAAGAGGAAGTCAACAGGGCCACTGCTAGAACCGAAAAGGTGGAAAAGGGACTGGGGCCCCTAAAATCCCAATTAGAAGAGGCTCGGACAGCTACATGTTTCTTGGCTGACCAAAACCGATCGGCCAAGGCCAAGGAATTGGGTTTGCACAGGGACTTGGTAGCCGCTGTGGAAATTGAAGACCTCCCAGAGCAGGACTTTGAAATCCCTTTGCCCCAGAAACCCACATTACCCCTAGATGCCCTCTGTGAAGTTCCCTTTAACCTTGCATGGCAGGAACCTAAACCCATTGCACCGGTGGTGGATAGGCAGATCGATCGCACTGGTGGAAGAGGTGGCCAAGTCCGTGAAGAGGTTAAGGAAACCATTAGATGGACCCCCACCCAGGCAAAGGCCATAGCAGTGCAGCTGAGGCCCCCAAGTCAAGGCACAGTCATAGCATGGATGGCTTGAGTTTGGCAGATGTACCCCACTGCAGACAGGATGGACCTGACCCAACTGGCCCATGCCAGTACCACCCCCATGGATGCTCAGACCCTGGAAGTGGGACTCATCATAGTGGACCTTCATAGCACTACTTGTAGCAATTGGATGAAGGCTGTGCTGAGGGTCATGCTCCCAGGACAAAGCCCGAATCGATTGTTCCTCCTGGAAGCTCAGATCCCTGGAGAACAATGAGAGACATATGTCACTAGAAAGAAGTTATTAGGATCTGTAGCAAATGTGGTCCTCCTCCAGTTCAAAGGAACTGACACCCCGTCATGGACTATAACAACATAGACTTTATAGAAGCAGTATATGCTGAACTAAACCCCCAAACAAGGATGGCCTTAGGCCTAATCCAGGTCACCTGGGACAAATTTTCAACCGGCATAAGACAGGTAGAAGACATTATGAGGGATATGGGAGAGTTCAAATGGCACATGGTGGCAGCCAAGAAATCCCACGTAGAGCCAGTAAAAGGGGTCACTTTTGCCAACAATGGCCCTCACTCTTCAATTCTCCCCGGGCAAACTCTATCCCCTCAAACCAGGGGTAACCTTCAGAACAGCCAGAGAAATGGCCTAGCCAACTCGTTCCCCCCTCGAGTCCCCATTCCTTCCAACCGGAAAGTTGGAAACTCTTTCCGCTCTCACCTTTGGAGTGAACTAAGAGCCTTGGGGGCAGACATGAATCAGTATCACCTCCAGCCTACTCATGTTTTGATCATGGCCCTGGGAGAAATCCAGAAACAGCAAGGTCAGAACCCCCACGGTTACCCACCTCAGCCAGTTGCTGTGATTAAGTCCCTGGGCCCTGACCCTAATGGCTGGACACTGGAGCAGAACCATCTCCAGGAAGTCCAAAGGATTTGGGAGGCCCAATCCCCCAGAGTCCCCCCCAAATAATCACCAAATTACAGACCGACAGATGGGGAGACCTAGTGCCAGGGCTAGCATAGGGAATCTGGGACCAACAGCCCAACTTTTTGTAGACACAGGTGCCTCGGTAAATATTCTGGATCCATACTGGGTAAACACAGGGAAACCCACCAGTAAGCAGAGCAGCTTAGTGGGTATGGTGGGGAAGTTCAGGAAGCAATGACTTGGCAGGACATCCCTTTCCAGTTCGGGAAACTGGAAAGATGTGTCCATAAGGGGAAAAAAAGAGGTATCATTGAAGTTCCCTTTTAAAAAGATTTTAGCCTGAAAATTGATTTTACCAACAGACTGCTATGACAGCTATCAGATGGCCCCTGAGAAATTTCAGCCATACATCGCTGTGCAGCTCTGAAAGCTGCCCTTCGAATCCTCCCCTTGACAGATGATCCATGGACCCGGGAGTTTACCTGAGTCTCGATCAAGGATAAGGCAGAATGTGGTAAAGTGGAAGACAGCATGCTCATTGAAGGGAAGGCTCCACCCCCACCCCCAGTATAGCAGTATAGGTATCCTGCAGAAGCAGATGCAGGGATCAAAGCCACCATTGACAGCTTACTAAATCAGGGAGTAAGACTGTGAATGCAATATATATGCAACACCCCCATTTGGCCTGTCCTTAAAGCAAATGGAGTAACCTACTGAATTATAGTGGACTACTGAGCCTTGAACTTGGTGACCTACCGGTCATTCCGGTAGTTGCTAAATATAATGAAATTATAGCGGCTGTGTCAGCGGAGTCCTGCTGGTACTCCGTTATTGATCTGGCCAATGCATTCTTCACAATCCCACTCAATCCTACGTGTTGGTATAAGTTTGCCTTTACATACCAGAAACAGAAATATGCGTTTACCAGGACAACCCAGGGCTTCCACTCTTCCACCAGCATTTGCCACTCGGTAATTTCTCAAATGTGGGAAAGGCTGAGGCCAGAAAATAAGAATCATGTAATGTCATATGTAGATGACATCCAGGTTCACTCCCCAGAGGAGGAGAAAACTTGGGAAGTACTTTTCATTGTCCAGGAAACAGGGTAAAAGGAGAACCAAGAGAAATCCCAACTAGTTCAGAAGCAAGTCAATATTTAGGTATCAGTCATGGGGAAGAAGGGAGGTCCCCAGATGCACAGTGAGTGGAAGTAATTTCTAAGATCCATGTGCCCACTGACACACACTCCTTCTGGGAAGTACTACACACTATGAATTTCTCTCGGGACTTTATAGAATTCTTTGCTGAAAAATGAAACCGCTGTATTGGCTACTGAAAAAGGGACATACCTGGGAATGGGGCCCTGAACAGCAGAATGCCTTAGCTACCCTAAAACAAGATCTAGCCCAAGCCCCTGCATTGACCCACCCAGAGCCCAAACTTCCATTTATAATTCAAATAGCTACGACCAAGATCTGCATTGGAGCCACCCTAATTCAACACCGAACCGGCCAAATAATTGCTTACACCTCCAGGCTTCTAAGTGAGGTGGAGCAACGATTCATCCCCAGTGAGAAAGCATGCCTGGCATTGGTACAGAGTTTGGAGCATTGGGAATCCATAATCAGGGGGTCGAGGGTAATAGTGCATAGCCCCTACTCCCCACTAAAGTATATCATTTCTGGAAAAATCCAGGATGGACAGGTTAGTAACCCTCACATAGCCCAATGGACTTTGGCCCTAGTCAACAGAGGAGTAGGTTTTAAAAAAGAGCAGAAAGACTCCCCAACCCCTTATGGATTGGTGGTGGAAGGGGAGGAACATGTCTGCCCCCTGCCAGAAACTAAGTATGTGGGTTGGCCAGTACAGTGGGGAAAGAGTAATGAGGAAGCAGTGAGACAAGGGTTCAGCATCTGGTACACAGATGGGTCCTCTTCGTATGAACGTGTGGTCCCTAGAACTGGTTTTGTAGAAGTTAGGGTGACCGATGGGCAGGTATTACAAGGACCTGCGAGCCCCAACTCTTCTCAAGCTGCTGATAGTGCAGGCAGTCCTAGCTGTCTTAGAGTTTGAGTCCCCAAGCTCCCTCCTGGCAATTTATACTGATTCAGATTGGACTGCTCGCGGCGCGGCAGTCTGGCTCCCAATCTGGCTAGAAAGGAACATGACAGCTTCAGATGTAAGGCCGGTAGCACACTCAGATAAGTGTAACCAGATTGCAGAGCTGCTCCAGGGGAGAATAGGTCTAACTTGGATGGCCCATACTACTGGTCACTCCAAAAAACAGGCTGATCCTGCTTTTTGGAACAGCTAGGCAGATATGCTGGCAAGTGAAGCCGCGGACAAAGTAAAACCCCTGAATCACCCAAAGAGGTTCAGCTAGACCAGCTCCTAGCCTCAGTCACCACAAGGGTCAAAACACTGGGAGTAGGAGTTGCCGTATTAAATTTAGGAAGGAAGGAGACAGGGAGATTAAAGAACAAGCAGAAAGAGATAAAGATCTCACAGGAAAAATGAATGTGGTGTTTGAGGACAACGTATGGTGGACTGTTGATCCCAAAGCGACCAGGCAATAGATAGTACCAAGTAAGGTACAGGAAGACCTGAACCAATTTGTGCATGGACAGGGTCACAGAGGGAAACAAGACACCTTAGATAGGGTGAAGAACATGAGGCAGATGTGCAACAATGGTATGACAACTAGGGATGTGCGAACGCGGTTCAGAAGTTCGGAGTTCAGACCGAACTCGGTCTGTTCGGACAACCGAACCAAACTTCTGAATCGAACCCAAACAGGCCAAACTGAACTCGGTTCTACAACTCGAACTACAAACTGACCGAACAGTTTGTTCGTGTTTGGCCATGTTCGGTTGAGCTCAGGCGGGAAAAACGTGACTGGAAGGCCCAGGGAGGGGGAGGCAGCTGAGGAGCAGACTTCCTGGTACCGGGGGTGGAGAGGCTTGGAGTAGCAGCCAACGTGCCCAATCACCTTTCCTTTTTGACTTAGAACACTGGCTTCACTGTCTGCAGTTGGCCAGGGGTTAGGCTGCACAGAGCCAATTGGGCTTGCAGTAAGATGGGAGCAGCAAGTAACAAAACTCTTTGCCCTGCCCCCCTTCCAACACCTTCTGAACCAGTCACTGATCATTTTAGCAGCTATTACAGAAGGCTCCCTGACTCCCAGCAGCTTGCTTCCCTCATCCATTCCCAGTCCTCCTCCTATTTCACCCATCCAACAAATTTACCTCCCTATTATCATTTAGTTAGATTATATTAGATAGATTTAGCTGTTTGTTTGTTTTTTACCCCTCCCTGTGTTCTATCTCCCTACCCTCCATTTAATCCATTCCTTTCCCTCTCCCTCTCCCTTCATATTCCATCCCTCAATCCCTTCCCCTGTTTTTTTATTTATTAGAGTAGGTTTTATTTTAGTTTCTGTACCCCTCCCTGTGTTGTTTTGAGCTGTCTGTGTTCTTACCCCATCCCTGTGTGTGTGTGTGTGTGTGTGTGTGTGTGTGTGTATATATATATATATATACAGAGAGAGAGAGAGAGAGAGAGAGAGAGATTATAGTAGTTGTTAGGTAGGATTATAGTTAGCTATTACAGTTAAGTTAGCTTAGTTTATAGAGATACAGTGATCTAGTTTTAGAGTGTGTTTTTTATATTCCATTATTTAGTTCCATTGGTTTTATAATAGTTATTAGATAGTTAAATAGCAGTTAGATTTAGTGTAGGATAGATAGATAGATAGATAGATAGATAGATAGATAGATAGATAGATAGATATAATATTTGAAAAAAATTGAAGAAAAAGTTTTAATTTTTTTTTAAAATATACTTGTGTGTGGTTTGGAGAAATGGAGAAGGGAGGTATGGGAGGGCAAGGTCACGTTACTTCCTGTAAGGCATGTGGCAGGAGCCATGCCATTAGAGCGCCAGCAATGGGCAGAAGCAGCAGCCCAAGCACATCACCACGCCCCAAGCTGCAAAGGCCTGATGTTGGGTCTCGCTCTTCCAGAATTAGTGGTACTTGTGCTCCCAGTGGCACTAAGACCCAGGGGGTTAGGCATCACCTCCTGGAAGTGGAAGAGGCTGTGGTGGCTGTCTCATCTGCGGCTGCAAGCGATTCAGGGGACGAAGTATCCCAGGGGCCAGCATTGTCCCCCGACTCCCCCATTGTAGAGATCGATCTCAGCACAGCTGCTAGAGGCAGGGCCTGATCCCCAGTCACCAGCAGCAGGGAGAGTATCAGCAGCAGCAACAGAAGCTATAGGGGGTAGGGGGAGAGTGCTGCTTAGAGTGGCAGCAGCATGGCGAGTCTAGCAGCCTCCATCAGTTTGTAGTGAGTTTGTAGTGAGGCAGAGATTTCCGTGGAGGAGGTCTCCTTAGTATCTGGTGCTGGGGAGGTGGTGACTGTGCCTACACAAGGTGAGATGCCACTGCAAGTGCCACCATGTCTGACTCCTGTCCCTCCCAGCAGTGTGACACTTGGTGTGGGCCAGAAGGCAGCAGGGAGCAGAAAATCATGGATCTAGGACCATTTTAAGGTGGTGCGGGTGGATTATACCCGGGAGGTGCGGTGCACTTTGTGCAGCAAGGTGGTGAAGCATGGGCAGGTGCTCAGAAACCTAGGGACATCCACCATATCCAGGCACCTTAAAACATGCTACAGTGCTGCTCTGCTAAGCAGGCAGGCTGGGTCAGTGGATGCTAGTGGGTTCCCGATCCAAGCAGCCACTTGTCCTCCTTCATCGTGCAACCATACCACTCCAGCAGCTGCCTCTAGCAGCAGGAGCAGTATCGTTGCTAGGGGGGAGCAGCAGGAGCAGCAGCAGAAGCAGCAGCAGCAGCCGACCATGGAGGAGCTGGTGTGGGGGCAGTTGACAAGGCCATCAGCAGCTGGAGGAGGCGTGACTTTCAAGAGAAAGTCATGTGCCTGTTGGGCGAGATGATCGCTGTCAATGGCCAGCCTTTCTCCATTGTCGGGGACACCAGGTTTAAGTGACTGCTGGGGTTCCTGCTCCCCAATTTAAGATGTACAGTGGTGCCAGGCCTGTACAGGGCTTTGAAGGAGACGGTGAAGGAGCAGTTGGCACTGGCAGGGACTAAGGGTGCCACTGTCCATTTCACAACCGACCTGTGGTTCAGCCGGAACGCCCGACACACGTACCTGGCAGTGATAGCACACTGGTGGGCGAACCCAGAGTTAGCAATGGACAGTAGCAGGAGGGGTCCTGAAGCAGGGTATAGGTGGGCCCTGCTTCAGGCACAAGTAATGGACATCCCACACACCTCAAGGAACTCGAGGCAGCCCTGAATGCCATGGTGGGGGAGTGGGTAACGCCTGGTGCACCGTTCACCCTGGGGTGTGTGGTAATGGATAATGCATCTAATATATTGCGGGCTGTCTGTGATGTGGAGTTTAACAGCATCCCTTGCACAGCACACACCTTCCACCTGGTGGTCACAGACGCTCTGGGCTTGAGGGAGAAGGGGATTGGGGCAGGCACCCTTAGCGTCCTGATAGAGCGTGGGAGGAAGCTGGCGGGGTTCTTTAACCACAGTGTTAAGGGCAGTGAACTCCTCAGGGCCAAGCAGGCTGAGCAAGGCCCCCCAGGGCACCTGCTGGTGCAGGATGTGTCCAGGAGGTGGAATTCCACCTTCCTGATGTTTGAGTGGGTTGTGGAGCAGAAAGCCACCTTGCATCAGGTGGAATTGCACATGGACAGTGGGGCACCTCCAGTCTTCAATGGGCCAGAATGGGAGATCCCAGCACAGACAGTCCTAGTTCTCAGACTGTTCCATGAAGTGACAGAGACCAACAGATCCTCCATGGCCACCATAAGCCAGGTGACCCCTCTGGTCCAGAGTCTCCACAGGAGTCTGGAGGAGATCATGCTGCAGGGACAGGATTGTGGCCCTAGGGGCAAGAAGCTGGGGGCTGAGGAAGTTGGGCTGGAGCAGAAACTCAAGACGGGCCTGATGGCAAGGTTCAATAAGCTTCTGCCATGGGGGGAATATGTTGTGGGAACAATGCTGGACCCCAGGGTCAAGGCCAGAATGGCACAGCAGTCAGCCCACTATGCCATGTGGAAGGATGATCTTGTGGGGAGGGTCCAGAAGGCAGAGCGGGCTCTGGAGAGTTTGTGGCACCAGCAGCAGTAGCAGGATGCCTCAGAGGATGGTGGGAGTAGGAGCAGATGCCCCTCTCATCCAGCAAAGTCTATCCCTGCCCCTAGCCCGAGCAGTAGCACCAGCACCAGCAGCAGCAGGATGAGCAGCAGCAGCACCCCTACTTCCAGCAGCTCCTCCTCTGCATGGCCCACTCTGGGGAGCATGGGGCCCAGCACAAAAGGGCAGGGACTGACAGCGTTGCTGAGGGTAGTGGGACAACTATGAGAGGGTGCGCAGGGACAGCTATGAGAGGGAGTATGATGGCGCCTCAGCAGCAGTTGATACCTACCTGGACGAGGAGCCGTGCAGCAATCCCAGCAGCAATCCCTTGGCCTACTGGGCCGGCAAGACCAACGGGTGGCCGGCCCTGTCCAAAGTGGCCAGGGAATTATTGTCATGCCCACCAACCAGTGTCCCCAGGAAGTGGGTGTTCTCTGTGGCAGGGGACATTTGCTCCCCGCACCGCCTGAGACTGGGGGCCAAGTTGGTGGAGCAGTTGCTCTTCTTGAAGGTCAACCTTCCGCTGTGGGGATTTCCTGAGCTGCCCCTGGACAAGGAGTGATGGGGGCGTAGCACACACACCATCCCATGCCAGAGGCAATCTTGGGAAGGGGCTCCTCATCAATAAGGGCTGCTGCTGCTGTTCTGAGGTGCTGTCTCTCCCTCCCACTGCTTCAGTGGCACCCTCCCTGCCCCCTCTCTTTCATACTATTATTATTATTATTATTATTATTATTATTATTATTATTATTATTATTATAAACATTTGTATAGCGCCAGTCGTGTGACCTGGTGCTGTACAGAACATAGAACTAGACGCT
>QEPC01000347.1:2544310-2558178 GCA_003113815.1 Sphenodon punctatus
CAAGCCCCTGATTGGCTTGTGGCCTGAATAAAGCAGGTCCTGGATTGACTCACCGCCAAGGAAGGGAAATTCCACGGGGATTTCCCCAGTTTCTGCGATAATCCTGCCTAGGGCAGGATTCTGCGAAAATTCCGCGAATCGCAGAAGCGCAGAAGACTCGGGGCCCTGGTTATGTGTTCCTGACGACCCGTCCACGAAACGAGACGGGCTGCCACATTCTGCACTAGCTGCTGTCTCCAAACAAGGCTCAAGGGAAGCCCCACGTAGAACGCGTTGCAGTAGTCCAGCAGAGTCAGGGGAGGAGGAGGAGAAAATGGGGGGGAGGAGGGGGGATAGAGAGGAGGTAAACTCCATTGGGGTAAAAGCTTGCATATTGCAGAAGGGCATGGAGAGGGGGAGAAGGGGGGGTCGGTGGGAGGCGAGGAAGTGATTAGAATTAGGGCAGGGATCAAAGGAGAGGTCAGCAAGATAGCAATTTCATGAGACGATGAGGTCAAGGGAGTGGCCGTCGGAATGGGTGGGGGAGTCGGTCCAGAGTCGGAGATCAAAGGAGGAGGTCAGGGAGAGAAAGCGGGAGATAGAGGGCAAGGAAGGTGTGTCAACGTGAATGTTGAAATCACCAAGAATGGGAGTGGGGGTGTCATCAGAGAGGAACAAGGTGAGCCAGGATTCAAAGTCTGGGAGGAAAGAGGAGAGGGAACCTGGGGGGTGGTAGATGACAGCAGCACGAAGGTGTAGAGGGGAGTATAAATGCACAGAGTGGGCCTCAAAGGAAGGGAAGGAGAGGGAGGGAGGAGGGGAACGGCTTTTGAATTGACAGGGCTTGGCAAAGAGGAAACCCATGCCACCCCCTTGGCCCTCAGGGCGGGGTCAGTGGGAGAATGACAGGCCCCCGGACCATAGAGTGGCTGGGGTAACAGAGTTGGAGCGTGAGATGCAGGTTTCTGTAAGAGCAAGGAGTTGAAAGGGGTGAGCGAGGAAGAGAACTTGAATGAAGTGGGCTTTAGCCACAGATGAGCGGCAGTTCCAGAGGGAGCAGGAGAAAGGTAATTGGTTTTGGGGAAGGCATGGGATGCGGATGAGATTGGGGGATATGGAGTGGCTGAGTTTGCAGAGTTTGGGTCTTGTACTGGTCTCACACCAGCCCCAATGGGCTGTGAAGTGTGTGGAAGGTCTGGGTGAGGGGAGGTGGGTGTGGGTGGGTGTAGGCTTACAGGGAATGGGCAATGGGGGATGAGGGTGCGGAGGGGGAATTGGCATGGGTGAGAATAAGGGGTAGGTTGGCTGGAGAAAGGCCACTGGAGGAGGGAGAGGGAGAAGGAGAGGAGCCATGAGAAGGGTGAGAAGGAGAGGGGAAATAGAGGGTGAGGAGATGTGGGAGGTATGGGGAGGCATCATAGGTGGTACCAGTCTGGGCAGCAGAGGGAAACCAGATCTGAGGGTGTCATGGGAGTGAGTGCACGATGGGCGGCGGCAACGGTTAGAGGGGGCTGTGTGGCGTGGGCATTGTCAGAGGGGTGGCTCCTCACTGTCCTTGCTCTGGCCTCACAATGGCCACAAAACGGTCAGCGCCCTTTTGTCATCGCCTTTTGGGTGCTGGACTGGCTGATTTGTCTGTCCGTCCCAGGGGGTGGGGCTCCCTCACCTGTGGGGATTGGAGCAGATCGTCAGCTGCTGCTGTGGGGGGGTATTGCACCCAGCCAGGGGTCTGGGCAGTGGGGGCGGGTCTGGCTGCTTTGTCTGTCCGTCCCAGAGGGTGGGACTCCCTCACCTGTGGGGATTGGAGCAGGTCGCCAGCTGCTGCTGTGGGGGGGGGTATTCTCTCTCTCTTTCATACTACACGGCCTCGGCTGACCTATCTGACTGACTGCATGTTGCAGGGTGGCATTTGGAAGCTGTAAGCCTGCCAGCTGGCCTCTGGCTAGACGATCTCAACATGCCTATCTGACTGGCTCTCTCTCATGCTACAGTCTTCGCCAGCCTATCCGTGAGTGCCCTGTCAAGGTCCTAGCTGCCTTCCCTAATGCCTCTCATGCCACCCTGGCTGCCTGCCCCACCTGCCACCTGCCTGCCCGCCAAGGTTGCTGCAGCCAAACTCAACGCCTGTTCCAGCCTGCCTGCCCACCTCTCATGTCACGCTGTCTGCCCGCCCACCCAGGTTGCTTCTGCCAAGTTCAAAGCCTGCCCCAGCCCACCTGCCTGCCTCTCATGGCACACTGCCTGTCTGCCCACCCAGTTTGCCTATCTCAAAGCCTGCCCCAGCCTGCCTGCCTGCCTATCATGTCATGCTGCCTTCCTGCCTGCCCTGGCAACCAATGTCTTCTGCTGCTGCTAACAACACCTACCTATGCCTATGCTGTGTCTGTGCCAAGGGTTCTGTACCCTGGTGGCAACCAATGTCTGCTGCTGATGCTAGTGCCAATGGCCCCCAGGCCTATATGCTGTGTCTGTGCCAAGGGTTCTGTACCCTGGTGGCAACCAATGCCTGCTGCTGCTGCTAGTGCCAATGGCCCCCAGGCCTATATGCTGTGTCTGTGCCAAGGGTTCTGTACCCTGGTGGCAACCAATGCCTGCTGCTGCTGCTAGTGCCAATTGCCCCCAGGCCTATATGCTGTGTCTGTGCCAAGGGTTCTGTACCCTGGTGGCAACCAATGCCTGCTGCTGCTGCTAGTGCCAATTGCCCCCAGGCCTATATGCTGTGTCTGTGCCAAGAGTTCTTTACTCTGGGAACGTACTGTCTACTGCTGCCAATGGCCCCCGAGCCTATATGCTGTCTGTGCCAAGGGTTATTTACCCCGGCAACCCACTGTCTGGTGATGCTGGTGCCAATAGCCCCCAAGCCTATATGCCATCTGTGTCAAGGGTTCTGTACCCTGGCAACCAATGTCTGGTGATGCTAGTACCAAAGGCCCCCAGGCCAGACCTATATGCTGTCTGTGCCAAAGGTTCTGTACCCTGGCAATCAATGTCTGGTCATGCTGGTGCCAATGTCCCCCAGGCCAGGCCTATATGCTGTCTGTGCCAAGGGTTCTGTACCCTGGAAACCAATGTCTACTGCTGCTAGTGCCAATGGCCACCAGGCCTATATGCTGTCTGTGCCAAGGGTTCTGTACCCCAGGTTGCCGCCAAACTCAAAGCCTGCCTCAGCCCACCTTCCTGCCTCTCATGCCAAGGTGCCTGTCTGCCACCTAGGTTGCTGCCAAAAGAGAGAGAGAGAGAGAAATAAGAGAGAGCGAAAGTCTCCCCACTGCTAGAAAGAGAGACAGACATGATCCCACCCATGCTGTTATCTACACTACATGGCCAGAGAGAGAGGGAGAGAGAGGCTCCTCACTAGAATGAGAGAGATGGGGTGGAGGGGAGGCCAGTTCAAGCTGCCACTTGCCAGAACCAGGAAGAATTCCCATCTGTGCCTGATGCCACATCCAGCAGCAGCAAAAGTGTACCAGAATGAGATGGAATATAACAAAATGTGGAACCTATTATGTGCCTGCCTGGGTGCGTGTCTATACTTACCTATTGCATGACTGAATGAAGTGTCCCCAACCATGCACTACTTCTTGGGACATCATTCAGCTCCCATAGGCTGTACCTGAAGCAGTCATGCCTGCCCATCCCAGGAACCATCAACGAGATTCTGAGACCATCATTTCGGTCAGGGGGACTGTCATTCCATTCTGGGTGCTTCCGCTGCTCATGCCTGACTGGCCCGTGGCCACCATCGCCCACCTGCAAGCCTGCCCCCCCTCACCAGCCTACTCCTCCGCCCCCACCTGTGGATGCCCGCTGCCAAAACAGCCTGTCTCTCTTTCTCTCTGGCACACCCACACAGACACAAGCCCTGTCCCTCCTGGGGGACTATCTGCAAGTTGAAACACTGCTGCTGCCTGGCATGGCACATCTTTGGGTTAATACCTTAACTACGCTACATGTGTAGCCAGGTGCTGCTGGTAGGGATTGACAAGCTGTATGAGATTCTGCCACCTGCCAGCCAGAACTTCAGAACAGAGGGATAAAAGATTGGACACATCAAACAAAGCTCGTAACAATAAATATAAGTTTTATTAAAACATTTTAAACAACAATAACAATACGCAACTTTATAAAACCAAAACCAAACATTTATATATATATAACAAAAATAAGGAAAACTTAACTTAATTCTATGTGGGCCTGTCCCCCAGAACATGGGGGAAAGGCAAAATGGGTTCATGGGCCCTAGGGGCAGGCACATCCTGGGGCATTTGGTAGTAGGCATGGGTGAACGCGGTTCGGAAGTTTGGAGTTCGGCCCGAACTCGGCCTGTTCGGATGACTGAATCCGAACACGAATCCGAACATGAACTGGCTGAACCGAACTCAATTCCAAACGTCGAAATGACCGAACAGTTCGGTCAGTTCGGATTGCGTTTGGGTGGCAAAAAAAAGTTCACTGGAAGGTCGAACGTGACAGGGAGGGGTAGTACTAGTCACTGAGGAGCAGACTTCCAGGTACCAGGGGTGGAGAGGCTTGCAAGAAATGAAACTACCTGCCTCCCCCCTTCCCAAAACCTTCTGAGCTAGTCACTGTTCCTGAACAGCAGGCGTTGAGTAGGATTATTAGATTGCCTTAAGTTTCATTTCAGTTTTGTACTGAAATGAAACTTAAACCTAGATAGATATAATATTAGATAAAAAAATTAAATAAAAAATCCCATATAAAAACAAAAACAACAAATAATAATAATAAAGAACATAAAACCAAATAAAAAACCAAAAAAACCATATAAAAAACAACAAAAACACCCATTAGAAAACATTTCCCAAACGACCGAACCCGAACCGAATGTCTGAACCAAACGTCCGAACCCGAACCCAGTGAACTAACCGAACTGCTGAATCGAACGGACGAACTGAACGCAGTCGAACCGAACGGACAAACCCAAACCGCAATCTGCTCACCCATCCCTATTAGGTAGCCTTTGTCTTTTGAAAATTCCACGGCCCCTGATATGACCTCCTGCCACTTTGAGACCGACTGCCGGTGAAGGTCCACACTTTCAAACACTGTCTGGAGGCACTGGAGTTAGGCCGGACCCCTGGTCCCCCCCCCCCGAATGGATGTACCCCCCCACCTCATGATAGCCAACTGTCTTGGACCCAGAGGTCAGCAAAGCCCACAGGGGTAACCAAGGGCAAGGAGGCTTGGGGAAAAGCCCCACACTGGATACAAGTGGAGGGGGGGGCATGGAAAATAAGGATCGGGCCCAGCCACCCTAGCTCCTAGCAAAAAGGGACCGCTCATGGAAAAATACCAGCCTAAGGTTGAGAAAAAGATTAGAAGGGAGAGCTCTATGAATAAAGAACGGAGTTGTTAAGGATAGAGACTCACCCTGTTATAACAAAGGACTGGTAGTTAGGACTCAGTGCAGCAGCATCCTATCTTTGTATTCCCCAAGAGAAACCACACACACACTCATTGTATCCTGAAACCTGTCGTTAAGCCCTTCCTTCCCTCCCTTCACTTTTTGTTTACCCTTACCTCCTGTGTAAAAGGTATCTTATGCATCGGGTATGGCCCTTTTTGTGATGGAAGTGGAAGTTGGGTTTCTCCCCTCGTTAGCACATTGTGTACCCCAAACGACCCATCGTAGCCTCCCCAAATCCTTTGTTCAGTACCCTATAACTGCCCATCAACCTTTGAGAAACCTTGGACCGCAGATACATGCAGGTCTCTCCTGCATGTGTCTGAGCTAATGGATCTCCCAGACTTCAGCCTCCCCCCCCCTTTTTGGACCCCGGCATCGCTGGATCCTGGGTTGCTGATCCTGCTCAATCAGCTAGGAGAGGTAAACTACAGGTCCAGTCTCTTGCTTTTTCTTTCCCTTTGCAGAGCCTACCCCCCACCCCCGTTCTTCAGTGTACTTTTACTTTGTTTGTACTCCTGGACACCTGGGAACCCTGGTTTAAGGCCATTAAGCTAATTCACCCTGAAGTTAAGGAACGGTAGATATTGGATGGCTCTGTCCCCAGTAGCTACGAGGGGGAGGGGGTTCCTATCAACACAAACTTACTTTCCCTTCCTTCGCATTCGTTTGCATTTTTCCCTTCATGTATTCCATCAGCCAGACCTGGGCTGTGTTTTAGTATTAGCCTGTATGTGTGTGTACTTTATTTGAGTCCTTTTTCTTTTACTGTTTAACCCAAAAAACCTCATTTAGTTTTATTGGAGCATTTCTCTCTCTCTCTTTTGCATTCTCTTGCTCCCCCTTGCTGAGTCAACACTGGAACACCCCCCACCTTTCTCCTACAATCCCCACAAGCCGCTCATGTTTTCCCCTTGTTAAATCCTGTCAGCTAGACTGGGGCTGTGTTTCTCTGTATAAACTTGTTGTTATTGGACACCTGTCTCTCTCTCTCTTTCTATTTGGGGAGGGTACATAAACTTCCTGTAGCATGTACTGTCCTCAGCTTGATCCCTTGAACACAAGGGGACCCCCTATTTTGACAAAATTTGGCTAATACCCCTAATTTTAAAGATAGAGCAGATATTGGGGAACCAACCCCCCAATAATCTCACGTGGCAGGAGGTCTCGTGTTAACACTGGGAATACTCCTTCACATGGCATTCTCATAACTCCAGCTCCTTAAAGTGTTCCATCATCTGGTTCTCCATATTTTTAATGCTATCCATGCAGTCCCAGGTAGGCCTCTCCATTTGGGCCCTAAAAGCCCTTACTGCAGCAGACTCCTCCTCGATGTACTCCTCAGAGGTGCTGGAGGAGGGGGAAGGGGAAGGCCTTCAATGCCATCTCATCTTGCCCGGCTGATGTTCCACCCAGACAACGCGAGAGTCAGGCTGCCGCCTCCTCTCCTGCCATGCCATTTCTCCACATGGGCAATGAGCCCTGATGGGGTCCCCTCGTGCTGCAGCCTGAACTGTTTGTGGCAGGTCTAAAGAGCATAAAAAGATAGGAACATAAGAAGTGCCATACTGTGTCAGACCAATGGTCTGTCAAACCCTGCATGCATTCTGTCTCCACAATTGGGTGGACTGGGTAGCCAATCTCTCTCTGCAGGGAACTTCTGTTTCTAACAGGTCATAGGGCAATCCATTCCCTGTTATTCCAGCCCCCATGCCTTACCTTGCAGATGGTAATTCCGTCACCCTTCTCATAAAACCACCAGACATCGGACTTTGTCCACCAACTGTCTGGGGGTGGCACTGGCGATCTCCACCTAGGTGTCCTGCACGGCGTGGCACCAGCACCGGCATCTGATTCCTCTCTGAAACAGGAACACATAAAGAACACCTAAGTAATATAATGCATTTATGATGATGCCTCTAGTCCTCCCTCCTTGGAGTGGTAGGGATGGCAACGGGAGATGGTGACCCTGGCTGGGATGTGCAAATCATGCCCTTCTTGGGGTGCTAGGGATGGCAACTGGAAATACCCTGGCTGGGATGTGCAAATCCTGCCCTTCTTGGGGTGCTAGGGATGGCAACTAGAAAGACCCTGGCTGGGACATGCAAATCCTGCCCTCCTTGGGGTGCTAGGGAATGCTAGGGATGGCAAATGGAGAGACCCTGTCTGGCATGTGNACAATAAAAGTTTTATTTACAAGAAAAGAGTAAGGAATAGCAGTGGATGCCTTATTTAATTAATTAATTAATTAATTTACATTTATTAGCCACCCCCTCATGCCCATGGTAACTTGGGGCGGCTTACAACACACAAAAATAACAATAAGTTAAAATGACCATAAACAAAAGATTAAAACATCTAGAAAACCCCTAAAAACACCCACCCACCCAAACTTTTATCCCAGCCCCCTCCCCTCCTCTGAAGGCCTGGGAGAACAGCCAGGTTTTGCGGGCCTGGCGGAAGGCCAGCAGACTTGGGGCCAGACAGGTTTTCTCCAGGAGGGAGTTCCATAATCGTGGCCCGGCCACCGAGAATGCCCTCTCTATTGTGGCCCCCTGCTTTAAGAGGGGGAACTCCAAGAAGGCGCCCCTGGAGGACTGAAGGGGTCGCTCTGGGGTGCGGAAGGTGAGGCGGTACCTGAGGTATGAAGGGCCAAGACCATGTAGGGCTTTATAGGCCAAGACCAACCCCTTGAATCTGGCTCAGTACGCTATTGGCAGTCAGTGCAGCGCGTGGAGCACAGGTGTTATATGCTCCCGTCGGCTCATCCCCATCAGGAAACGAGCTGCCACATTCTGCACCAGCTTCAGCCTCCAAACCAGCATCAAGGTAAGCCACACGGAGAGCACGTTACAGTAGTCCAGTCTCGAGGTGATGAAGGCATGGATGAGGGTGGCCAGGTCAGGTCTGGAAATATATGGATGCAGCCTCCGCACCAGATACAGCTGGCGGAAGGTAGCCTTAGCCACCATCTCCACCTGCTGATCTAGGCAGAGGTCTGAATCCAATAACACTCCTAGACTCCAAACCTGCTGGGCTACTGGGGGGTGGGGGGGAGGGCAGACCCCCTCTACAAGGGGAGCCACCACCTCCCTCGCCCTACCCACCACCATCACCTCCATCTTATCAGGATTGAGCTTCAGTCTGCTCTGCCATAACCAATCCGCCATGACCCCCAAGCATTGGGACAGCACCGAGATGCCAGGACCTGGGTCGGTTGAAAAAGAGAGGTAAAGCTGGGTGTCATCAGCACATTGATGGCAATGAACGCCAAACCCTCTCACGATCTCCCCCAAGGGCTGCATATATACATTAAACAATAACAGAGACAGAATGGAACCTTGTGGAACACCACAATCCAAGGCCCAGGGGCTGGAAGACTCAGCCCCCAGGACAACCCGCTGGCTTCTCCCTGAAAGGAATGATTGGAACCATCAAAGGACAGTCCCGTCCAGACCTCCCAGGGTTTGCAATTGTCTCAACAGCAGCCCAACAGCAACACCATGGTCCACTGTATCAAAAGCGGTCGAGAGATATAGCAGGATCAGAAGTGTTGACCGTCCTGCATTCATCTTCCAGCGGAGATTGTCCACCAAGGCCACCAGCACTGTCTCTGTACCATAGCCGGGGCAGAACCCTGATTGAAATGGGTCAAGGAAACTGATGCTGTCAAGATGAGTCTGGAGCTACAGTGTCACTGCCCATTCAATAACCTTCCCTAAAAAGGGAAGGTTAGAGACAGGTCGGTAGCTGGCGAGTGCATCCACATTCAAGGATGGCTTCTTCAGCAGGGGGCGCACCACAGCCTCTTTGAGACTTGGGGGCAAACTCCCCTGCCAAAGGGATGTGTTGATTACCCTCACCAACATTGTCCCCAATGTCTCCCTGGAGGTTTTCACCAACCAGGACGGGCATGGATCTAATTCACAACTGGTGGCCCTAACAGACCCCAGGACATCCACAGCATCAGCTGGTGTCACTTCCTGAAACTCAGCCCCAAAAGATGGACCAGACCTCGCGCTCTACCTCTACCTCCATCACCTCACGCTCCACCTCTACTGTCCCTAATCCAGTGTCGAAGTTGCTCTGGATCTGAGTGATCTGGTCTGCAAAGTAGGTGGCAAATTCCTCACAGCGGGTTTGGGACAAGTCCCCATCCAGATGGAGGAGGCCAGACTGACCAGCCCACGCACCACCCGGAACAACTCTGCTGGACGTGACTTTGCAGATGCTATGAGGCCGGCAAAGAATTCTTTCTTTGCCATCCTCACAGCCTCAACGTACGTTTTAATGGCAAAATTATGATCTATGTAGGTGGATATTACAAAGCTTCTTTGCCAGTTCTTGGCCATTTTCTCAAATATACTAATAATGACAGTGGTCTCACAACAATAAATGAATATGTGAAATAAAACAGGAATAAATAAGTGTCTCCTCTCATCCTGAATCTAAGACCCTAGATAGAATTTGGAGTTCCACTGGCTTATTCTTTAATGGCAAAATTAATATATAATTAATCTATAATTCTAATATTATATTGTTCTTTATTTTTCCTAATAGAGCTGGAATAAATAATTATGCAAATAAATACAGCAGTTCCCTCAAATTTACACTATTACACAGGGAATTACTGAGCTCTGCCTTAACCTTGGGTGGTTTTTTTTTAAATGTCACTTCTGTTTGCTGTTTTATCACAAAGCAGAGACTGCCTGTATGCCCAGTTTGTGGCCTGAGATTTTTATTTACACTTATAATTACCCATTAACTTTTAGGCCCTATTTTGAATCTTAAATATCATCTTATGTCCCCAGAAAAAGACATGCAGAGTATATCAAACATCAGTCAGAACCATGCCACCATCTGCAGATGATAGGGATCATTTACGATCCTGACCTACAGTTTAGGAAACGGTGACCTAACCAAAAGGACTTAGGTTGCTCCTATTATCATAGTACTGGAATGTCTCATGATCTTTAATGTGTTTGTCTCCTCACCATAGTATCTATTCACCTCACAGTCATTAAGATAGAGCCCTGCTCAGGCCAGAAAGCCCAACTGCATTGGGTCTACTCTGACCCACACCTGGGCCTCATTAGGGCTGAAATGCTGTACCGCTTCTGCACCAAGCAGCACGGTTAGGAAGGGAGCAATTTTTGCACCTTGCACCTTGCTTTCTGCGGTTGCTGCCGCAGTATTTTTGCCACTGTAGATTTCACGCTGAAGCGGCAGGTTTGCCACAATTTCCCCTTTCCCTTAAGCGTGGCAGCTTTGTGATTCTCACAGCATTGCAGCCAGGGGCGTAGCCACCTGTCTCTTATACACATCTAGATGTGTATAAGAGAACACACTTCAGTACCCTCTCTCTCTGTGGCAGACATCTTCTGCTACCCACTGATGCCCACTGTTTGTGCCTGACTGATGCCCACCACCCATGCACCCACCCACATGCCAGTGAGCTCGCTCTAATGGATAGAGCCTTTCTTGTCCTCAAAGTAAAAAAAAAATGCACAAACCTGGCAGCACCTCCTGTGCCTGCCACTTGCTCCTCATCAGAGGAGCCAGCCACCACCACCGAAAGTCCAGGGGCTGGGGCAGCGACCTCTTCCTCCTCCTCCTCTGAGAGTACCACGTTGGCCCCCAACCGTTGAATTAAGACAGCAATCTTCTTCATTTTAAAAAATGTTTAAACACACACTCCAACAGACCAACAAGTCACCCACCAACACTCACCAACCAGCCAAAACAACACAGTCAAACCAAACACGAACAGCCAAAACACATGAACCAAACAGCCAGCCAGCCAAAAGCACACTCTCTCACCACACAGCTCCGCACGCACTCAAATTTCCGGTTTCCGACATGATCACGGGCTCTTGCGATACCTTTTTCCGAACGCCAGAACAGAACAGAACACGACCGAAATGAATGGCCGAACCCGAACTTGGTGAACAACCTGAATGCCCGAACCGAATGCCTGAACTGAACCAAGCCAAACTGAATGCCCGAACCGCAATCTATTCGCACATCCCTAATGACAACTGCCTGCCATGTGCTATGGTTAATGCAGTCCGCCAAGACTTGAAGGCCCCAATCCAGCACCAACGGATTGAGGGTCCCTGGTCCTGGACTACATAGGCCCCCTCCCCACCACCGCAAGAGGAAATAAGTACTGCCTAGTAATTGTGTATGCCTTCAGCAAATGGGTGGAAGTGCTCTCCTGCAAGGTTAGCACAGCAGTGGTAACCACCAAAATGCTGTTTAACATTGCCTTCTCTAGATGGGGGTTGCCACATACTATAGACTCGGACTTGGGGACCCATTTCAAAGGGGAAGTAATGCAGGAATTTTGTAAAGCCTTAGGAATCAAGTGAAGGTTCCATTAGCAGTACATCCTGCTTCTTCTGGTTTGGTCGAAAGAACAAACAGGTCTATAAAGGGAGCTTTAAGAAAGCAGGTTAAAGTCACAGGGAAATATTGGGACGAGAGGTTCCCCTTGATCTTAATGGTCATGCAAGGATCCAAAGCCATTCATGGGTATACCCCGTTCAAAGGCATGACTGGAAGACTAATGAGAATACCTGAGTCCTGGTGGTTGGGAACGGAGTTACCAAGTTCATGGGTAAACAAGGATGTCACAGATGAATGTGTTCAGTTCTTGGTTGAGGAAATAGCCAGGCTCCATAAACAGACAGCTACCCACCTGGGGGTGGTTCAACAGGAGGTGGACAAAAGGTTGGGATGAATAAGGAGTCAAGTACTTTGGGAGATTGGCCAACCTGTCATATACAGGAAGTTCTCAGTCAAAGAACACTCTCTAGCACACAAATGGAAAGGTCATGGAAATATTGTAAACAGTGATCCCAGCCGTGTATCAAGCAGAAATTCCAGAAGGGAAAAGGGGATGTCCCTGGTGGAAATACATCCACAGTTCACAGCTGAAGTAATGGAAAGGGAGGCCTCCAGAACCCCCTGCTCCCCCAGATCCACATGATTCTCTCAGTAATTAGAAAGTATTGTCACAACTCTCTATGGCAAAATGCCTCTGTTAATCTTCATCCCGGCAGGATGGACAGATGCATTCGAAATAGAGGGGCACCAGTCAGGCACCCCTCCCTGCGTCTGTCTGCCCTACTTCTACCCTTGACCTCCACACTGGATCTTTGGGGTGTCCCCGTCCCCTCCTCAATGGACCAGGAAAGGTAACAATTTCCCCCATCTCTCACTCTCTCTCTCTCTCTTCTAGTCACTCTAACTTCTCTGTTAACCACCCTCTTCCCTTGAAGAAGGAACCCTCACTCTTCCTATGGGATTCTCCCCACTTCTATTCTTAACTCAACTCCAGACGGGGCTCACTCTTCAAGGTTGGTGGAGAACGCAAATTTGCATTCCCTGGTCTCTGCTGCCTACTCCACTCGCCAACGGTATATCTATTTGTACTGGACTATATCAAAGTGTGTCCTGCAATCACCTGGTTTATTTTCATAATCCTTGTACCCCTAAATGCTGATGACACTCATCTCTATCTCTCTACTCCCTCTCTCTCCATCTATGCAAGCTCTCCTCACCAGCTTCTCTCTGACATCGCTACCTAGATGTCTCAATGTCAATTCAAACACAACATGGCTGAAACTCAGGTGCGGCTAGCCTTCCAGGGTGTTTGGGGTGCTGACCCCCCAAGTGCCCCGCCAGGTGTTGCGCTGCCGGTCATGGTAAATTTTTTTTTAAAAAAACCTTGCCGCCGCTTCCCAGCACCGCCTGCAGCAGCCTCTACCTTGCCTTTGCTTCAGAGTGGAGGCTGCTGCAGCGCTGTGGTCAGTTTCAGTGAAACTGACATGTAACTCACCACAGCGCTGCAGCAGTCTCTGTTCTGAAGCAAAGACAAGGCAGAGGCTGCTGCGGCACTGTTTGTTGACCCAGAGGAGTGGGTCCCAGAAGACTAAAAAATCAGCCGCCCAAAGTGTTTTTGCAATTTGGGCAGCTGAACTCCTCCGTCCACAGCACGCATGGGACGTGCTGTGGAGGGAGGGGCTAGCCTTTCCATTGCGCTCAATGGGCGCAATGGAAGATCTCACCAGGGCGGTTGCGCTGACAGCCCATGCGAAATAGCTTGACTAGGGGGACAGAGGAAGGGAGGAGGCGCTCTTACTCGCTTCCTCCCTGCCTCAGTCCCAGTCTGCTTCCTTCCTAGTTCCAGCTTCTGCTGCCTCCCGAAGGTGCAGTAAGAGCAGCAGCCTGCAGCAGGTAAGCACAGACTGATTCCTTCCCCCCCTCCCATCCACCCACCCCTAGGCTGTTCCCCCCACCTGCACCCTAGGCTGTTCCCTACCCCGCACCCACCCCTAGGTTCTTCCACACCCACCCCGGACCCACACCCACCCTGCATCCCACCCCTAGGCTGTTCCCCACCCCCACCCCATGGCTCGTCCCCCCCCACACACACCCACACCCACCCTCACCCTGAATC
>QEPC01000347.1:2558664-2636801 GCA_003113815.1 Sphenodon punctatus
GGAACTCCTTGCTGCTGGGTTGTGCCAGTGTTTTGCCACTGTTTCCCTGTGCTTGGGGGTATACCTTACTCATTTCAAGCTTGAAGTGCATTTTAGACTGTGTTTTCTTCCATCTGATGTTAACCCTGGGAACTCCTTGCTGCTGGGTTATGCCCTGGCTCCGCCTACCGTTGCCCTGGCTCTGCCTACCATTGCCCTGGCTCTGCCTACCATTGCCCTGGCTCCACCCACTAGCTGACCGGCTCGCCGGCGGCAAAGCCACCGGCAGGCCAGACAGCCTTACTGCCCCTCCAAACTAAAAACCCACCAGCCACCCCTGCTGAAACTGAACTCCTTATCTTCCCCCCTCACCCTTCCTCTCTCTCTTCCCTGTTGAGCCTTATCGATGGGGTCACCATCCTTCCCATTCCCCAAACCCATAGGTTAGGCTTCATCTTTGACTCACCCGTGTCTTTTAAACCCTACATCGACTCTGTTGCCAAATCCTGTCGCTTCTCCCTCCACAACATTGCTAAAATTTGCCCTTTTCTCTTTCTCCTCTGCCAAAGCCCTTGTTCATGCCCTGGTCATCTCTCACCTTGATTACTGTAACCTTCTTCTCACTGGCCTCCCCCACTCTCCCCTTTCTCCCCTTATCTCCATCCAAAACTCTGCTGCCAGGGTCATCCACCTCGACCGTCACTTTGACCACATGCAACCCCTCCTCTCCTCTCTTCACTGGCTCCCCCTTCCTGAATGAATCCTGCACAAGCATCTAGTCTTCGCCTATAAAGCTCTTCACAACCTTGCTCCCCCTACCTCTCTGCACTAATTTCCCTCCATACTTCAGTCCATGAACTCCACTCCTCCTCTGTCCCCTCTCTCGTCATACCATGCCTCCCCTGCTCCCCTAGCCACCTTCATCCCTTCTCCCTAGCTGCTCCCCATGCCTGGAACCCCTCCCTGCTCACATCCGCCTCACCCCCAGGGCCGAGCCTATCATGGAGCAACTCGGGGGGGGCATCCCTGGGCCCAACTCCTAGAGGGGCCCCGGACCCCGAGTGCGGGGACCCCAGCCAACTTCGACTGGCAGGTAGGGGAGGGGGTCAGCCGGAGTTAGGGAGAGTCAGAGGCCCCACCTCTCCCACACTCATTGCCCCCTCCTGCTGCCTGTCACTGTCTCGGCCAAGGAAAATGAGGGAGAGAGAGAGGCAGAGGCCCCGCCTCTCCCTCATTTCCCCTAGCCAAGACTGACAGGCAGGGGGGTGCCCATGGAGTGAAGGAGAGGCGGGGCCTCTGCTTCACCCTCACTTCCACCAAAAGTGAGGAAGAAGCAGGCAGAGGCTCCACCTCTCCATCACACTGATGGCCCCCTCCGCTGCCTGGCTGTTTCAGCCAGGGGAAATGAGGGAGAGGTGAGGCCTCTGCTTCCCTTTCCCTCATTTCCCCTGGTCGAGACTGTGACAGACAGAAGGGGGGGGGGGTCAGAAGAACTTTTGTTGGCAATGGGCAGCATGACAGCAGATTTAATCCTTTCAAGGCCCCTCCTGAAGCTCTGAGTCCAGCACGGGGCCCAGGCCGGAGATGGCAGTGGTGGCGGTGGCAGCAGCGGTGACAGCAGATCAGGTAAGTGATTTGAATGGCCGATCAGGCTTCAGGATGCGCAAAGGGGAGTGCCCCTCTGCCCATCCCTGAGCCCAGGCCTGGGTAGCATACTGCCCTTGGACTGGGAAGTACCCCCTGAGCCAGGGAGACACTCATGCCATGATTAGAGAAGTAAGCTAATTTCCTCCCATTAATCATTTTTGAAGCACCTGCTTGGACATTGGGACCCACTCTGTGGGTGACCCAGTGGACACGCGTTGAGAAGGCCCACATGGTAACATGATGGTGCATGTTCTTCTCCTCCTTAACTGTACATACACCAACAATCCCTTGCAGGGGACTCAGCATGGGCTGGATTCATAATTCCAACCCTGCAGCTCAAGTCCCTTCAGCAAGTCCCCTTGTAAGTCTAACTTCCACCTGGTTCTACAGGGAGTTCAGGTCCATAAACTTAGTTTCTACATCCTTTGGAGATTTCACTTCATTTCACCCCTGATGGAGGGATTTTCCTTGGCTTTTATAACCAGCTACCCAAGGGATCAGCTAAACATGGGTTAAGGGAAGCAGCTCCAATATGTCTCAGCTAGGGAAGCTGTGTGCAGCCCACCATAAGGGCCCAGCACCCACACAGTGGCAGTGTCAAGTTATATTTGGCACAAATGCTGTATCTAGTAATTGTTGAAGTCTACAGAAGCAGAAAGAAGTGTATTTTACCACCTAGTGTTTCAAACTTCTCTTCACTGTGGGCAGCATCGATCAGAATGAGAACAGAAGCAGAGGCCAATTTTTACACCTCTTTTTCTTTGCCCCTGATTTGCCTTTCAGGATCAAGTTATCGGTGCTTGACTCTTCACTTTGCATAGATGAGAGCCATTTTCCATTGCCGTTCTTTGAAGAGTCTCATACTTTAAATTAGCAGAGGTTTTATGAGTTTGGTTAATTTTGCATCTGTTTTCAATGCTATTGTGTCCCATCACTTCCCCTTACTGAGGCTCGGTTCCTCAAACCCTTGCATTGGCACAAGTCATATTCACTTTAATGGGGCTGGGGCTAGCACAGCTCTTTGGGGTTGCAACCCTGAATGTTATTTTATTTATTTATTTATTTAATTGTATACTCTGCCCTTCTTCTAAGGCTCAGCGCAGTTTAAAACATATAAAAACATGTAAAAACATACTAAAATCCCCTTAAAAGCCTGACTCCAACCCCATAAAGGCCCTCACCTAACCACACCCACCCCTATTCCTGCCTTCCAAATGTACAGTGAAAGAAAAATGTGAAAGAAAAAGTGAAAGAAAATGTATAGTGAAAGAAAAAGTCTTAGACAAATCTCCAAGAGAGATTCATATTCTTTCTACCCCATTTCCACCAAATATTGTTTAAAAGTTCAATCTTAATCTATCCAAGTCAATGGGAGCTCAGGCATTGGCTTCAATGAGGACAGGATTACACTCTAAATTTGATCCTTCTCCCATCCACTGCCACTATCCATACATCAGCTTTGCTGCCTGACTTAGTTTATGCATAGAATAACTTTTTATTTCAAACCTCCAGTGTAATATGTTCTGAGGATGGAAACAGAGGAAACAATAAAAGTTTTATTTACAAGAAAAGAGTAAGGAATAGCAGTGGATGCCTTATTTAATTAATTAATTAATTAATTTACATTTATTAGCCACCCCTTCATGCCCATGGTAACTTGGGGCGGCTTACAACACACAAAAATAACAATAAGTTAAAATGACCATAAACAAAAGATTAAAACATCTAGAAAACCCCTAAAAACACCCACCCACCCAAACTTTTATCCCAGCCCCCTCCCCTCCTCTGAAGGCCTGGGAGAACAGCCAGGTTTTGCGGGCCTGGCGGAAGGCCAGCAGACTTGGGGCCAGACAGGTTTTCTCCAGGAGGGAGTTCCATAATCGTGGCCCGGCCACCGAGAATGCCCTCTCTATTGTGGCCCCCTGCTTTAAGAGGGGGAACTCCAAGAAGGCGCCCCTGGAGGACTGAAGGGGTCGCTCTGGGGTGCGGAAGGTGAGGCGGTACCTGAGGTATGAAGGGCCAAGACCATGTAGGGCTTTATAGGCCAAGACCAACCCCTTGAATCTGGCTCAGTACGCTATTGGCAGTCAGTGCAGCGCGTGGAGCACAGGTGTTATATGCTCCCGTCGGCTCATCCCCATCAGGAAACGAGCTGCCACATTCTGCACCAGCTTCAGCCTCCAAACCAGCATCAAGGTAAGCCACACGGAGAGCACGTTACAGTAGTCCAGTCTCGAGGTGATGAAGGCATGGATGAGGGTGGCCAGGTCAGGTCTGGAAATATATGGATGCAGCCTCCGCACCAGATACAGCTGGCGGAAGGTAGCCTTAGCCACCATCTCCACCTGCTGATCTAGGCAGAGGTCTGAATCCAATAACACTCCTAGACTCCAAACCTGCTGGGCTACTGGGGGGTGGGGGGGAGGGCAGACCCCCTCTACAAGGGGAGCCACCACCTCCCTCGCCCTACCCACCACCATCACCTCCATCTTATCAGGATTGAGCTTCAGTCTGCTCTGCCATAACCAATCCGCCATGACCCCCAAGCATTGGGACAGCACCGAGATGCCAGGACCTGGGTCGGTTGAAAAAGAGAGGTAAAGCTGGGTGTCATCAGCACATTGATGGCAATGAACGCCAAACCCTCTCACGATCTCCCCCAAGGGCTGCATATATACATTAAACAATAACAGAGACAGAATGGAACCTTGTGGAACACCACAATCCAAGGCCCAGGGGCTGGAAGACTCAGCCCCCAGGACAACCCGCTGGCTTCTCCCTGAAAGGAATGATTGGAACCATCAAAGGACAGTCCCGTCCAGACCTCCCAGGGTTTGCAATTGTCTCAACAGCAGCCCAACAGCAACACCATGGTCCACTGTATCAAAAGCGGTCGAGAGATATAGCAGGATCAGAAGTGTTGACCGTCCTGCATTCATCTTCCAGCGGAGATTGTCCACCAAGGCCACCAGCACTGTCTCTGTACCATAGCCGGGGCAGAACCCTGATTGAAATGGGTCAAGGAAACTGATGCTGTCAAGATGAGTCTGGAGCTACAGTGTCACTGCCCATTCAATAACCTTCCCTAAAAAGGGAAGGTTAGAGACAGGTCGGTAGCTGGCGAGTGCATCCACATTCAAGGATGGCTTCTTCAGCAGGGGGCGCACCACAGCCTCTTTGAGACTTGGGGGCAAACTCCCCTGCCAAAGGGATGTGTTGATTACCCTCACCAACATTGTCCCCAATGTCTCCCTGGAGGTTTTCACCAACCAGGACGGGCATGGATCTAATTCACAACTGGTGGCCCTAACAGACCCCAGGACATCCACAGCATCAGCTGGTGTCACTTCCTGAAACTCAGCCCCAAAAGATGGACCAGACCTCGCGCTCTACCTCTACCTCCATCACCTCACGCTCCACCTCTACTGTCCCTAATCCAGTGTCGAAGTTGCTCTGGATCTGAGTGATCTGGTCTGCAAAGTAGGTGGCAAATTCCTCACAGCGGGTTTGGGACAAGTCCCCATCCAGATGGAGGAGGCCAGACTGACCAGCCCACGCACCACCCGGAACAACTCTGCTGGACGTGACTTTGCAGATGCTATGAGGCCGGCAAAGAATTCTTTCTTTGCCATCCTCACAGCCTCAACGTACGTTTTAATGGCAAAATTATGATCTATGTAGGTGGATATTACAAAGCTTCTTTGCCAGTTCTTGGCCATTTTCTCAAATATACTAATAATGACAGTGGTCTCACAACAATAAATGAATATGTGAAATAAAACAGGAATAAATAAGTGTCTCCTCTCATCCTGAATCTAAGACCCTAGATAGAATTTGGAGTTCCACTGGCTTATTCTTTAATGGCAAAATTAATATATAATTAATCTATAATTCTAATATTATATTGTTCTTTATTTTTCCTAATAGAGCTGGAATAAATAATTATGCAAATAAATACAGCAGTTCCCTCAAATTTACACTATTACACAGGGAATTACTGAGCTCTGCCTTAACCTTGGGTGGTTTTTTTTTAAATGTCACTTCTGTTTGCTGTTTTATCACAAAGCAGAGACTGCCTGTATGCCCAGTTTGTGGCCTGAGATTTTTATTTACACTTATAATTACCCATTAACTTTTAGGCCCTATTTTGAATCTTAAATATCATCTTATGTCCCCAGAAAAAGACATGCAGAGTATATCAAACATCAGTCAGAACCATGCCACCATCTGCAGATGATAGGGATCATTTACGATCCTGACCTACAGTTTAGGAAACGGTGACCTAACCAAAAGGACTTAGGTTGCTCCTATTATCATAGTACTGGAATGTCTCATGATCTTTAATGTGTTTGTCTCCTCACCATAGTATCTATTCACCTCACAGTCATTAAGATAGAGCCCTGCTCAGGCCAGAAAGCCCAACTGCATTGGGTCTACTCTGACCCACACCTGGGCCTCATTAGGGCTGAAATGCTGTACCGCTTCTGCACCAAGCAGCACGGTTAGGAAGGGAGCAATTTTTGCACCTTGCACCTTGCTTTCTGCGGTTGCTGCCGCAGTATTTTTGCCACTGTAGATTTCACGCTGAAGCGGCAGGTTTGCCACAATTTCCCCTTTCCTTTAAGCACAGCAGCTTTGTGATTCTTGCAGCATTGCAGCCAGGGGTGTAGCCCCTGTGGCGCGGGGGAAGTTGCTGCCTTGTAAGCAAAGTTATTCTTCGAGGGGCTCCTTCCATTCTCACTTGCACGCCCTTCTCTTACCGGCATATACCAAGCTCACTAGCTTAAAAAAATCCCATGTGACGTTCACAGGCCCCCACCCTATATAAGGTTCTTAAACCCAACACAGTTCCTTCAAACCCAAAGCAATTAGGAAGAAAATTCCATGAGGGGTCAGAGGGGTGGGTGCTTGGGAGAATGTTTGGAGCCATCTCGAAGAACCTTCTGTTCGCCTTTGAGTGGCTCCTCCCATTCTTACAAATGGGAGAGTACCAAGCCTAGAAAGAGCTTCAGTGGGGGAATTTTCTAACAAAATGACACTCCATGCAGGTTGGATCTACAGCCTGGGAGGGAGGGGGAGCAGACAGGGGGCAGCCTGCTCTGGAGGGTCCATTCAGCTGGGGGAGGGTTGGTTGTTCAGTACTGTCTCTGTTAGAAGGATGGACAGATCCTCCCTCTTCCCTTTGTGACTGCCTCATAGAGAGAAATGTGGGTGGAGAGCAGCTACAATGAGGCAGAGAGCCATCCCAGCAAAGGGGAAGAATTTGTCCTTGGCACCCTAACGCAGAAGAGAATTCACAGAAGAGCAGGGACTCACCCCTCACCCCCATCCCCTGGATTAGCATCAGGAGCCAGGTGCTCTCTCACTGCTGCTGGGGAATCCCTGCACTCTAAGCGGGACAGAGACTAGTGCGCAAGGAGGGATAACAAAGATCCCTCCCTCAAAGCTCAACTCTGGGTGCTACCATGTTTGTTGTCCCTCCTAGTGCACTAGTCTCTGTCCCGCTTAGAGTGCAGGGATTCCCGGCCCCAGCAGCAGTTAATGAGCGCCTGGCTCCTGATGCTGATCCAGGGGTTGGGGAGAGTCCCTGCTCTTCTGTGAATTCTCTTGTGTGTTAGGGTACCAAGGACAAATTCTTCCCCTTTTAAGGAATGGCTATCTGCCTCATTTGTTGGGATATTCCCCTTTGTTGGGATGGCTCTCTGCCTCTCTGTGAAAGTGAGAATGGAAGGACCCCCTCAAAGAAGAACTTTATTTACAAGGCAGCAACTTTTGCTGTGAAGGAGGGGACGGGGGGGGGACTCTTCCCCCACCCATGTAGCAGCGCTCTGGGGCTACAACTGAGCTGTTTAAAAAGGTGGTGCCGGTGGTGCAAGAGAGATTCCTCCGGGACTCGGGAGTGGGGCTCCCAGTTCCTGCAGATGCCGCATATGCCTGGGGCCGACCCTGATCATTACTGGCCCCCTCCCAGGGCAGGGTACAGGAGCAAATGCGTCCCCCACCCTGTGCCACAGTGTCTACACCCCTGAACTGGACTCTGAAGCAGGTAGTCAGAGTCACCCTAAGTTTATTCATTCAATGATATATTATTCAGCTTCACGGTGGGTCAGGGACTCATGCTCAGTGGCGGAAGGTGGCATAAAACCGCTTGTGTTCACAAACTGCAGACATGCCGCATCTGCAGATACTGGCAGCAGGTAATGCAGAATCACAGAAATATCGAGGGGAAGTCAGCGGCAAGAAACATTAAGTGCCGAGTTCTCGGAATGGAATGGCGGCGCGGTAACAGCTGCTATAGCTTCAGTCCTAGGTCCATTGTGACTGGGTGGCCCTGCCCCTTTCCCACCCCCACTCCAAGTGTTGTGATATTATGATGCTCTGTCAGGTAGGGATGGGTGAACATGGCTCGCGAGTTCAGAGTTCAGACCGAACTCGACCAGTTTGGTAATCGAACCAAACTTCCGAACCGAACTCGATTTTCGAACCGAACTGAATTTTCGAACTCGGTTCTGTTTGCCCATCCGTATAAGATAATATTCAATTTAGTTCAATGGGGTTTGAATTTCCAAACTCTGTTTGGAAGTTTGGAGTTTGGACTGAACTTGAATAGTTTGGTCGACTGAACCGAACTTCTGAACTGAACTCGATTTATGAACCGAACCAAACCGAATTTCTGAACTCGGTTCTGTTCACCCATCCCTACTGTTAGGTACAGGAACATGGTGGAAAAGGGGTGTCACAGCACTTTGTAAGGGGTGGAGCCCCCCACAGCTAGGCAGCCCAGCCTACCTCATCCCAAGTCCAAGGAGTTGCGCAGATGCTGGTGACCAACTGGCCCATACCTGACTAAGACCATTCAGGTCAGGCTTGATTCAGGTCATAGTCCTCTACCTTAGGGGAGGATTCTTACTGTTAAGATACCTTTGAAGGAGGGAAGCACTGTCCCCAATTTAAAGACAGGGCACTTAGATCACCAGACTAGATGTAATTTGAGTTCAAATCCTAGCTCACTTGCACACTTTGGGTGTTTTCAGATGAACGTGGAGCCAGCCTGCCCTGGAGATGCTCCAGGGGTGTACTCCTGCATCCATCCCCATCCAGTCCTGCTGGGGGGTTGGGTTCAGATGGATCCGGCATGTTCCCTGGCCCGTGGTCTGCCTGTATGTTCCCCCTCCCTCCATGCACTATAGAGTTGTGGGCAATCACCTAAAGCTCTAGGCTGTTGCTTCTAGCTCTATGGTATTGTCTGGGGCAACAACTGGCTGGAAGTGGAGCAGTAATGTGGGTCTGCGTATCACATGGACATTGGCTCTGCTTTGGACCAGTGCCCTGGATTTGGGCTGCCCATTCCACAGGCAGTGCTCTGGGATGTTCTGGTGTGCTGCTGGTGGGGCTGCCTCACCTGCTCCACTTTGACATCTGGCAGGGCACCTTTAGACAGATTGGCTACCTGGGCTGAAATGGGCAGAAGCGGGGCAGCCCGTCCATCTGAAAAAAAACCTTTGTGTGTGACTGTGGATAAGGACAACTCAATTTACCCTGTCCCTAAGTATTCTATCTGTAAAATGGGAATAATACTTCCTTGCCCCACAGGGGCGTTTGGAGTATAAGCTCCTTTAGGCTTCAGTCTTAGCACTTAAATACATGTACGGGGTTGGCTGGGTGTTTCAGCATGGTGGGTGAAGGGGTGTGTGTGTCCACATCCACCCATCTCCAACCACCCCCACCCATGGAGCCTTCTCTGTTTTACTCTACGGCTCCATGGGTGGAGGTGAGTGGAGATGTGTGTGCAGTGGGTGGAGGTGGGTGTGCAGTGGGAGCATGTACGCCCAAACACCCACCGCCTGTGGTGTTTAGACAGGCACACACCCGCCATACACCCATCCCACCTCCCATCACCAGCTGTGTACATGGACATCCCCCCCACCCAAACATCAAGTGCCACGGGGGGATCCATATAAAAATGGCCTTACAACTACTTTATCCAGATTTGTCCTATTGACTTGAAAGGGATTATGCTGGAGCAACTGGGTTTAAGATGGTTGCTTTAAGGTTTGTGAGATGATCAAATCATATGGTGATGTGGGCAAGATAAATGCCTGACTGGGCAACAAGTCCAGATGAAAACTGACCAAGTTTACATACTACTTTCTATGTGAGAGACAACAGATACGATATTTTTCTCTTTCCCACTGACAGATTAATTACTTTGGTATGCTGCTTGGTTAACTCTTTAAAATTTCATCCTCCTCCATGATATTGTAATTAAAATAGGAAAATTAAGTGTTCTAATTCTGGTTGTGGGTAAATTGGATTCAGATCAGCCTAACCCCAGATATTCCCCTGATCCTCTCTTCCTTTCTCAATTAATTCACACAAAAAAGTAGTTAACATGCATCTGTACAATCCATTAGGGACCCATTACCTTGACAAAATCCATCAGTTTTAAATTAACCTGAATGTAGAACTCCATATGGGGGAATCAGTATACAGTGAATATCTCAGAATGAGGTAAAGCCCCCAGAAAACCAACAGTGAGGTACCTGTTAGGGATGTGTGAACAGAACGGGGTTCAGATGTTCGGCCATTCAGCCAAAAAAGTTAGTTCAGGTTCGTGGGTTCGGTCCCACGGAATTCGTACCCCCCCGAATGTTCAAAAAATTTGACCACCTGGAGGCTTGGGGTGCTCCAGGGGTGCTCGTGGGGGCATAGCAGACCATTGGAGACACAGCAGCAGCAGCAGTAGCAGCAGCAGCAGCAGCAGAAACCAGGAAGGGTTCGGGATTGGCACCCCAGGTTGCCCGGGCAGGCAGGCTTGGCACTTGGCCTCTGGGGTTGCTCGTGGGGGCATGGATGGCCATCTGAGACCCAGTGGCAGCAGCAGCAGTAGCAGCAGAGGCTGGGGAGGTTTGGGGCTTGGTGGCTGGTCTGGAACCCCTACTTGGCCAGGCATTGCAGGCTTCCAGGCATCGGAAGAGCAGTGGCAGAGGCCTGGCCAGGGATTGGTAGCTGGCACCCCTACTCGGACGGGTGTTGCAGGCTGCCAGGCATTGATGGAGCAGTGGCAGAGACCCAGCCAGAGCTTGATGGTTGGCACCCCTACTCCTCTGGGCACTGCAGGCTGCCAGGCATTGGTGGAGCAGCGGCAGAGGCCTGGACAGGGCTTGGTGGCTGGCACCCCTACTCGACCGGGTGTTGCAGGCTGCCAGGCATTGATGGAGCAGTGGCAGAGGCTTGGCCAGAGCTTGGTGGTTGGCACCCCTACTTCGCCGGGCATTGCAGGCTGCCAGGCATTGGTGGAGCAACGGCAGAGGCCCAGCCAGGGTTTGGTGACTGGCACCCTTACTTGGCCGAGCATTGCAGGCTTCCTGGATTTTTGACGAGTGCTCTGTGCATGGCCATGAGTGGGTGCTCTGTGATATGGCACCTGCCACTGATGCGTTATGCGGTTTGACACCCCTACTTTGCCGGATGTTGCAGAGTGGAATCATACTTGACTGATGGAAGCCGCAGAGCAGAGCAGTTTGGAGCCCTCCCCCACCACTCACTTACCTTGCACCTGAGTCAGAGTACTGCTGGGGGTGGAGCTGGAAACCTGTCAGAACAAAAGTGTCAGCCAGGCCAGTGTTCAGCGAATCCATGGAGAGGAGCAGTTTGGAGCCCTCCCCCCCGCTCACTTACCTTGCACTTGAGTCGGAGCACTGCTGGGGGAAGAGCCAGGGACCTGCTGGAACAAAAGTGTCAGCCAGGCCACGGCGTTGCCATAGGCGTGTGCCGGGGCAGCGCGCACAAGGGCGGCACGCACAAGGGCGTTCCCTTTTGCGCACTCTTTGGTGCGATCCAGAGCAGGAGCTCTGGTATTTGGCCTTTGTTTAGTCAGTTTAAAATTCACTGGACCCAGGTTTCTTTATTACCATTAGGGCAGTGGTCAGGACTCATTGAGGGGGTGTTACTGCTGGACTGCTAGTGGGGAGTAGTCGCTGTGGTAAAGCAGCAGGCGTAGTCAGAGGGAAGCCGCCTGTGGAGGTTTGGAAATGGAGGTGGCTGGCGGTGTCACATAATACTGGTGCCTATAGTTAATGTTTCCAGTCACCCTTTTTAGTAATAGTTTATTAAATAAATTTATCAGGGGTGAGTGGCTGAGTTAGGGTCTTGGAGGCAGGTTGTTCATCGGGCCCGTGGTAGCTGTCCAGGTGCATCTCTATCACCAGCTAAACAAGTAACCAAGCTTATATTTGTGCAGGGAGGGGGTGCCCCTTGGGGAGGACTTGGTCCGAGGGCTATTTGATGCCCTGAGAGCCGTGGGAGTGTGCACTAGAGTGCAGTTATTTTGGCTCTGTTGTCCCGCTTTATTTGGTGACTGGTGGGGCTATCCTGTGGGCCGGGGGGGTGACATTGATCATGGCGAGGAAAAGAGAGTGCCAGGATCCAGTTAAATCTAGTGATCAACTGACTCCCAAGCAAAAGAAGTTGGACTTTTTCTTCTCGGCTTTACCAAGTACTTCAGTCGGACTGTCGGGGGATGGACCCTTCTGGCTTCTGGAGCAATTCTGACTCCCCATTCATTACAGCTTAGCCCCCGATCTACCGTGGGGTGTTTAAGTTCTGAGGGTTCTCCTTTATCCTGCTTTATAGACTCTGACTTGGGGAAATCTCCATCCAAATGTGCACAGGATGCGGTTATCACTACCAATACGCTTAATTACAAATTGTTAGGTGACCAATGCCTGTTCATTACAGATCTTGTTAAAAAGTTATATGTACAGCTGGAGGGTATTGGTAAATTGTTAACTGTCCAGGGGGACAGATTACAAGTTCTCGTGGACCATGCAGTAGCATTCAGCTCTGACTTGCACCCAGTTCCCCAAACTCCCAGATATCAGTCACCAGCAGGTTTCCACCCAGGGTAACCCCTCAGATAGATACAAGAACAGTTGGGTGCAGTCCCCGGTTTGCAGGGGGGGCCTCCATTCTTCTACTCTTTCAGTTAATCAATTTGCGATTGCTCTGAGGGTTTTTCCATTTCTGAATGGGGTATTTCCCCGATGGCAGACTAAAGCAGATATTCAGCAGCATCTCTCTTCCATTTTAGTATACACTTTTCCCCTGTGGCAGCTTCTTGCCTTCCAGATTCTTCCTGCTCCCAGGCATATCCAAAGACTGGTGATACATTTTCGTTCCCCCCAGGTGGTTAAGGAGCTTTTGTCAAAAGTACAATTGTTTGCATCTTGGGGGGTTATTTTGGGAGAGGTTCTGGTTGATAAGGTTAAGCGCCCTTTGTTTCCGAGGGCATCTACTGCGTGTTTGGTTTCTGCTGCTCCAGAGCCATCTGCTTACTGTTCCTCGGTACCGAATTTGAGGGAATGCCCTGATCCCAAGGATACTAACTATTGTGATTCTAGGGAACCTATTGGGGTCAGTCTAACAAAACTGGCTATGCCACAAGCCCGGGTTGAGCCCCCCCTATCCCCCAAAATAAGTCCAGGTCTATTGCGAACATTTTCTTTGCCCTCCCCCCCTCCAATGGACACTACTGATTTTGCCTCCTCAGTCTTTTCTGACTTGGCCAACTTGACAAAGGCTGGGGTGAAGGACGGAAAGGCTGGGGCCTTAGGGCCTCCAGAGGCCATTGTTTTGGACTCGAATAGCCAGTTAGAACAAGTACTGACCTTAGGTAGAGATGTCTCCTTGGGTCAAATTAATTTGACCAAGGTAGAAGGGGTGGGAGTCCCAGCCCCCTGAAACAGGCTGTGCCATGATTCAAAGACTCTTAGTATTTGCTCTTGGAACTGTGCAGGTTGGTTAAGATCTCTGCTATGCCCGGAAGTCAGAGAATTTTTATTGGGTTTTTCGGTCATAGCTCTCCAAGAGACATGGTTAATAAATCAGCCAGCTTTTGAAAAGTATACAGTTTTCTATTTGTCTGCACTAGCCCCCACTAGGAGGGGTCGTCCTATTGGAGGGATAGCATGGTTTATAGCAGACTGGCTCAAGGAGTTGGTGATTGCCACTTATACCAGGCCACCTTGCTCTATGGCCATAGTGATTAAGGTGGGGGCTCTTTATGTTGTATTAATTACAGCATATATCCCCCTGCTAATGCCAAATCGTATAACATTAGGTTTTGGTCGCTGCTGACTGAGTTATTAGAGGAGGTTGTCCATCAGCATCCCAGGGCTGGGATCATACTGATGGGCGACTTTAATGCCCGCCTGGCTCAGGAGGAGAATAGTTTTGCTTTGACCGAGGGTGACAGTGGGGAGACTGGTGTTATGGGTCCCAGGAGATCTAAGGACACTATCACCAACAATTCAGGCCTTTATTTGGCCAAACTAGTAATGGAATTTTCTGTTTCTATATTAAATGGATCTGGTTTTGGTGACCCGGAGGGTGAATTCACCTACGTGGGCTCCAGTGTCTGTGACTATATGACTGTCTCTCAGGATGTAATTCCTGTCATTAAGAACTTTGCCATGGATAACTGTCATGGCAGTGACCATTTCCCTTTGACACTGTGGCTGTATTTTCAGGGCCCCATGGTAGCCCCTTTGATTGAAGGACCAGTCATTTCTTCCCTAGGCCCCCGCCATTTGTCTGCCAAACTGTCGGATTC
This sequence comes from Sphenodon punctatus, assembly GCA_003113815.1. Taxonomy (NCBI): domain Eukaryota; kingdom Metazoa; phylum Chordata; class Lepidosauria; order Sphenodontia; family Sphenodontidae; genus Sphenodon; species Sphenodon punctatus. The sequence continues at coordinate 2,572,904 of QEPC01000347.1, forward strand.
CATGTGGATTAAGGTGAATTCCTTTATGTTGAGGGAACTGGTGAATTTTGGGGTTGTGCCCCTCCTGGGTGGGGATCCCGATTTCATGGTGATAGATCAAATTTCTGGAATGACGGCAAATTTGGGCCAAATTTTGTTGTCCTGTGGACCCAAGCCTGGTGGATTTTGCCCCTTAAATCAGCATGCCAAAATTTGGTTTGATCAGGAATGTAGGGAATTTAGGTGGCGGCTTCTGTCCCTTTACAACGAATACAGGAATAGTGGAGCAGCTGCCCTGCCTAGGCAGTACCTTGAAACTAAGAAAGCATATAAGGCTGCCATTAGAGCGAAGAAGTCCCAGTATTGGGCCAATTTTGGGGGCAGGCTGGTAGTAGCTGCTAATTCCAGAGATGGTAGGAGGTTTTGGCAGCTGGTAAATACCTTGGGCAAATCTCTGGGGGGGGGGGTTGTTTCCCATGTAGCGGTTCCCGAATCCCGATGGGTCTCTTACTTCCAGGATCTTTTTGGTGTAGATCAGGCCCTAGTTGTTCCAAAGAACCGCTTGGAGCCGGTATCTCTTTCAACTCTATGGCCCCCGGTGTCGGTTTCCGAGGTGGCCGAGATTATCTGATCCTTTAAGAGTGGTAAAGCCCCTGGCCCAGACCTGATTTCTATCAATTTGATTAAGAGGTCAGTGGAGTGGTGGGCACCAAGGTTGGCTCTTTTATTCACCACTGAAATAACACAGGTAAAATCCCCTCCCAGTGGGGGTCGGCCATTGTGGTACCCATCCATAAGAAGGGAGATCGTGTGCTCCCGGCAAACTATAGGCCCATTAGCCTGCTCTGCACCACTAGCAAAATTTACGGCAAGTGGTTGTTGATCAAATTAAATGAATGGATAATCCGGGAGCAGGTGTTATGCCCGAGCAAGCCTGTTTTCAGAGTGGGCGCTCGATGGCCGAGCACTGCCTTATTTTGCAACACCTGGTGGAGAAATATACAGTTAAAAATGGGCAGTTGTATGTGGTCTTTCTTGACCTCCGGACGGCTTTCGATCTGGTTGATAGGGCTGTTTTGTGGGACAGGCTAGCTTTAATGGGCATAGACAATTGTCTTCTTTTTTTGTTGAGGCAACTCCATGCTAACACTGCTTTATCTGTTAAGTTAGGCTGTTCAGGTCATTTGACTAGGGAAATTCCAACAGGGTCTGGAGTCAGACAGGGCTGCGTCCTGGCACCTACTCTTTTCAATCTTTTTATAAATGGAGTGGTGCCATCGTTGGCCTCGCCTGACTTCTTCCCCCCTAAGTTGGCCGATTGTGCAGTGTGGAGTCTGCTATATGCAGACAATATAGCAATGTTATCTCAAATCCGGGTGGGTTTAAATAGGCAATTAGCTCGCTTTGCAGTTTTTTGTCAGCAAAATAAGTTACAAATAAACTATGGGAAATCTAAAATCTTGATTTTCACCAGGGCTCGTAAATCCCACCAATGGTCTATTAATGGCCTCAGTGTTGCCCAGGTTAAATCTTTTCAGTACCTGGGCTTACTTTTTCATTCGACTGGGTCATGGAGGGACCATTTGGAGAAGGCCTTGTCTCTGACCAGGGGAGCCTCCCTCTCTTTATTTAGACTTTAGGGTCATACTGGGGGGTGGGCTATACTGCCAGCAATAAAGGTTTTGAATGCCAGAGTACGGGCCCAGCTACTTTACGGGGCTGAGGTTTGGGCACCCCATCTTCCCCTAAAATTGGGGAAGTTGGACAGTGTACAGGCCCATTTCTTTCAGAGGTTGCTGAGGATCTCCAGGGCTACCCCTTTTGCGGCCATTAGACAGGAGCTGGGGCAGATGACATGGTCTACTCTGGCGTGGTTGGGTGCACTTAAACGTATTTGTGATGTTGAGAGACAACAGAACATTGCTACCATAAGTAATACTTCCTTTCTAAGAGATTATCTTAATCTCATAGCAGACCACCATGATGAAATGGCGGCTTATTTAATGCAACTGCTGTCAGCTAGAGTGAGATATCTGTTTATTACTGCACGACTAAATTCACTCCCTACTAAAATCTTGGAAGGCAGGATTGCCAAAGTGGGATATGCTGATAGATGATGCCCTTTTGATATGCAGACAACTGAAACACTGGTGCATATTTTAAGTGAGTGACAGCTATATAATGAACCAAGAAGGCACTACTTGGCCATTTTCCTAAATCTTTTCTCGGGAAAGTCCAATCATGGGATTGCTCAATTGTTTTTGGCAGGTAGGGATCCAACTAGGACTCAAGCAGTGGCTATTTTCCTAATAGCAGCTTTTGAAATTAGAGGGAAATTTGTTAAGTTCCTGGATACTGATATTTGAATTAGAATTTAAAGGTACTACACTGGATGTGGTCCTTGGACCTGAGTGGGATTCTGGAGGGACATATTATGGGAGATTTGTCATAATATGCAAGGATCAGGCTTGTGGTTGATCCCAAATGCTGTGTAACAAATGATTCGAATAAGATAGCATGTCTTTGATGTTTTGTAAACCTATCTGAACTAAATTTTCCTTATCTGTATAGTATTTGGCGTTGCTATAGCCTATTTTTATAGTTTTGTGATGGTCTTCGGCCAAGCATAAATAAAATTTGATTTGATTTTATTGGGGACAGTGAGGCAGACACTAGTCCTGTGGAGGAGATGTCTGGAACTGAGGCAATGGCTGTCTCTCTGAGAGCTGTGTCGCCACCATGTTCTGCCCCTCCCATCAGTGCTGTCAGTGGTGCATCACCCGGTGCAGACTAGAAGGCGGGAGGAGGCAAAAAATCCTCCGTATGGGCGCATTTTATGTTGGTGCGTGCAGATGATCCCAGGGAGGTGCAGTGCAGTTTGTGCCAGAAGGTGGTGAACTGTGGGCAGGTGCTCACCAACCTTGGCACTACTGTCATGGTGAGGCACCTGATGGGATGCCACAGTGCTGTGCTGCTAAGCGGGCAGGCAGGGGCAGTGGACACCAGCAGGTTCTTGACTGCAGCATTCAGTCATCTGCCTCCAGCAGCTGGAAAACGTTCTCCTAGAGCAGCTTTCCTCTAGCAGCAGGAGCGGTATTGCTGCTATGAGGGACCAGCAGCAGCAGCAGCAGCAGCAGCAATGCACCATGGAGGAGCTGTGGTGGGGGCAGCTGCCAAGTTCATCGGCAGCTGCAGGACTTGGAGGGCAGCTTGACTTTCAACTGAAAGCCACGCACACGTTGGGGGAAATAATAGCACTGGATGGGCAGCCCTTCTCGATGGTTGGGGACAAGATCAAAGCCTGCCTCAGCCTACCTTCTGATGCTCATGCCACGCTACCTGTCTTCCTGCCCTGGTTGCCAATGTCAATCCCTGCCTCAGTCTGCCTTCCAATGCTCATGCCATGCTGCCTGTCTGCCCGCCCTGGTTGCCAACCTTGAACCCTGCCTCAGTCTGCGTTCCGATGCTTATGCTACGCTGCCTGTCTGCCCACCCAGGTTGCCAACCTCAAACTCTGCCTCAGTCTGCCTTCTGATGCTCATGCTACGCTGCCTGTCTATCCTCCCAGCTTGCTAACCACAAACCTTGCCTCAGTCTGCCTTCTGATGCTCATGCCAAAGTGCCTGTCTGCCTGCCGAGGTTGCCAATGTTGAACACTGCCTCAGTCTGCCTTTCTGCTCATGCCAAAGTGCCTATCTGCCCGCCCTGTGGGCAAAGCTGAAACCCTGTCCCAGCCTGCCTGCTTCTCATGCCAAGGTGCCTGCCTGCATGCCTGCCCTGGCAACCCAGTGGCCTCGTAATCCAGCTGCTGCTGTCTGCTGGTTTGTGGGTGCTCTGCCCTGGAAAATCCAAATGTGCCCACACAATCCTGCTGCCGCCATCTGCTGCTTTATGGAGCTCTTCCCTGGCAAATCCTACTATTCTAGCTCCATGGGTACTGTGCACAGGCAAATCCTGCTGCTGCCATCTCTGCTGTTCCATGGGTTCTGTGCCCTGGCAATCCAATGTCTGCTCTGCTGTGCCATGGGTTCTGCTACCGGGCAATCCAATGTCTGCCTCTGCTGCCAATGCTGCCTCTGCTGTGCCATGGGTACTGCGCCCCGGCAATCCAATGTCTGCTACTGGGTGTCCATGTGATTCACCACCGGGCAATGCTTGACCAATTTGCAGTAGAGCATCTTGAATTCGGTCAAGTACAATGCAAGTCTGCAATGCCCAGCCAAGTAGGGGTGCCAGCCACCAAGCCCTGACTGGGCCTCTGCCGCTGCACCACCAATGCCAGTCAACCTGAAATGCCTGGGCAAGCAGGGCTGCCAGCCACCAAACCCTGTCCAGGCCTCTGCCACTGCTCCACCAATGCCAGCCAGCCTGCAATGCCCAGCCAAGTAGGGGTGACAGCCACCAAACCCTGGCCAGGCCTCTGCCACTGCACCACTGATGCTGGCCAGCCTGCAATGCCTGGCCAAGCAGGGGTGCCAGCTGCAGTTACTGTGCCCTGGCAATCCAATGTCTGCTGCTGCTCCTGGTACTGCATGCCAGTCATTTGCCCTTCTCTCTTGTAGACAGGCATAGCTTGGATGAGTGCACCTGCGGGTGGGGGCTGGGCATTCATGAGATTCACCACCGGGCAAGGCTTGACCAATTTTCAGTAGAGTTTTTTGAGATTGGTTGAGTACGATGCTATCCTGCAACACTCGGCTAAGTGCCCCACCAAGCCCTGGCTGGCCAATGTCTGCCACCGCTGAATGACTAGGGATGGGTGTATGCAGTTTGGAAGTTCAGAGTTCGGACCAAACTCGACCAGTTCGGTCGACCGAACCAAACTTCTGAACCAAACTTGATTTTTTAATTGAACTGAACCGAATTTCCAAACTCGGCTCTGTTTGCCCATCCCCAAAAGATAATATTCCATTTAGTTCAATGGGGTTTGAATTTTCGAACTTTGTTTGGAAGTTCGGAGTTTGGACTGAGCTCGAATAGTTCGGTCGACCGAACTGAACTTCTGAACCGAACTGAATTTCCGAACCGAATTTCTGAACTCAGTTCTGTTCGCCCATCCCTATGAATGACACCTCTGCTGTACCATGGCAATCTCAGATTAGAATCTCAGATCAGAATTGCTTCCTTGAACAGATAGAGACTTAACATTCAAGCTAAATCGGGAAGTGTACAGAAATCAGAAAAATGAGAATGATTTAAAATAGGAAGCCATTTTAATAATAAGTCTGGAAAGACCTGCTTAATCAAATGTTACACAAAGCTGGCCACACTGATCCCGTAGTCTGAATGCATTATAAATCTTCACCTGCTTAAAAAAATTATATAGGATCAATTGGATGAAATGCAATCCAATGTCTGCTACTGCTGCCAATGCTGCCTCTGCTGTGCCACGGGTACTGTGCCAGGGCAATCCAATGTCCACTGCTGCTGCCGCTGCTGCCTCTCCTGTGCCATGGGTTCTGCTACTGGGCAATCTAATGTTTTCTGCTGCTGCTGCCAATGCTGCCTCTGCTGTGCCATGGGTTCTGTGCCCAGGCAATCCAATGTCTGCTGCTGCTTCTGATGAATGCTGCTGAATGCTATGTCACGGGTAATGTGCCCCGGCAATGAAATGTCTGCTGTTGCACTTCTGCTGCCTCTGCTGTGCCATGGGTTCTGTGCCCTTGCAATCCAATGTCCGCTCCTGCTTCCTCTGCTGTGCCATGGGTACTGTGCCTGGACAATCCAATGTCTGCTCCTGATGCCGCTGATGCCTCTGCTGTGCCATGGATTCCTCCGCTATGCCATGGGTTCTGTGCCATGGAAATCCAATAACCACTCCTGCTGCCTCTGGTGTGCTATGGGTTCTGTGCCTGGGCAATCCAATGTCCACTGCTGCTGCTGCTGCTGCCTCTGCTATGTCACAGGTACTATTCCTGGGCAATCCAATGTCTGCTGCTGCTGCCAATGCCATCTCTGCTGTGCCATGGGTACTGTGCCTGGGCCATCCAATGTCTGCTGCTGCTTCCCATGCCGCCTCTGCTGTGCCATGGGTACTGTGTCTGGGCAATCCAATGTCTGCTGCTGCTGCTGCTGCTGCTTCTGCTGCTGCTTCTTCTTCTGCTGCCTTTTCTGTGCCATGGGTACTGTGCCCAGGCAATCCAATGTCTGCTGCTGCTGAAAATGCCACCTCTGCTGTGCCACGGATTCTGTGCCCGGGCAATCCAATGTCTGCTGTTGCTGCCAATGCCACCTCTGCTGTGCCATGGGTACTGTGTCCCGGCAATCCAATGGCTTCTACTGGGTGGTCATGTGATTCACCACTGGAAAAGGCATGACCAATTTTCAGAAGAAGTTGTTGAGATCTGCCGAGTAGGATGTAAGTCTGCAATGCCTGGCCAAGTAGGGGTGCCAGACACCAAGCCCTGGCTGGGCCTCTGCTGCTGCTCCACTGATGCCTGGCAGCCTGCAACTCCAGCCAGGTAGAGATGCCAGTCACCAACTCCTGACTGGGCTTCTGCCGCTGCTCTTCCAATGCCTGGCAGCCTGCAATGCCCAGCCAAGTAGGGGTACTAGGCCAGCCACCAAGCCCCAAACCTTCCCGGCCTCTGCTGCTACTGCTGGGTCTCAGATGGCCAGCCATGCCCCCACAGGCACCCCCCCAGGGTCCAAACACTGAGCCTGTCTACCTGGGCAACCCGGGTTGCCAAGCCCCAAGCCTTCCAGGTTTCTGCTGCTGCTGCTACTGTGTCTCTGACTGTCTGCCACGCCTCCACGGGCACCCCTGGAGTGCCCCAAGCCTCTAGGCGGCTGTACTTTCCAAACATTCAGGGGGTCCAAACTCCACGGGACTGAACCCATGAACCCGAACTAAGTTGTCGACCCAATGGCCGAACGGCACATCCCTAATTCTGGGGCCTATATTACAGTCAGGGAGGGCTGTCATTCCACTTCATCGAGAAGCCGTCACTCTAGTCCCAGGACCCACCATCAGGGTTCTGGGGCCGTCATTCCACTCATGGGGAACTGTCATTCCACCACATCAAGAAGCAGCCACTCCAGCCTCAGGACCCACCCTCAGGGTTCTGGGGCCTACGTTCCAGGCAGGGAGAACTGTCCATCCATGTTACCCAGAAGCTGCCACTCTAGTCCCAGGACCCATCCTCAGGGTTCTGGGGCCTGCATTACAAGCAGGGAGGGCTGTCATTCTACTTCATTGAGAAGGTACCACTCTAGTCCCAGGACCCAACATCAGGGTTCTGGCCCATCATTATGCTCATGGGGAGCTATAATTCCACAACATCAAGAAGCAGCCACTCCAGCCCCAGGACCCACCATCAGGGTTCTGGGCCTACATTAAAGGCAGGGAGGACTTTCATTGCACTTCATCCAGAAGCTGCCACTCTAGTCCCAGGACGCACCATCAGGGTTCTGGGGCCTGTCATTCCTCTCATGGGGAGGTGTCATTCCACCACATCATGAAGCAGTGGGCTTCCTTGGTAAGGGCAAAATCAGAGACAGGATGCTGAGTTCGATGGACCTTTGGTCTGACGCATTATGGCACTTCCTATGTTCTAATGGCAGATTCTGATTTTTCAAGTCATAACATCGGTACATGCCAGGATTAACCTGAAAAGAGGAGCTCGATTGTACTTGGGTGAATGCCTGTTGTATGAAGAGAAGCAAGATAGTTGTTTTCATTGTTTGTTGTTTTAATAGTGGACAGGTCCATACATGGCATTAGCTGAGATAGTCAGCGGATGAAACTGTATGCTCAGCGTGTTTCTAAACACCTGATTGCCAGAATCTGGGAATGAATGACAGGGGATAAATCACTCCATAATTACCCTGCTTTTGTACCCTTCTGCTGAAGCATCTGCCACTGGCCACTGTTGAATACAGGATACTGGGCTAGATGGACAACTAATGGTCTGATCTAGAATGACACTTATTGTGTTATATCTACTATGTGACTATGCAGACTATTTTTTTCAAAAACCCTTGCTTTTCTTCCATTTGTGCAGATAATGAAGACTGTATTCCTCACCCATTAATGTCAATGGGAGCTGCATCACTGAGTTTAAGGAGAACAAGACTGAGCCTGGACATGACAGTTCTCAACCATTAAAATCTATAGGTGTTTTGTAGTGGCTTTAGTGACTTTAATTGGATTTCTATTTGAAATGGTTTTTATATTGTTTTATTATATTATGCGAAACAGTCCAATTTGGTGGGGGCACTAAAGAAATAAAAATGCTAATTCATATTATTTATTATTGGCAGAGGATTGAGCCATAAGTGTTTGAACACAAGTCAAGGATGAAGATGCTTTCATATATCTTGGCTGAAAAATATCAGGCTCAGTAGATAATTAGAGTCTAATATCAGGGATGAGGAGATACATACGGTATAGCTGACTGCCCAGTGATTGACTCTTGGTTTTGAGTAATGAGATCCACTGGGCTTTTTTCAAATGGGTTTGTATGCTGTAAACTATGGGCATTTTTACACATACCTTAAAGTTCTGGATTTTTCATTCTTCTGGGTTTACAAGTCCACAAGTAAGTTCTGGATGCATTTTTCACACATACACGGCCCTGAGGCAGCTTTAAGTAGCCATAGCTGTAGACGTGACAGGCTGCCATGGAAACCAAGTGACCACAGTTGCCTGGAGCAAAGCAGTTTACCAGGAGAACCTTTTACCCACAAAAGTTCTTGGAGAAGTTCTATGCAGAAGTTCAAAGAGCCGGATGTTTAAGATCTGGGTGAGTGATTGAGACACACAGAAAGTTCAGGATGTAACAGCAAACATGCAGGAGAAATGTGTGTGTAAAAACACCCAGTGTGTATCTTATCTGTAATCAGATTGCAGGTTCTCCAGGTAAAATACTATCTGTTTGTGCCACTAAGAGCATAGCAATTTTGTCAGCGCTAGAATTTTAATAAAAACTATGTGTGAGTGCAAGAGTGGCTTTAAATTTGGCTAGTACTGATTGTGGCCCAATATGGCCATGCAGATTTGGTGCTGGGCCAACAGCCTTCCAGTTTCCAAAACTGACTGTGTGTGTTAGCAGGATATAGTGTCAATTTCTTGTTACAAGTGTCTGGAGCTTCAGAATTTCATCACTTCACTTCTTTTTTTGCAGCTACTTGCAAGAAATACTGAAATGAGTTTTTGCAGGGTCAGTGTCTTCATGAGAATAGGTCATAAAGGGTTTTGAAAAAAAAGAGCAAGTTTGTGTTTTATATGGTAGAGCAGAGGTTCTCATACTTCTGGGTCGGGATCTCAAGTGGAATTTCACCATCTTCAGATGGGGTTGTGATATACTTTGCATGTCATTGATATTGTCTGGGCACTTGTGATGATACTGAAGTCTCAAAATGGGGTCATACAGGCAAAAGATTTGACAGTCCCTGTGGTAGAGGGTGAAAACAGACATGATGCTAATCACCCTTTAACCACACTTGGTGGTTATTTATGCATGTTGCAGGGCTGTATAGCGCACCAATACAGCCCTCCAACATGCATAAATAACCACCAAGGGTGGTTAAAGGGTGGTTAGCGTCATGTCTGTTTTCACCCAGAGAAAGAGGAGAAAAGGGGGTGGGGAGGTGGGGAGAGAAGAAGAGTGGGTATTTTAAAGAGTGGGCTGAAGTGATGAATGAGGGGTAAAACATTGCAGCAACTTTTTGAATGTCTATCAGTGGGGGAAGATGGGATTTGTCATGTCCACAGAGGCAGAGTGTTTCAGGCAATGGAAAATCTGCTAAAGCTAAAAAAACCTTCAAGATCAATACTTTGCCCTGCTGGATCCTAGAAATGTAGCAAGAAGAGATCTGACTTCCCCAGAAGAGATGCTAATGGGCAGACAGATGATGTCTTTACTTCTCCCAAAGCCCTCAACTATGGGAAAATGGAGAAATAGAATTCTGCTAAATACAATGGATGAAATGAATATTTGGTGTGAATATGGGATTTGACAAATTCAGTATATTTGGGTATTTTCAGACGATACGCAGGCCATTGGCCCCGTACTGGCACAACCGGCTTCGTTCCCCGCCGGGGTCACCCCGTAACGGCACAACAGACGTGCTGGGGGGATCCCGGTGGGGAAAGTGGGAGGGGCCGGGGCCAACATCTGGCGCGCCGCGAACAGACGTACAGGACACGGTGACCACAGGTGGGTATTCACCGTGGTTCACCGTGTACACGTAACGTCTGAAATCACCCTTTGTGTCCATTTGAATTTATTTCCTGCTTCCCTTGTGGTTACAAATATTCATTTTGATACTCTGGTTCTTTGTGTACAAACTGTACAGTATTTTGGAATATTCAGTACTTCATTTACTTAGGTGGTACTATTTAGTGCTAAATAGTACAAACCAAAATAACCAAAACATCAAGTGGTAATTAATTACCATTGAGGTGTAAGCTAATGTAATGTCTGAATTATCATAAGGAGTAACAGTTTGACAGACAGGGAATGTGTACCATACACTTCAGATTATCCAATCTGCCATACATTTACCCCTTTTCCACATGCCCTCACTCTAACTTGAGGAAAAGCCTTAGATGAGCAAGTTGCACATACCTTCTCTGGAAACTTGTGTATGAAATATACCTGACCTTGCTTTAAATGTTTTAAATTTCACACTATTCCCACATAAGAAGAAGTGATAAATTTGTGTAAAGTAAAAGAAGGTTGTGAACACTGCATAAATCTCCAAGTATGAAAAAAAATAAATTAACGTAGCCACCCCACCCCCCATGTTATATATGGGGGAAGAGTGGTAGCAGAGCATTTGAAAAGCGATGAATGAAGGGTAAAGAGGACAATTCTCTTAGCATACCAACTTTTTAGAGAAGAACAGAATTTGTAGCTTTAAGTTCATGAATCAAATTTGGATGTTTGTTTTCTGAAATAAATATTTGAATTTGAATTCAAAGAGGTTCTTTAGTTTATCACTCTGATATTCATCGCTTCATTCTTTGCCACTTTGTTACTTTGCCAGTTTGTTATTCAATACTTTAATATTCATAGCTTCTGTATTTGATACTTTATTACTTTTTTAGTACATGACTTTGGGATTCATCAGTTTGTTAGTTTGTGTCCTCATGTGTTTCCTACTTGCTTCACATATTTAAGACTTACTGTAAAGAACCGCTGTCTGAAATGTAGATACATGAGAGAAAGAGGGATCATGGGGAATTAGGTCAAGGTGGGACAGGGTCAGATCCGAGAAATCAGGCTGGGGTCTAGGCAAAACAGATTAGTAACAGGACAGGTTAGGCTCAGGCAAGAAAAGGGCAGGAAGAGACCAGGACAGGTCAGGCAGCCTTTATCTGATCTGGCAGCAGTCAATCAGAAAGCTTGGTGGTATGATAAACAGTTGGAACCATATCTGCCAGGCAACACCAGGGTCTAAGCCAATGGGTGCAGCCAGATGAGCTGTGGTGGCCCAATCCACACACAGCCTCATTGTGAGCAATCACCACTACCATGCATTGGGGTTACCGTGGGAAGCCAGGGAGATGGTTGCAGGGAAGCTGGGTGGGCAAGCCAATGCCCCACCCCAGCCTGACTGAGATCCCACCCCTGGCTGTGATATAGCCATGCACACCATGGCTATACAGCACCCACCATTCAAGGGCCTACAGAGCTGGTCTGGAGCACAGCCCTGGAGAGTGGCGGCTGGTGGGTTCTAAGGCTGGTAGGGTGGAGGGCAGGGCCAAAGGTGGACAGGGCTAATGCAATGGTGGGGCCAATGCAATGGTAGCCGAGGCCAATGGTAGGCGGGGTCAATGCAGTGGTTAAGCCAGTGATGTGGCTTAACCCAGCAGCAAGGAGTTCCCAGGATTAACACTGGAGGGAGATTACATTAGTTAACCTTAGGAACTCCTTGTTGCTGCATGAAGCCCTGCCACTGGGGGACAGAGAGTTCTGTCCATTTTCTCTCCCACTGAATCCCATTTCTCCCTAGCAGTGTAAAAAAATAGATCACATTGCCATTGCCTACCTTTATACTGAATCGTTGAATTCTCATTTTCGTGCCCTCCTTGGCCACATGTAGTCTTCTGAAGGTGTAGGCTCTGGGACAAGTCTTCCTTCTGGCTTGGAGAACTGAGGGGACTGATTAGCTTCCTGTCCTGCAACAAGCCAAATCAGAAGACATGAAAGAGAAGAGAAGGACAGGACAGAGGGGGGAAATAGGAGGGAAAGGGTTTTGTTTTGGTGCATGAGAAGATGGGTTTCAGTGGGAAACAGGGGAAAGGGGACTCCATTTTTGTCAACTGAAGCAATTCAAAGTCAATTTATTTATTTTATTTATTTTTTAAAAATTCTACCCCTCCAGTCCTCTCCTGCCACAGGCAGTTTGGGGCAGCTTACAAGTAATAAAAACATCAATTAACACAACATAAAGGAGGAAATATAACACATCCCCCACACCGTCCCCAACCCCCTCCCCCCACCATTACCCTTCTCCCACACCAAACGCCTGGTGGAAGAACCAGATCTCACAACTTCTCCGAAAGGAAGGAAGATTCAGGGCCAGCTGGGCCTCCACTGGGAGGAAGTTCCACAGCCATGACATGGCCACTGAGAACGCCCTCTCCTGCATAGCCCCCCCAAAAACTCAGAGGACCTTGAGAAGGGCACCCCTGGATGACCGCAGGGGCCGATTCAGGACCCGGGGAGTGAGGCGATCTCACAGATTGGCAGGACCCAGGTCATTTAGGGCTTTATACACCAAAACCAACACCTTGAATCGGGCCTGGAAAACCACCAGCAACCAGTCCAGAGAACAGAGCACTGGTGTAATATGCTCCCGGCAGCCCAATCCCAATTGAAGCCATATGTTTCTTTGTCCTAGAAACCATGACCAAAAAGCAAACAAAATAAGCAGAGAGAGAGGCAAAATTCATTTATTGCAAGGAGTAGCAGTACCCCCAGAAATTGTCAGAAAGTCCCATCACAATAGCAGCCTATTATTATTATTATTATTATTATTATTATTAAACATTTATAAAGCGCCAGTAACAACCTGGCGCTGTACAGAACATACAATCAGCTGCGGTCCCTACCTGTGGCTTACAATCTAAAAGACAAGGAGGGGGAGACAAGGAGAGGGGACAGCGGGAGAGACATGGGAGAAGACAAACAAACATTCAGGCGGATGCGAAGTCTCAGGTGCGTGTACTTGGCTTGGTTACAAGGTGGTCGGTAGCAGCAGTCAGCAGAGGAGGGCTGACAGTAAGAGCAAGGGGAAAGACTAGAGGGCATTGGGAAAGGCAGCATGGAAAAGGTGGGTCTTGAGGAGGGATTTGAAGGAGCGGAGGGAGGAGGCGAGGCGGATGTCGGCAGGGAGGGAGTTCCAGGCATGCGGGGCAGCGAGGGAGAAGGGACGAAGGCGGTTGGGCGAGCAGGAGAAGCGAGGGAGAGCGAGGGAGGGGACAGCGGAAGAGCGGAGAGCGCGCGCAGGAGCGCGTAGGGCGATTAGGTCCGAGAGGTAAGGGGGAGCTTGGTCATGGAGCGATTTGAACGTGAAAACCAGGAGTTTGAACAGGATACGTTCAGGAAGGGGGAGCCAGTGAAGGGAGAGGAGGAGAGGCGTCACATGGTCGAAGCGACGGGCAGAGTGAATGACCTTGGCGGCAGAGTTTTGGATCGCCACAAGGGGGGACAGGTGGGAGCGAGGGAGGCCAGCAAGGAGGAGGTTGCAGTAGTCGAGGCGAGAGATAACCATGGCATGAACAAGGATTTTGGCCGAGGAGACAGATAGAAAGGGGCGAATGCGGGCAATGTTGAGGAGAGCGAATCGGCAGGATTTGGCCACAGAGTCAATGTAAGGTTTAAAGGAGAGGTGCGTGTCAAAAATGAAGCCCAAGCTGCGGGCACGGAGAACAGGACGGATGGTGACCCCATCAATGCAGACGGTCAGGTCAGAGGGAGAGGAGGGGGATGGAGGAAAAATGAGGAGTTCAGTCTTGGCCATGTTCAGTTTGAGTTGGCGTCGGGACATCCAGGCGGAGATATCAGAGAGGCAGTCGACGAGGCGTGAGCGGACAGAGGAGGAGAGAGAGGGGGTAGAGAGATAGAGTTGGGTGTCATCAGCATAGAGATGGTATTGGAACCCGTGGGAGGCAATAATTTCACCAAGGGACCGGGTGTAGATAGAGAAGAGGAGAGGGCCAAGGACAGAACCTTGGGGAACCCCAACCGAGAGGGGAAGGGAGGGGGAGGTCGACTCGGGGAGGGAGACATTAAAGGAGCGGTCAGAGAGGTAGGAGGATACAGCCTACACTGTATCCCCAGCAGTCAAATGTCTGTCCAAACAAATAGACCTTTTTAAAAACAAAAAAAGGTTTTGGGAGTTGCAGGCCTGGAATTCAGTCAAACAAACCCCATCGAAACCAGCATCCCTAGTACTTACACTGTATCCCCGGTAGCTAAATGCCTGTCCAAACACACAGGTCTTTAAAAAAGTTTGGGTAGTTGTACACCTGGAATGCAATAAAAAAAACTCCATCCTAAGCAGCAGTCCTAGTACCTACACTGTATCTCTGGCAGCCAAATGCCTGTCAAAACAAATTGGCCTTTTTTAAAGTTTGGGGAGCTGTATGCCTGGAATGCAACCAAACAAGCCTCATCATCAAAACAGCAGCCTAGACATGCATCAAGATGAGATCGGGGGGTATCTTATCCACCCTTTCTGGGCCCAGAGCTGAATTTAAACAGTGCATTTCTGTTTCTCCACAAAAGCCCAGGCAAGATGCTCAAAACCACACAATCACAAGGAGAGAGGCAATAAACTACTTTCCAGCAAGGGGCAGCAGTGAAACAACAAAGGGACTGTTTTAAACAAGAGTAGCCACAGCCAGTGGACCCACAATTTTACAAAATGGCCTCTCTACTCATGCTTAGGAGGGGAGAAGGAAAGTAGCAATGCATCATGCAAACACAGAGTAAGCAAAGCAAACAATCTTAAGGCAACAATATTATGTGCAGTCCTTAGCACACCATAAAAGCAGCGAGGATTTCCACTTGTCCCCCCAAACATGCTACACAGCTCTGTTCCAAGAGACATATGCTGCAACCAGACAGAGAGCATTCATGCACGGACTAGCCATTAGTGAAAAAGCCTGCCATAACATCCCTTCTAACTGCAAAGTGCGGAGCCATTTTAAAATACAAGGAACATTCCAGCAAAGATTGGAAGCCCTCCCATCTGAGCCCCTTGGTCCCCCACCCAAAAAACAGAAAGCAGACAGTTTACGTGGAAAACAGCGAAGAAAGAGACAAATTTTAACCAAGAGTAGCCATGGCCACAGGGGCCCCCCAGAAAATGACCACAGCCTTTGCACATGGTTAGGGGGCTTGGGAGAGGAGTGGGGGAAACCAGCAGTGCACATGCAAACACAAACATAGAACAAACAAAAGCAAACCAGATCTTAAGCCAACTGAACCATATTATGTGACATCCTAGCACACCACAAAAGCACCAGTGAGGAGTTCCACGTGTCCCCCAAAATGTGATTCACTGTTACAGCTGTGTTGCAACCCCATTTTCCCCAGCAGCCCCCTTACTCCGGTCCCATTTTCCCCAGCAGCCCCTTTACCCCCCGGCCCCATTTCCCCCAGCAGCCCCCGTACCCCCAGTCCCATTTTCCCCAGAAGCCCCATTCCCCTCTTACTAGGGGTGGGACATCAGGGCAATTACCGGATACCAGATTTACCAGTTACCGGATTTAAAAAAACCGGATTGCCGGATTTGTACTGGTTTACTGGTACCGGATTTGTTCCATTGATTTCAATGGAGAACTGTCCCCATTGAAATCAATGGGAAAAAACCCAAAAACCTCCCCCTCCCAGACTGTGCGGGTGGAAGGGGGGCACCACCCACCCACCCACCCTGCCCAGCCTGGATTAATTTATTTATTTTTTAACCCTAAGTCCCTAGAAGTGCGGGCTCCAGGCCGCCACTGGCGACCCGGAGCCCGCACCAGCAGGTACGATCCCTGTGGTGGGGTGTGGTTTAACACCCCCCGACCCCAGGGATCAGATCACCTTACCTACCTCCCCACCCAGGGATCGCCTACTTTGCGGTCCGACTCCGGCGGCTTCAGCACTGGCTGTGGCTGCAGGCTTCAGCACTACTAGGCCTTCTGGGGAAACCCGGAAGTACACCGGAAGGCCTAGTAGCACTGAATCTGGCAGTCACAGCCAGCGCTGAAGCCGCCGGAGTCGGGCCGTCACCTCCCGGAGTGCAAGGTAGGCGATCCCTGGGTGGGGAGGTAGGGTGATCCCTGAGGTGGTGGGGGTGTTAAACCACCCCGCAGCCCAGGGATCACCCTAGTACAACCATACCTTCCTGCTGATGCGGGCTCCGGGTCGCTGCCGGCGGCCCGGAGCTCGCACTAACAGGGACTTCGGGGGAATTTTTTTTTTTAAAGCCAGACTGGGCAGGGTGGGTGGGTGGTGTCCCCCCTTCCACCCATGCAGTGTGGACTGGGGAAGGAAAGTGGGGGGGGGTTGCATTTTTTTTTTTACATTGCGGCCATTCATTTGAATGGCCGCAATGTAAAAAAGCCGGGGGGAATCTGGTATATTACCCGGATTACCAGGTTTAATCTGATACTGCCGGCACACCAAATACTGGGCAGTATCGGATACCGGAAGATCCGGAAGTCCCATTCCTACCTCTTACCCCAGCCCCATTTCACCAGTGTCTCTCCAGCACCCCATTCCCCCTTACACTCCTAGCCCCATTTTCACCAGCAGCCCCATTCCACCTATACCCACTACTCCAGCCCCATTTTCACAAATCTCCCAGCAGCCCCATTCCCCCTTACCCCATCCCCATTTTCACCAGTCCTCCACTCCCCCTCCCCTGCAAATGCTGGTTCTAGGGATGGGCGAACACATCGTGGATCGGGTTCGGCCGTTCGGTTCGGCTGCATTCAGTTTGTCCGTTCAGTTCATCTGCGTTCGGGTCGTCCGTTTGGTTTGGTTGTTCAGTTAGTTTGATGGGTTTGGGTTTGGCCGTTCTGTTCAGCTGTTCTGTTCAGCTGTTTGGGTGTTCTGTTCGGCCATTCTGTTCGGTTGTTCGGGAAATGTTTTGGGTGTTGTTGTTTTTTTATATGTTTTTTTGGTTTTTTATTGGGTTTTTTATGGTTTTCTTTTGTTTTTTATTTGAGTTTTTTATTTTTATATGGGTTTTTAAATTTTTAAAAATCTAATATTATATCTATCTATCTACACTAAATTTAACTGCTATTCACTATTCTAAATGCTATGAACTAAATGGATTATCTAATAAGTACACAGGCCTACTCCTACAAACACTAAAACTAAATCACTAACGCTATCTCTATCACTAAGCTAGCTCCTACAACTACTATCCCTAACCTATCTCTCTATCTCTCTATATCTATATCTCTCTCCATATGGGATGGGGGGAGGGAATCAAAAACACAAGGTTTCAGTTTAAGGTTTAAGTTTCATTTCAGTACAAAATTGAAATGAAACTTAAAGCAATCTAATAATCCTACTCAACGCCTGCTGTTCAGGAACAGTGACTAGCTCAGAAGGTGTTGGGAAGGGGGGAGGCAGATAGTTTCATTTCTTGCAAGCCTCTCCACCCCTGGTGCCTGGAAGTCTGCTCCTCAGTGACTAGTACTATCTCTCCCTGTCACCTTACAGTGAACCTTTTTTTGTCACCCGAACTCACCTGAACGTGATCCGAACTGACCGAATTGTTTGGCCATTTCGCCGTTCAGTGTTTGGTTCTGTTCGGTATGTTCGTGTTCATGTTCGTGTTTGCGTTCGGTCATCCGAACAGGCCGAGTTCGGGCCAAACTCCGAACTTCAGAACCATGTTTGCCCATCCCTAGCTGGTTCAAGGCACAGCTCCTGACAGTTTTCTCCTTGTCAAGGTTCCTTGACTCACTCACCAATACTTGCACAAATTAAAAAGCCAATTGCCAAGTACACAAACAAGAAATAAAATACAGTACTGTCAAGTACACAAATAGCAAACTGAATGCTCAAATATCCAAAACACACATAAACAGCAAAATGCAAAGAGCAAATAACACAAATGTAAAAATAACAAACAAGCCTGATTTGAGAACTCTGGCCACTTTCAAAGCTGCCCCCTCCCCCCGCACGCATATTTTGACTATGGGAGGGAATGCGCAAGGCAGGATATGCGCAGGGTTCGACTGGTCTGAAAGCCGCCCCATGTGGCTTTGCCGGCACAAACACACAGTAATACAGAGCAGGAAATCCTGCTCTGTATCTCTGCATGTGTTTGCTGGCAAAACTGTGTGTGTGTGGGGGTTTCAGACTGGCTGAACCCCGCGCATATTGTGGTGTGCACATTCCCTCTCATAGCCAAAATATGCATGGGGGGCGGGAAACGGGGGCGGGGGGGGGAAGGTCTGAAGGTGACTTCAGTGCAAATTTAATAAGAAACATCATGTTTCCACCAAGTCATAAGTGGAGTGCTCCATTCCCTACTGTTTTCTCACAGTCCCAGGCAGTCAGAGCCTGAGGGTGAAAACAGACATGATGCTAACCAGCCTTTAACCACCCTTGGTGGTTATTTATGCATGTTGCAGGGCTGTATTGGTGCCCTATGTAGCCCTGAAACATGCATAAATGACCACAAAGGGTGGTTAGCATCATGTCTGTTTTCACCCTGAGGGTATTTTCAGACATTACGAGATCACGCTCAACCACAGTGAACCACGCTCAGTCCCGCAGTGGGGCCAAAGCTCCCTGAACGTCTGTTTGGCAGCCACCAGATGTTCACTACAGTCAATACTCACATGGGGTCAAAATCAACCACGCTTCCGGACCTCCGGCCCAGACCATCTCCGAAAGCATGGTCAAAGAGATTCCCAATGGGAAACAATAAAAAATAACGTCTGGACAGCAATCACCGGCCGGAATCAATCAAAATGATTCCCAGCCAGGGACAAAGCACGCAATGTCACTGTCAGGCAACCAGCAATAACACAGGCCTTGGAGGAAGATTTAAAGGGCACACAGCAGCAGGAGAACATGTCGGGATGGAGCGAGGTGGGAGGCAGAGGAGAGCGGAGGGTGAGAGAATGAGGCAGGAGGAGGAGGAGGTGGTGGACGTGCAGGCAGGGGAGGAGGTGGTCATGCTGCACATGCAGGAGGTGGAGGGAGGGCAGCAGCACCAGCAACAGCAGCAGCAAGAGCTAGGACAGGCCACCCTGGGGACATCGACCGTACCGGGGGAGGAGGCACCCTGGAAACGGGTAAGGGGAACGAAGGGGAGCAGACCCAGCACCACAGGGACACCAGGGAATGGGGCATATCAGCTACCAAACAACCCCCCCTTGTGTCCCGCAGACACGCAAATGGGCCCGGGAGGCCGAGCCCCCGGAGGACATGGGCCCTGCCGAGGTGGAGGAGGAGGAGCAGGAGGTGGAGGAAGAGGAGGAGGAACTGGAGGCAAGAAGGGGGAGAAGGCCCTACCACCGAGGGGGCCAGTGGGGGCTCCGGGAGACCTGGGACTTCATCCACATCTGGGGGACCCTGGAGCATCAGGTGGAGCTAGTGCTCAATCAGAGGAATTAGCACGTGTTCTGGGACATAGTGCGGAAAATGGAGGTGGTGGGGCATCACCAGACCATCGCACAGTGCCGCTCCAAGGCCCAAGAGCTAAAGAAGGGGTACAAGACCATCAGGGACAACAACCAGCGGTCCGGACACGGACTCTGGACTGCCCCCTTCTATGATACCCTGGATCGCATCCTACATATGAAGGGTTCAATAGTCACCCCACGGCTTGTGGGGAGCACTGTGGTCCAGGGCAGGGAAAGGGCCGAGGTACCCCTCCCCTCGCCACCCCACAAGAAGGCACCATCTCCAGGGCCCCAGACCCACAGCAGGAACACGCCATGACCTGGGGGACCAGCAGGCCCCTCCCAGACAGCATCCTGGAGGGCCCCCACCCCCTGGCCAGACAGCCGGACTTCGAGGCCGGCACCCTCATCACCCTCAGCCAGTGGTCACAAGGGGAGCACAGCAACATGGAGGGGCCGGCCTTGGAGGGATCAGTGATGGACATTGAGGGTAAGCAAGCACATGGGACAGGGGATGAACAAGGGGCAAGGGGTCAGGGACAGTCCAGTCAGGGGGCAGGCCCCAGCCAGCCTTGACACCCAGCATCACAGGTTCGGGCCTGGGGGGGCTGCCTGGGTGACCTGGAAGCTCTCCACCAACCCCCCCATACCCCACAGGGCACGGAACACCCCGGCAACAGAGGCAGGTGGCCGAGGAGGGTGGCGCACAGCTGCCCAGGCAGCAGCTGGAGACCCAGGTGAGCCACACAGCTGGGGGGGCAGGGAGGCCAGTTGGAGGACCCGGAACATGCATGGCAGGATGGGGGCCCCAGAGGGGTGGGGGGGTCCAGAGGGGTGGGGGGCGGGTGCCAAGGGGGGCGGGCACACGAGGTGGCAAATGACTAACCACATAGTGGTTTGCCACTATGTGGCAAACCACTATGTGTCAGCGAACGACTAACCATGGGCCACAGCAACCCAGGCCCGTGCCGCTAGCCCAGTGGATGAGGGAGCACCGGGCACGGGTATGGTACTGGAGGGAGGACCAGGCGGAGGACATAATCCAGACCACCACAGAACAGGGGGAGCAGATGATTGCAGCTGTGAACCACATGGAGGCAGCCATAGAGCGCTCCCTGGAGCAGGTAGAGGCAAGGGACCAGAGGCTCCAGGCAGAGGTGCGCCTGGAGCGGAGGCGGGAGCGCCGGGAACACAGCAGGCAGGTCGGGGCATTTGGGCAGCTGGAACAGGCCATTGAGGGGATGGTGTGGGAGCATTCAGCCAAGATGGACAGGTCCCATGACACTGGGACCTCCCTACTCCTGCACGCGGGCACAATGTGCGCCTATATCATGGTAGCCACCCCGCCGGGCACCCTGTCTGCCCCCACCAATTCCCCAATCACCACAGCTGACTTCATGCCAGCAGGGGCCGTGCATCCACCTCCTGGTCCCTATAGGCCTCCGTAGGGAGCAGCTGTCCAGGGGGCCCCGCAGGTCCTGGGTCCTCCCTCCCTCCCACCACCGACTGCCCCTTCGGACACAGAGGCATCCCAGGACACCATTGAGGACATGGACATTGGGGGGAGGGCAGCTCCCAGAGCTCTGTGGTGCCCAAGGAAATGGGGGGGATGAGGGGGAAGGGGGAGGGTGGTCTGAGGAGTGGTGGTGGTGATGGTGGTGGCACAGGTAAGCAGGTGATCTAATAAACTCATGGATTACACAGCTGCCTCCTGTGGTTAGTTCAGGGGCTCGGAGGTGGGGGGGTGGACCACAACCATATAGGGGCTCACCCGGGGACTCCCTAGGGCCCCTGGGGGGCAGGGGGTGGGGGGGCACCCTCACGCCTGGGTCTCCTGGCTGATGTGCCTGGCTAGGGCAGCACGGATGCATTTGGCATAACGGTACTCCCTCAGGTTGTCCGCATTCACGTACAGAGGCACGGGGCCGGGAGGGCAGGTAGGCATGGGGTATTCGAGGGTAGCCCCATCTGTCTCGCACACATTGTGCAGCACACAGCAGGCACAGATCACCAGGACCGAGGTCTCCACTGTGTAGTCAAGCCAGCTGGCGAGGCTCCTCCAGCACTGCTTGAGGGCCCCGAACGCCCGCTCGGCCATGGTCCTACTGGCACTCAGGTGGGTATTGTAGAGTGCCTCTGTTGGGGTCTGTGCATGCAGGGGTACCACTGGGGCATGTTTCATTGGCCCCACCTCGTTCACCAGGTGGGGCACCTAGTCCCTGGTCCCTTCGTGACCCGCAGCAGCTGGCTGTGAGTCCCCTTGTGCCTCCTGGACCCTTGTTCCTGGCCCCCGTGTGGGCTCCTGGCTCTGCCCTTCCGCCGTAGCCCGCTGCCTGCTCCCTCCTTGCTGTACCAGCCGTGCTGCTGTGCTGCCTGCTTCCTGGGGTGTTACTGGGCCTGCCTGTGGCTCCGGGCCACCTCTGCCCCACCATCTTCCTCTGTCCCTGGTGTTCGCCTCCGTGGCCGCCGTCTTCCTTGTCCACCTCTGGTGCCCTGACTGCCCCCCCCGGCTCCCCAGGGTGCTTCTGCCCATCCTCATTCACCTGTGCCCCCTTCTGCGGCCTGCCCCCCCATCCTGGGTGCCCGTGTGATCTCAGAGTTCTGGGACCCATGGCCTGCCCCCCCCAAGGGGGGGGTTGTGTGAATTTGGACCTGCTTCACTGCCCTGGATCTCGTCTCCCCTGCATCGCCCCCTCGCCAGCGCTTGTGTTCCGAGTGTGCCTCCTGGACTGTTTCCGGCCCGCACCATGTTCCGTGTGTGCTCCCACTGTGCCTATGCCTGGACTGCCCCCGTTCCTGGACTTCCTGTGTTGCTGTGGGGGCGCCCGTGCAGTCTCTTCTGTATTTGGGGTTCTGTTTGCCGTTGCCTGTGTCCCGCTGTGCCCCTGTGCCATTTCCCCTCCTCTTCCCTGTCCCTCGCCCCCTCTCACCGTACCGTTGTGCCTTGTGTTGTCTGTCCCACTGTGTCTCTCTCCCTCCCTTTCCTGTCCGGGCGTGTGTGTTTGTTCTGTGTGTCCCACTGTGCCCTCGCTGTCTGTGTGCCTATTGTGTGTGATACCTGGGCAGCTCTTCTCCCTCTCCCCACTCCCTTCCCGTTTCCCTTGTGTGGGCATTCCCTTGTGTCCCTTTTGGCTTCCTTTGCCCTCAGGCGGCCATGTCTGTGTCCCACCCCTCCCTGGCTCCTTCTGGGTGTTTTGACCGTGGCCGGGAATCAGCATCACGTCTGTTGCGCCGCCATGGGCCGTGATCCAGCGGTCCGATTCCCTGCCGTGGTCCCACTCCCGTCACATCTGTTCGGGGCCTTTATTGACCATGGGGTGTGGTTGTTCGGTTCACCACCACTGGGAATCCACTGTGGTGACTCCGGAATGCGTAACATCTGAAATCACCCTGAGATTTCATCCCCTGATCAACATGACTAATATTTATGGACCTATCTTCCATGACTGCATCCAAACTTTTTTTGAACCCAAATAACTGATTTCCCTTCATTACATACTACGGTACTGAGTTCCATAGGTTAATTGTGCATTGTGTGAAAATGTATGCCCTTTTAATTTGGTTTTATGCCTTCCTGTTAATTTCTTCAGGTGCCCCTTAGTTCTATAAGAAAGGGTAAATAAAGATAATTTGATTTTCTGGTGCTACAACAATGAGACCATAAGCTTCCAGGCAAGTCTTGAATGGTCAGCTCTGATTACTCATGTAGTTCCGGAGGCCAAGAACCCCAACTGCTGGATTCAGGGACAGCAGAATCTCTCACCCCATTAGCTATGCATCTCTATTCTCCGTGCTCACATGTTCCCTGTGGGCCTCAGTTCATGCCAGGCAGATATTATTGCAAAGAGCTATGAGGGTACTTTCAGACATGCACCTTAACACCACTTTAACATTTCTTATGCATGTTGCAGGGCGGTATAGGGCGCCAGTCCATCCCTGGAACATCCATAAGAAATGTTAAAGCTGTGTTAAGGTGGATGTCTGAAAGTACCCTAAGTCAAGGCTCAAAAGCCTCTGCTGGTGAGCATCACCAGTTGAAGGCCCTTTTTACATGAGACGCCCCCATGCATTGACAGCCACGTGAGGGAGCATCACATGTAAATGTGAAGGTTCATGGGTGCATGCTCCCACGCCCCATCCCTGCCCCCACACAGCACAACCGGCAAAAATGCATATTTTTCCATGTGTGGGGATGGGGAAGGGAGATGTTCGTGCGGTGTGTGCCTGTCTGACCCCGCACTCCCACGCTGCCCCCGCAGCAGCACACACATGGACTGCCCTCCCCCAGTGGTGGTCCATATAAAAAGGGCCAAAGATAAATAAAACTATGGTCAGTGTTGTAACTCATACATTATTGCTTGTCTATTGTTTCTTTCTCAGTGTTCAGATTGGAATCACTTTTTGTCAGACAGCATGCTCAGTGCCTGAAACGCGCTCTACATGACTGAAATGGAGATAATGACAGGAGTATCCTCCTAGCTCACAGGAGTGTTGTATGGACACATTTATGAAAACTTCTGTGTTTCAGGTCTGGGTCTTGAACTGGCTGGCACACTTGGGGTCCTGGAGCTGGCAGCTGACTCCACAGCATCATCAGCCCACTCTTGGCCATAGCCCAGGGTTAGCACTGATGGCTGTCCACAGCACTGGTCAGGCCACACACACCCTCAGCCTAGCTCCAAAACCCCAGCTACCTAGTTGTCTGCCTCCTGTGTAAGAGACAGGCCTGCACCCTGCAGCCACAAGAAGCTGGGTAGAGCATCTGTCTCTCCTTCCTGGTTTGTGTCTGTTCTGCTCCATGTGCCTTTTAGACTGGCTCTGTCTGCACTGGGTCTTGCACACCTTGGACCGGTCCTGTTCTGCTTGAACTCTGTCAGTTTGGTATTGGTTCTATAATTGGCCCATCTGCCCTGCCCCAGAAACCATCCGTCCACCTGCCAATTGGTTTTGCCCCCTTGGTCTGTGTGCTCATGCTTGACCCTCTAGATCTGATCTGGCACTGACCCTTCTGCACCTGGACTATGGTTGCATTCACACATGATAGCGGCAACTCCCATGAGACAAAGACACGGTGGGGGGAGGAGCCAGATGCTGGAACTACCGCCGTCTTGGTTCCTGACACTGTGGAGCTAAGGCCATTTTTAGACAAGCAGGTCATGGTCATACAATCCACTCACGCGACTTTTGAAAATCCCACGGGCAAGGATTAAATGAGATGTTTTGCAAATTAAAACCATTTGCACGTTAGTTTAAAACCATGAACTAAATACCTCGATGTCAGGGTATTTAGTTTGTGGTTTTAAATGAATATGCAACTGGCTTAAACACGCGAAACATCTAATCTAATCCCTATCCATGGGATTTTCCAAAGTCACGTGAGTGGATCGTGTGACCGCTACCTGCTCATTTAAAAGTGACCTAAGAAAAGTGCTCCATATTTGGACAGTCTACAATTGATAACAGCTTACACATATTTGAAATGCTGCCATAGAGAAGATCAAGAACAATTGTTTTCTCTTGCTAGGCAGGACAGGACACGATGCAGGGACAGGCCAGTGGAAGTGGACATTTAGAGTCTGGGCCATGGCCCATAAGTTCTGGATCAAAACTCACGGGTCGGACCCGAAGGGTCTCTTCCCTTTTTTCTTGGAGGATTCATTCCAGGGTAAATGGCGGCAAGCAGTCGAGCTCCATCTCATCTCCTTAGGTTTATCCAAACCTTATTTATTATCTAGGGGTTTTCTCCCTGCGCTGGCAGAGGCCAGGGTACGTTGGCAGGACGTGGACCTCCAGGTGGAGTGGGGAAGGGTGGGTTCTTCACCCCACCTGAGTCACTGTTTTGGTTTGGCTCCCAAGGTAAACACTATGGCTTGGTACCTCCTGGCTGATATCCCGCCAAGAGGGAAATGGCTCCTCATGGTGGCTAGGTTTAATGCCTTGCCGACAAAATTCTTGGAGGGTCGTTACCAAAAAGTCCTGATAGCCCAGAGGCTGTGTCCCTATGATCAGCAAGAGTCTGAAACTACCTGCCATGTGCTCCTAAGGTGCCATCTATACGACGCCTTGCGTGCTGAAATTTTGCAGTCATTTTTAGACTCACATCCCAGTTGGACAGACGACTACATGTGCTACTCACTTTTAGGTGATCGCAGCCAGGAAGTAACTTGTGCTGTAGCTAGGTTTTTGACTGCTGCCTTTGCTAGACGGAAACAATTTTTGGATTACACTTGTTCGGACTGACTTTTGTTGATTCTGTGATTACCCCTGGCTACCTCCCAGATCCAATTTAATGGTTTGGTTTGTAGATACTCTATTATGCACAATTTTATATTGTATTGTGTACTGTGTTTTGTATCTTGGGCTGTGGCAGTGTTCCTGCCCCAATAAAATTGACTACTACTACTACTGCCATAGAGAAGATCGAGAACAATTGTTTTCTCTTGCTAGGCAGGAGACAGGACATGATGCAATGGGTAAGAACATAAGAACATAAGAAGTGCCATACTGGGTCAGACCAATGGTCCATTTAGCTCAGCATCCTGTCTCTGACAGTGGCCAATCACGGTGGCTTGGGAGAAGCACCCAACAGGACACAATGAGGGATCCATTTCCTGTTGTTTTCCCCCAGCTCCCGTCATAGTCCCTGATCCTGTCTGGCTAATAGCTGCTAATGGACCGATCTTCCAGAAACTTGTCCAAACCTCTTTTAAACTCGGCTATAGTACTGGCCCTTACCACAGCCTCTGGCAGTAGATTCCACAACCCAATAATTTTATTTATTTATTTATTAATCTATATTTATATTTATATGCTGCCCCCTCATGCATATGGCATCTCAGGGCGGCTTCCAAAAATACACTAAAACACTCTTTAAAACACCATTTAAAATTACAAAGTTCAACAATGAAAATGTTTTTAAAACCCCCACCCTAATCCCCACTCCCTCCCCTCCCCCGAAGTTCTGGGAGAACAGCCACATCTTACAGGCCCGCCGAAAGGCCAGCAGACTTGGGGCCAAGCGGGCTTCCTCCACAACTGTGGCCCTGCCACCGAGAATGCCCTCTCCATTGTGCCCCTCCCCGCCTTATGTGGGGGACCTCCAAGAGGGCACTCCTGGTGAACCGAAGGGGTCGCCCTGAGTCGCGGAAGGTGAGGTGGTCTTATGCGCTGAGTGAAAAAATATTTTCTTTTATTTGTTTTAAATGTGTCACCCATGAGTTTCATGGGGTGTCCCCTAGTTCTAGTACTAGCCGAAAGGGTAAATAACTTCTTGTTTATTAGTTCCACACCACTCATGATTTTATAGACCTTGATCATATTTCCTCTCAGTCATCTCTTCTCCAAGCTGAAGAGCTCCAACCTACCAAGCCTCTCCTCATACAGGAGCCCTTCCATGTCCTTCATAATTTTTGTTGTCCTTCTCTGTACCTTTTCTAGTTCAGCTATGTCTTTTTTTGAGATGGGGCGACCAGAACTGCACACAATAGTCGAGGTGCGGTCACACCATTGATTTGTATAGAGGAATTATGACCTCCTCCATTTTATTCTCTATCCCCTTCCAAATAATTCCTAACGTTCTGTTTGCTTTCTTGACTGCTGCTGTGCACTGCGCTGTGGATTTCATTGTATTGTCCAAAACCACCCCCAGATCCTTTTCCTGAGTGGTAACACTCCTAGCTTAGTACCCAGCATTGTGTATGCATGGTTTGGATTATTTTTCCCTAAATGCATCACTTTGCACTTGTCCACATTAAATCTCATTTGCCATTTAGATACCCAGGCACCCAGTGTCGTAAGATCCTGTTGCAGTTCCTCACAATCTGCTTGTGTTTTAACTACCTTGAATAACTTGGTGTCAGGTGCAATATTGATCACCTCACTCTTAACATCCTTTTCCAAATCATTAATTAATACACTGAACAGCACTGGTCCCAATACAGATCCCTGTGGCACACCACTTTTTACATCTCTCCATTGTGAAAACTGACCATTTAGTCCAACCCTTTGTTTTCTATCTTTTAACCAGTTTCTGATCCATAGTAAGACACTATCTCCTATTCCATGACTTTTTAATTTTCTCAAGAGTCTCTCATGAGGGACCTTATCAAATGCTTTCTGGAAATCCAGATATACTATATCTACTGGGTCTCCCTTGTCCACATGCTTATTTACACACTCAAAGAATTCCAACAGGTTAGTGAGGCATGACTTGCCTTTACTAAATCCATGTTGACTCTTTCCCATTAAGCCATGTTTGTCAACATGCCCTGTAATTCTGTCCTTAATTATGGTTCCCACCATTTTGCCCAGCACAGACGTCAAGCTTACTTTTTCTGTAGTTTCCAGGATTGACTCTGGATCCCTTTTTAAATATCGGGGTTACATTTGCCACCCTCCAGCCCTCGGGTACAGTGGCAGATTTAGTGACAGGTTACAAATTACTAAGCAGTAGGTCTGCGATTTCATATTTGAGTTCCTTTAGAACTCTGGGGTGAATACCATCTGGTCCTGGTGACTTGTTAGTATTCAGTACAAGGGAGGAAAGGAGAAGTAATGGCAATTATGCAATAGAACGGACTAACCGGAGAAGTTTGGATCCTCCATACTTGGTGGGTTCTAAGAAGAGGCTGGATGAGCATATGTCTGGGATGATTTAGGGCATTTTAAGATGAGACAAAACTCCCATGAGCAGGCAATTAAAACTGTGATTAAAATTCAGTCCTACTTGTTCATGTTATGTGGACACTTCTGCTTTTGAATCTGGTTTCTGGAACCCCAGATATCAAGGTTTCCAGAATGTACATTCCCAAACTCATGCAAAAAATGCAGATTAACGTTTAATGCCACTCGCTTGAGATCGCATTTGCTCAAATTGCCATTTTGAAAGCAGCGTTCACATGCTCCAATGAATTAATTCAATTGAATCAAATTGAATTGAATCCAAATGAATGCTCTAATTCCTCCATTTGTCATTTTCTCCAATTGCTATTGCCAAAATGAGTCTTTACAGGTAACACATGACTTTTTCCCACAGGTGATGGGGGGTGGGGGGTGGGGGAATGTGTAAACAGCACTTGTGTATATTTATTTATATTAAAACTTATATACTGCCCCCTCCTGCCTCAGGCATCTCGGGGCGGTTAACAACATTTAAAAAACGTATTAAAATGTGCAGTAATAAAACTACAATTAAAACAACCTAAAAACCCCATATGGTGCGGCGTTCTTGTGATCATGGGAGATTGTTGTAACCCGTGAATGTCATGCACATGTAAAAATGGCCTTAGGTATGGACAATCCGGTACCACACAGAGGTACACTGGTGGTCCCTTCCAGCTCTATGACTCTATGACACTTGAATAGATTATTAAAGTTTTTCAACATTGGAGGTCGTGTGCTGGGTTACATGGCACTGGGGATAGCTCACCTTGAGTCTTGTTTTCATTTTTAGGCACCACACTTCAAGGGAATGTTGACAAACTAGAGAAGATTAATCAGAGAGTGACTAAAATGATAATGGGGCTGAAAGACACGCCATAGGAGGAAAAGTTGAAAGAATTGGGTATGTTCAGCCTAGAGAAAGGATACTAAGGGAGGGGGGGGGGTTAAGATAGAGGTTTTCAAATATCTAAAGGGATGGCATAAAAATGATGGTGATGAACATAATTTTCACCCATTGTGGTGAAAATGTGGTGAAAATGAGCCAGTGTGGAGTGGTGAGAGTCAGCGTGGTGTAGTGGCTAAAGTGCTAAATTTGGTCCTGGGAAGCCAGGGTTAAAATCCTGACATAGCTATGAACTCATTGGGTGGCCTTGGGCAAGTCACAACCTCTTAGCCTCTGTTCCCCATCTGCAAAATGGGAATGTGTGTGTGTCTGTCTCTACCTGTGTTCTTCCCTTGTCCATCATAGGCCCTTTTCGACTCCCCACCCATGCCCACGTGTGCAACTGGGTGGGGGGCATCCATGTGACAGCAGATGGGGGTACGTGCACACTCCCGTGCTCCACCCATCTCCACCGATCCCCCACTCATGGAGGTATTGGACAAAATGGAGGTGTATCCATGCGTGGAGATTGGTGGAGGTGAGTGGAGTTGGGTATGCATCCATGTGACAGGCTGCACACCCAGCGTGGTGCACACCCATCCCCCCCCCCCGCAACGCGGCTCCTCCCGGTCTGTTTGAAAGGGGCCTTAGATTGTAAGCCCACTGGGCAGGGACTTGTCTCCAAAATCATAACGGGCTGGAGAAATGAATAGGAGTTGTAGTAAACATATGTTCTCCTCTGTCACAGACAGCAGAACAAGAGGGAATGGACTTAAATTGCTGTAATTAAAACTTCAGTTAAAATCCACAAAACTTCTTAACTGTAACATTTCCCTGCTCTTTTACTAAACCGAGCCCCATAAGATACCGATCACTCTGGTTCACATACAGCAAAGCACATCATCATCTGCATAACTTGAAGAATTCTTGGGGCCAGACTGTTGGACTGAAGTCAGAGCAGTCAGCACCTTGAAGGTGTGAGCCCTTTCTCAGTGGCTCTGTGAAGAATGGCCTTTCTCTAGATTCATAAATAATCACATTCATTTAGTGTTCTGCATTCTGCTTTATTAAACAAACCAGGCTTAGGATAATAAACTTTTGATAGCTCCATTATTTTCCTTTCATGTCTGTATTCATATACTTTGAATAAATACCAAATTCAATTATGCTTATTTTCACTGGTTCTTCTTGTCTTACAGACTAGAGAGTAGATTCTCTAGGATTTGACTGGGTTCAGGGCTTAATTTGTTAGGGGTGGTGGGTGGGGAGTGCCAAGGCCCAGCCCCAGCATTTAAATTCAAGTACGGAGCTGAGCCCTGCGAAATCTTCCTTCTAGGAGTGTCCACCTCCAAAAATGACAGGACAGGAAAAAAAGATATCACTGTACTACTTTGTCTCTACTGACTATTTATAGGACTGCAGTAGGATGACGGTGCCTTGTGGTAAGTCGGGGTCCAAAAGTATCAACCTACATTGGAAATCAGCATTTTAATAGTTTATTCATAGTCTCAACACTGGTAACTCTCCATTCATCAATATTAACCATATACAAAGTCCTTCACGGTCTCTCTAGTGCCATGTAAGCAGTCGCAGCTCAGGTTCAGTTCTCTCTGGCTGACTGTTCATAGATATCAGCTCTTCCACAGCTATACATCCAAATAACAGTTTCTTTGTATCCATATTTGCAGTTTTTTATCCCAAGAGCAAGCCCCAAAGTCTCTCTAGCTACACAGGCACTTACAGCTACAAGTCTCTGCTGTCTCAGGCAAAGATTTCTCTTGATGGTTCTTTGTTTAACCTCTTTCCCTAGCAGAGCTTCAGGACCATGGAGAACCTTCCTGCTGCAGCACTGAGATTTCTAAGCATTCTTTTTTCTTTCCATACTGCCTTAAAAGGCCAGTACAAAAGACTGTTGATTAGGAGTGTGGGATATGGGATGCCACAACCTCTCCCCTCCCTCCCCCCCAGCAATGGCACCTAAGGCACAAATGCAGGCCCTGCAACATGTATTTTTTGTGAGTTTTCCTTAAAAAATGTGCCTAGGGTACCCTACCCCTCCATGGGTAAATGTACCCTACCCCCATGGAGTTTGGGGGTAAAGGCATGGGGGAATGTATGGTTTATACCATGACTCCCCTATGAGGGGCAGCATACATGCCTGTGGGTGGGCAGAGTTTATGCCACAACACCCTTGTGAGGGAGTGCTATGGGTATGGGAGGAAGGTGCACTACTCCTGAGGGTGATGGGGGGCTTTTGGAGTTGGGGGGGGGGCCTCTCATGTGCGAGAGGCATGGGCGTGGATATAGGTGGTGGGGATAGATTTGAGAGTTTTTAGAGCTTGAAATGGGTAGGAAGTAGAAATGCTTGTGTCCCCTGCACTTGCCCCAAACAACATTTGAATGACAATCAAGCACCTGTTTGTTGCAGGTTGGGGTGTTTTGTTTGTTTTCATTTTTCATTCATTTTATCTTTCACTTGTTTCATTTGTTTCAGTTCATTTTTGCTAGACACATTGGAATTTGTGGGGTTTTTCTCTTTACCCCACCAACAACTGGGTGTTGACTGAGTGGCTCCAGCTGACTGTGGCTCAGAAAGATGCACCAAGCCTCAGGAATTAAAAGTCTATCAGGGAGAGGTAAGGCCCAAGGAAGAGCTGCAGTTGTCTTAGCACAGGGCTTCCCCAGGCAGGAGGGCATAGGGCCTTGCTCAGGAGCTCTGGAGTTGGCTGGCAAGGAGAAGCCAGGCAAGCGGGCTTGGTAAGAATTTCTGCCCAGTCTTAAAAGGGTCTGTCAGTCTGGAGGGAGGCTGCAAGCCTAGTTGAAAAGCTTTGTACATAGAGAATATGGTGGTGGGACATTTTGGGAAGGAAATGAACAAGTACTCAAAGGCAAGTGATGAGGTGGAAGATGGTTTGGGGGGGCCTGCTCCTGTGGCTACTCACCCGAGAGGAGCCCTAGCTTATGACAGATGTATTTGTGAAATCAAAGGTATTCTGAATTTGATGTTCGAGACATTTTTCTAGTCTCAATGATGTCACCAGCGAAACTGTTGTTTTATTGTCCACGTTCCAGTTCCTGGATCTGTATTACATGGGTTTTTTGTTTTGTTATATTTGATAGTACTCTGTGAGCCGCCCTGAGATACAGTTGGGTGTCATCCGCATACTGATGGAGTTGGCAGGAGGGAGTGGGCTAAAAATATGGCTAAATAAATAAATAAAATTAAATAAAAGTCTGGTCCCTGAATCAAGTCTTTACTAGAGATGGTCTGCTGAGGGAAATTTAGTTTAGTTTAGTTTCCATATTTAATAACGGGTTCGGATTTATGGGGCCAGAATTTTCCCATTGAAGTCAATGGAAAACTGATCCGTACTTCCATCCCTAGTCCTGGGGCAGTGAGTCTGACCTCCCCCTACCCTATTCCTCAGGCCTCTGGAGTGGTACTTACTAGCCTTGACTGAAGCACCACCACTGGTGTGGGGGCTCCGGCAGGCTCTTCAGTATGGCACGCTACAGACCGCGTCAGTTGTCTGGATCCCTTTCAGTCTGGCTTTCATCCAGGGCATGGCACTGAGACAACATTAGTGGCTTTGGTGGATGATCTTCGCCGGGAAAAGAATAGGGGTCGATCGACCCTATTGGTCCTATTAGATCTGTCAGCTGCATTTGATACCATTGACCATGAGATGTTGGTGGTGCACCTGCGGGATAGTGCAGGGGTCGGCGGCATCGTTCTTGAATGGTTCCACTCATTCCTGACTGGGAGAACACAGCGGGTGGTACTCAGTGACTGTTTTTCATCTTACCAAGACCTCTTGTGTGGGGTTCTGCAGGGTTTTGTTTTGTCCTGTCTCCTGATCAACGTGTACATGCAGCTGCTCGGGTGAGGTGATATGGGGATTTGGGGTGAGGTGTCATCAGTATGCGGATGACACCCAATTGTATCTCTCATTTTCGACCGACCCAGGCCCGGCTGTCTCGGTGCTTACCCGATGTCTGGCAGCTGTGGGGGACTGGATGAGGGCTAATCGACTGCGACTGAATCCTGACAAGATGGAGGTGATGTTAGTGGGTAGGTCGGTGGAGGCAGTGACTCCCTTTGTTGCGGGGGTCTGTTCTCCACTGAATTCCCAGGTACAGAACTTGGGGTGCTCCTCGATGTGCAGCTCCGCCTGGATCTCCAGGTGGAGGCTGTGGCGAAGGGTGTCTTCTGCCAATTACATCTGGTGCGGCAGCTTTGGCCACTGGTTTTGGTTCCTGACCTGGCCATGATCATCCATGCTTTTATTACCTCTCGGTTAGATTACTGTAATGCGCTCTACATGGGGCTACCTATGGTGATGGCTCGGAAGCTGCAGCTGGTGCAGAATGCGGTGAACCGACTCCTGGTGGGGCTGGGCTGTCGGGAGCACATTACACCAGTGCTTCGAACTCTGCACTGGCTTCTGGACCCGATTCAAAGTGTTGGTATTCACCTATAAATCCCTACAGGGTCCTGCCTATTTGCGGAATCGCCTCACTCCCCAGGTTTTGGGGGCACCGTGTTGGAGGTCCCTTGGGTTTCCTGCGGGGCCACGCAGGATAGGGTTTTCTTGGTGGCTGCACCGCGCCTTTGGAACATCCTCCCGGTGGAGGCCTATCTGGCCCCAGACCTCCTGGTATTTCATAAGAACTGTAAGACCTGGCTGTTCCATCAGGCATTTGGTGAGGGAGGGTTGGTGGGTGAGGTTGGGGGGGAGGGGTGTCTTTACCCCCTCTTTTTTTGGTTATTTGATTTTTTAACTGGTTTTATAATATTTTATATTGTGTTTTAATGTTGTTAGCTGCCCCGGGCTGCCTGTGGCAGGAGGGGCAGGGTATAAAATTTGTAAATAAATAAATAAATAAATAAATAAATAAATGCTCCCTGCTCCAGCTTGCACATGTGCAAAATGGCCACCTCTCTTAACTAAAAGGATAGTAGCCAAAATGACCTTGCCGCCATTTTGGTTAAGGGTGGCAGCTATTTTTCTCATACACAATTTTGTATTCTCCAGCAGCCATTTTGCACATGCACGATATGGAGCAGGGAGAACAGCACAGCAAGGGACCCTACTGGAGTCGCACAGTAGTGGTGGTGCTTCAATCCAACCTTCTGAGGTTGGAAATTACCACTGAAGGGCCTTGGAGGATGGGGGTGGAGGGAATGTTCGATCCAGAACTCTGGATCCCATACTTAGAAGAGCTAATTATGATATTTTACAGATTAACCTGTAACAGCTTGTTACAGATTAATCCAAAATCATAGTTTCTACTCCTAGTCCTTACCATCAAGTACCAAAGAATGAACTCAGGGAAAGGGAAGAAAGGTTAAATCATGCATTCAAGAACAGCAGTTTTATCATAGCATAGATCCATGATCTGGACACTCCTTTCTTCCAAAGGAAAATTCCTTGGCAAGGAGTTCCATGGGTAATTGTTTGTTCATCACAAAAACACTCTTTCCCACTTTCCTCTTTTCTCAAATTCAGCTTCTGATTCCATGGCAGACACAACATTTTTAGCTTCATCACTGAGCATCACTGGAAACCTATCTCAGTGTTGGCACAAATCCTTAACATGTCTATTATCATTTACTAACTCTGTATAAAGAGATATTTTGTGTGCCTTGATATTTCAATTACAGCTATCGATTGCCACTCAAATTTTGATCCATATGGCCAGCATACATGTATATGGCAATAATTTTCACGTCTCCTTTAGTCTCTGGGATACCATACCACAGTCATTGTACCTGGTAAATGGCAATAGCCTAAACTTACCTTAACAATTATTTTGTTCCATTTAGTGCTTCAGAAAAATACCCAGCAAGTCAGGCACCCTGTTAAAACTGGGGTGCCCAACTTGCCCTGGTTGCATTCAGGCACCAACTGGTACCTGAATGTAAACCAACAGGCTACCCAACTCCTCTGGCTGACTCATCTCACCACAGGGCTGCTGCTCCTCCAGTCCAGTCGCTGCTTGCTGCTTGCTACTCTCTGTTCCTCCCCAGCCTGAGAACTGATCAGCTGAGCTGGGGACTTCCCTGCTTGACTTTTTCCATTGTGTTTGAGATACGATGCCCCAGTGCATTCTAGTAAAACGTCCCACCTTACAATGCTGGAATTAAAGAAGGTAAGGAATTTCTTTGTGTGACAGGGCAGAGTCCCTGAGGTCACTGGCCCTTTCAGAGAGCTAGCACAAGCCTAGTTACAGGTGCTAGCAAGGCTGTAGGCACTGCACAAAGCAGGGACAACACCTAAGGAAAGACAGCAGTATGCATGGGCATGGCAGATCCAGCCCAGAGAAGGATAAAACCAGAGACAAAGCTCAGCACGAGGAGGATGCAGAGGAGGCAGAAGCTCAGGAGAAGCTCTGACTTGAGGCTGACAGATCTGAGGATGATCTGATGGTTCTGCTGGGCTGCAGAGGGCATGTGCCTGTACCTGTGTGCACCAAGGGCCCATGTCATTTTTGTTTTTCATTTCGTTATTTAAATCTGTCAATTTTTTTCATGAATATAAAATTTCCGTATTTGTTTTTGCTTTCATTTTTGTTTTCCTTTGGTTTCAATGGAAAACACATTTTTGGCTTTAGCCTTTTTGTTTTTCATTATATTTGACTGACCATTGGAAGCAATGTACCTCCAATAGAAGGAATTAAGTATACCAAATTCCAAAAAGATTGGATAAAGGAATCCAATTTTATAAGCAGTTGAATTATACTATTTTGCAAATATATTCACATACATTCTTAGCTGTAACTTCTTTGTCTCACATTTGCTGTAGATGAAACTTTTCAAGTTTACACCCATTCCTGTATTTACCATCTCTGCCAACTTTCAGAAGGATTGGATAAAGTGTCCTGCTGGTATAAGCAATTAACTGATAAATGTATGTCTGACTGTAACATTTTTGTAGTACATGACATTTGGAAGGGCTATATATCGCACTTTCACGATCATCTCTGCTAAATATCAGAAAGATGTGATAAAGGGTCCCAATTTTATATGCCTGCACAACATAGGCAGAGAAGGAGCCTATGCCACAGATTCTCTTATGTTTCACTGTGGTATAAGATCGGTTTGTGAAGACAATTGGCCAGCAGAAATTGTTGGATTGTGCAACAGTCACAAGTAAAAGCCCATTGCAAGCCCTGCACGCTTAATATGGAGCTTGTTCAGTAGGGAGAGGGTCAGGGGATGAAACAGGTTGTTTTTCTCCTTATCTCTGTCATGGGGACATGGTAGCGACACACCCATTTGGAGGGAGATGACACACATTTCGGAGATACGTGTAATGTAATATAAAGGGTTAACAGATCATAAGATCAGTTGGAGCAATATACTGAGACCAGTTGCCAGAGTGGAGGGAGAGATTCCCTTTGTTATAACAAGTGGGCAGTTTATTGCCAAGCAAAAGCCAAGTCCTCCCTACCACCTTGTTACAATGACAATAGCAGCAGGACAGAGGAAGTCACCAAAGCCCCTGCAAAGGGGAGAAGAAGAGACAGGATCTCTATAGACTTGAAGGACACTTCCATCTTGGACTTGAAGGAGATAACAGCTCAGCAGAAGAGCTGCTAAAAACATGAACTAAAAACTTTCATATTCTCTAAAAGACTTGGGCCCGGCTTGGACATTAGATCCACGAGATACGCTGATGAACTTGAACTGAACCATAGGGTAAGGGGACAGTTAGGGAATCTCAGTATATCTTAGAATGCATGTACTTTATGTTTCATTTATTGACTTGCATTATCTGATCAACAGCCTTGTACTTACATGTACTCAATATATGTTTTATAACCAAGCCTAGCGTGCTTATGTGTTTATTCGGCCTTGTGGGGGGTTCATTTGAGGGGCACTTTATCTAGGTGAGAGCCTAGACGAATCTTTTTCAAATAAGACGACCCCACTGCAAAGTCTTCCAAGCTACAAGTGGCCAGGAACATTCTCTGAATTACGGCTGGGCTGGGGAATCAAAGGGGAGGCATTTCTAGGGGGTGCGGGCCTCTGAAAGCTCCCTGCTTGCAGTGAAGGTTTTCTGATCATGTGGGAACCCACGCGGGCACAGGCAACTGGGTGCCTGGTGGGCATTCGGGGGACAGCCTCTAAAGGGAGTGAGGGCCCCAACCTCGTGACAATCTCCTCTCTTTGTCTTCCATCTTGTCCCATGCAGTCTGTCTTCTGAATTCTTAGTAAAGTTCTGTTTTGAAGAAACTTCTGCTGTGTGTTATTCAACAGAAAGCTAACTCTATAATAGAAATGTCAACCAAATATCCTCATTCTGTGCTGTGACCATCCGAACCTCTCTCCTACACTTGTTACTGGGAAGTCAGAAGCAACTGTTTAGAAAGAGCCAATAGAGATTCTCTTATGTCCTCTGTCACAGTGCTGTAGGATGTGATTGTGATGATAGTTGGCCTGCCTAGATGTGTAAACTATGTCTCCTGATTGCTGGGATGCTTTCCCCAAAGTCCCAGGTATGTCCCTTCTATGCCCGCCTGAGGGCTTCCCCCTATGCCCGCCTCAAAGTCACTACAGATTGGTCCTGTAAAGCTGGAAGCATACAGTAATTGGCCAGTGAATGTGTCTGTCAGTCTTTTGGGTTGCTCCACATCCTCCCTTCTACAGCCTCCCTCCCCCTGCCATGACAGGTGCCTGCCTCTGACTTGGCACTGCATGTGCTGCTATTTATCTGAATAATGGTCTTCAAGGGGACAACTTCAATTGCTTATAAAATTGGGTCCCTTTATCATATTGTTTTGTAGTTTGACAGAGATGACGGTGAAGGTACTTGATACATTTCTGCTAAATGTCTTGTAAACAGGATGGAATATACAAATATTACAGCTGGAAATGTATTATCAAGTTAATGTCTTATACCATCAGGACCCTTTATCTTATCTTTCTGAAAATTGCAAGAGTGTTAAGCTTGTGGAGAGACATAATATTCACAGGTTTCATGCAAATTAGATAGAAGCTAAAGAAGTTGTAACCATGAATGTGTATGGAGCTTTACTTAAAATTACAACATTCAAGTGCTTCAAAAATTGGTTCCCTTTATATAATCATTTTGAAAATTGGTACACGTAGAGCCCTCCATTGGGGGAAAATGACAATGTTTGTTGTCGTTATTGAAAATGACATGCACACCCCTATGTGCCTGGCCCAGAGAACTGCTGGAACTGTAAATGTAACAGGACTGTATGGCGAATAAAGAGAGTGTTAAAGCTAATTACCAGAAAGAGTGAGTTTGGGACCTGATTCCTGTCAGTACTTACCCCAGCTGATCCCATCCCTTTCACCCCAGGTGAACCCATTCGTGTCACACACCATGTGTTACCTGAGGTCTGTGTACTCATATCCTCACCACATGGACCAACCAGCCATCATTCTTGATGTAACCAAGCCAAGCGCGTGCACCTGGGACCTCGCATCTTCATTAATATTACAATCCTTGTCTCTCCCTCTGTTGCCCTTCCTTTGTTTCACCCCACCCCGTCTCTCAGATTGTAAGCCCTAGGGCAGGGACCCAGTCTATTAAATTAATTTGTAATTCACTAGGTACATTGCTTGCGCTATATAAATGCTTGATAATAATAATGTGGCACACACAGACCTGCACCCCCCTTGCCGCTGCCATGCCTATTTAAAAACAGCCATAGTGAGTTTAGTATCACTTTTCTTTCATTTGTGATTATCTTCAATTTATTTATATGATGTCTTACAAACAGATGATGATCTCTCAAAAGTTGCCATTCTCTAATATTTATTTATTTATTTATATTTATTTATTTAAATTTGTATCCCACCCTTTTCTCTAGGCTCAGGGTGTTTATATTTCAACTTATTTCAAATATGTTCTGAGGTGCTTTGATGACTAGTGTTACTACAACATCGGTGATTCTAACCTGTACCTGGCACCCCCTGTCTGCTTCATCTTGGATGTCTCTGGCCCTTTTTACATGAGATGCTCTCTTGCATGGACATCCACCAATTACGCAGTCCGTGTAAATGTGGAGGTAGATGGGTGTGCGCTTCCGTGACCCATGCATCCCAACCCAACAATGCAGGTTGTTCCATGCATGGAGAAGCATGGGGATGGGTGTGTGCCCATGTGCACCTGTCCCCCACACTGCCCCCGATATGCTGTATCCCCAAACCACTCCCCCCCAGCCCATCCATGGCCTGGTTAAAAAGGGCCTCTCTTCACCACAGATTCCAGGTTAATTATTCTCTGCAATTCCCTGTGAACATCTCACCAATGAAGATAACATTTTTTTATTTTTTGTGATACAGACTATGCTTATGTTCTGCCACACGATCGTGCAACTTTCCCCCATTCTATACCATTCAGGGCCAGAGCAGAACACTGAAGAAAGGGCAACAAAACAATAAATAAAGTGCAAAATGATAACAAGATTGATTTTTTCCCCCCCTCCAGAGTAATCAGTCAGTTTTTTTCCACTCTTTCACTGGGCAGCTTCCATGGAAATATGCTGAATGGAAAATTGCTAGGGATTGCTTGTTTCTTAATCAGCAGCACCACCAGCATCTCAGGCAGGCTCAATTTCACTCTTGGATGGAAAATCACTCAAGTTGTTTATATTAAAGCTGATGTGTTCCATGGCTCCTACCGACTGCTCCACTGCTTGAACATTTACACTTGCATTTTCATGGCCCTTGTTCTTTTAATGATGGCCATATTTATCTGTGTTGCAACTGTAAGAAAGCAAAGAAGCTGAATTAGTTTGAGAAACCTCCCTTGGAAGTATCTAAGCAGGACTAACCTTGCCACAGGTTAACCTGGGGCGACTGCCCTGGGCCCTATTATTTTTTCTCATTCCAAGGGCCCCACAGTCACCCCAGTTTTCACTAGGGCAAGGTAGGGGGACCCACATCCTCCCAGTGAAACCCCAAACATGATCACTTCTAGGGCCCCATGGAGGGGATCAAAGGGGGTGGGGCCCTACATTTTATCTTCACCCTGGGCCCTGAAAATTAGGGATGTGCGAACGCAGTTCAGAAGTTCCGAGTTTGGTCAACCGAACCGAACTTCTGAACCAAACTCAAATTTGACCAAACTGTTTGGTTGAATCCGAACCAGTTTGGAAGGCCAAAAACAGCTTAAAACACCAGTTTTGAATGTACGGACTCAGTTCGGAAGTTCGGAATTTGACCGAACTCAATTCGTTCGGTCGACTGAACTGAACTTCCGAACCGAACTCAATTTTTGAACCGAACTGAACCGAACCGAATTTCCGAACTCGGTTCTGTTCGCACATTCCTACTGCAAATTCTAAGGCTTGTCCTGTAGCTTGGTTTTCATTGCCATTATCTAAGTGCACTGGTTGTTAGATCTCTGACTCTGACACTTTCTTCCTTCATGAAACTGATGACATGCTACATTTGGCAACCTCTGCATTCTTCAATAAGTCGCTTTTCTCTTTCAAGGCACTTCTGGTAGTTGGATTTGTGATAACTGAAAGCCATTACAGGGTAAGTGCTCTTCTTGACCCTCTCCTTTGCTATCGTACATAGCCTGAATGAGAGTGTGTGCCCAGCGTGCAAAGTCCTGCCTAATCACCCACTATAGCAGGGTGAGAAGGGGTGCTCCAGCTGCATCTGCTCCAGCAAACCTCTTGTCCTTCCTGTTTCATTGTTTGAAGCCCAAATTAGAAGAATGACCATAAGCGGAGCAGGGCAGGGTAGGTCAGGTGACCTGCAAGTACTGGGCATTTAAAACTGAGCTGGAAGCCTAGCTGGAGGGACACCAGGGCTGGCAGTAAAAAGAGACTCCCAGGCCAGGGAGAGAATGGCAGGGGTGGGGGGGTGTTTAAGTTTGGAAACTGTGCTGAAGAGACTAGCGTCTAGGAGCAATGATGAACTGTAATAAAGCTGCTCACAGGCTGTGCAGAAATGTGAGTCTGGGGCCTTTTGTTTGAAGGAAACTGAGGCATAGACTTTTTGAGAGGGGCACACTGTAATCCAGCCTGCAAGAGCTACCATATTACAAGCTTAGCTTCCATAGAAGTGCTCATCTCTGTTGACACTGTGTAGGGGTCATGGACTCCCAAACTCAATGGAAAGAGAATTTCCCCCATCACCTAAACCAGGAGGCCACCCCTTCTTCCAAGCTGATTGGTGCAAGAACTAATAGACCGTGTCTATTTTATTACTTTGTAAAGTGCAAGGTACACTGCTGGCGCTATATAAATGTTTGTTAATAATAATAATAATAATAATAATTAATGTGGCCAACTCAGCCAACAGGTGCCCCCACTAACCTGTGGGTTAACCATGTGAGAACAGGGATGGGAAAATTCCACCCTTTCTAATGTCGAGGAATAATTTATACTCACACACTGATGTTGGTGAAATCTGTTAGAGTTTCTTTATTGATCTCAAAGCACAGAGAGAGAGAGCAGAACTGAATCCATGCAAGGAGACAGCCTGGTCTGCCAGTTTGCAGATTACATAGGTATTTTATAGGTTACAATTCAAGCAAAAAGATACAGGCATGTCACTCAAAGCAACGTCATATGAAGGTAAAAGGTTACAGCAATTGTTTACCTACTCAGCAGATTATTCCCAAAACAATATAAGCTAGACTGTTTATAAAGTAAGGTGCCTAAACAAAGTCAATTAACTAGAACATCTGCAAGGCCATTTTCTCCTATCTGCTGAAAGGAAGAACGGAGTGGCGTCCGTCTGTCCAATGTTTATCATGCATGAAACTGTTTCCCAGACCTTGTAGTGTGAAACAAAACCCAAACTAGATATTTATTTAGCAGGCTAAAGCTCACTTCTGCAAAGAATGGTTTTTACCCAGCATTCATCTGTTTTCCATTTTATGTTACCTTACTCTGACTATGTGTAACTTAATTCTATAGGGTCCCTTATAAAAATTCCTCCACACTGACATTGCCCTGCCCCTATGGAGCATCATGGTGCTCCATAAGGGGACGGGCTATGCCAAGAAAGGAGTGTGGAGCCCCACCCTTCTTTGTGAAAGTCTGGAAGATGATGGTAACCCTAGCAACAGATCACACATTGGTGAATATTCTTTACTTTCCTGGCACCGTACTTGCTCTTGATTAAAGCATATATGTATTTTAAATAACTCCTCTATTAAATACTGGGCACCATTTACACTTTTGGTCACTTTGTTACATTTCTTGGCATTGGGGCAAGGTGTTCCCTAAATCTTCACCCCATTTAATATAACCCAATGTTAGTAATCAATTTGTTTACTAATATTTCACAATCATAGTTCTATTTTTATTTCCCACTACACTGGTATTTCAAACAGCATTCAAACAGAATTTCACATTGCAGTTATTTTGTTGCCCATAACTCAGAGGTAAAACCTGTCTCTCCCGAAGACCTTGATGCACTGCATTTGAAATACTTAATGACATTGATCCTGCTACAAATAGCAGAATGTACAGTAGAAAACAAAGGACTGGAACCAAGTGTTCTTGATTTCTCTCACACATGCTGTATGTGTTCTCAATCTCTATACAAATGCATTCATCCATCAAACTGGTAGCAAAACTCTTTCTCAAAAAGGGAATAAGGCATTTAAAAAAAACACACGCACAAAAAAAGCACACTCAGCTTGTGAATAAATCATATAAGGACAATTGCATGTGGGCTGAAATATAGTAAGAAGCAAACGATGAGGTTAAGTTAGAGATATGTTAAGAGAGAGCATGACACCACAGCTAGATATCCAAAATATCACAGACAAGTCAGCTTGCCTAATGGGTGTGTATTTCACATGTGCACCTCTGGATGACCAAATAGTGAATGGGTTTTCAAACAATGCAACACACATGAAGTAAATGATGAAAGATCTGCCTGCTTTGTAAACCCTTAAAGAGATATTCTGTTTGCTTCCATAGCCAGGCAACACCACAAGTCACTATTTTGAAGTACTATTCACCCCATATTTTCTGGCTCCGGTATGAGTCAGAAAATTAAAGGCACAACCGCTCTCTATTATAAACAGTGGACTGCTGAAACCACAAATTTGAGGAAACTGCTTGAGCTAAATTTCTGGAAATTTATCCATGGCTAAAATTTGTGGGGACTGTCATACATGTGTGAAGAAGATCCATCCAGAAAATAAAAAGTTATAACTGTTGAAAAGTTAATCAGTTGTGGTCAAAATACACAGCATCCTGACTATTTTGAATCATTGATATCTCCTGCCCCCTGAGTCGCTGAGTCGCTACACTTCACAGGCTTGGAGCGTGAGATTAACACCAACTGCTGCTGCTTGGTGCAGCCAAAACAGAGTTATTAATTATTAAAAAATCAGTTCTGCTGGCTTGCGCATGTGCAATACTGCCCAGGCTTCTCGGGCAGAGGGGCAAGCTGGGTTGAGCTTGAGCACTGCAGCATTGTGGAGGAGAATGGACAACGGGACTTTCCGCCTCTCCCTCCCACT
Source organism: Sphenodon punctatus (assembly GCA_003113815.1). Classification (NCBI taxonomy): domain Eukaryota; kingdom Metazoa; phylum Chordata; class Lepidosauria; order Sphenodontia; family Sphenodontidae; genus Sphenodon; species Sphenodon punctatus. The sequence goes on from QEPC01000347.1 coordinate 2,616,504, forward strand.
CACTCTGCTGCTACTAAAGGTCTGCTGTTGCCAGCCTGTTACAAAGGGCAAATAACCTTTAAGAACTCAACCACAGTGGGCTGTTGCTACCGGCATGGCTTGTAACTGACTGGGACTTTGATTAGAGTGAGGCTGGTCGGGTAGCAAGGCAGCCCACTCTAGGTAGAATTAGATGCCGCTGTGGGGGACTGGTGGGGCTTTTAAGCAGCTCCCGGCAACTGAGTGAGGGAGAGGAGTTGACCTGGAGGAAGTGAGTCCAGAAGATGATCAAGCCTGTGGCACAGCAGCTTGTGGAGTGGAAAGTGGCTGCCCTGGCCTGAAGGACTGTTGTTGGGAAGCAGAGCCTGGGAACCAGGGAGCATGCAGCATCCCAAGAGTCAGTGAAGAGAAGTGGTGTAAAGCAGGCTTTCAGCTCCACAGGTGAAGCTGGGAGGCGCAGAGCAATCTTAGTGCCCGGTCAGTGAGGGGAGTCCCTGCCTCTTCTGTCACCTACTCATTCCCTCTGCCAGGCCTGAGCCCACCACCACCTGCCTCAGGAGGAGTAACTGGGACATGAGAAGCTAGAAACCAACCCTTCCCTGGAGTGGAGCCCACACCTCGGCTCCCATGGGCAACAGCAGCCACCAGGGCCCTGCACTCCCTGGTAATGGGACACCGGTCCCCTCCCATAGGCACTGACCTCCATCCCACAGTACTAACCTGCTGCTCCTCCTGGAGCGCTGCCCAAGTGACATGCCTCCCAAGGGCACCAACCCAACTCCCTGCATGCACTGGAAGTCATAACCCCCCCCCCCCCCACATAACCTGGAGGTTCTGCTCTGAGACCTCCCCTCTCGGGCACCCTCCCTGCTTTTTCTCAGCACTGAACTGAGGAGACGCATCCTCCCACAGATTCAGGAGATCCCCCAGCGCTCTTCCAGTTGTGCTGTGGGGGGGGGCATCAAGCACTGGGAAGAGGGGCTGCTTGCATTCATGGCAGGTGGAGAGAGAAGCACAAACTGAGATCTGACCCCACTAGTGTTATCTTCCTCCCAGAGAAACTTCCCTGCAGCCAAGGAACTCCTCTCCCCAGGCCATTCAGAGACTTGACTGTGTCTCTGACATGCATACCTACCCCACCTGTGGCTTCACTGAAAGCAGCTCAAGCAGCTGTTAACAGGCTAACCTGGTTGAAGCACATTTTAAGGATGAAAACATTTTAATTTAAAAACAAACAAACCATGGTATCTTTCCCCCTTTTGAAAAGAGTTTAACTTTGTGTTCCGACTCCTTTTTCTTCCTCCACTTCCATTTCAAATAGCTGTTGCTTCATCCCCCCAACCCCTCCAGACTGGTGTTGTGGTGCAGGGGATCAAATAGAGCCAGGCCTTTAAGAACCAATCTGAGTCTGTCCTGGAATTGTGTCCATTTACCTGTCTGAGCGAGAAGGTCTGTCCTTTTCCCTCCCCTTGTCTCCTGGATGTGATGGAGCTCATGTTTTCAGAGTGGGAGGATGGGGAAAAGCTTTACATTTTTATCTAAACAAATAAAATAAAATAAAAAGCAGGATGTCTGTTCAAGGTGCTTTTTGGATCCATCAATTTGTAGAGCAGTTTGCTGTGGAGTGAAGGCTGGTGGGATAGCCTCATTCACAAAACCAGCCCCAAACCTCCTGTTTAGAAAGTTATGTGACTATGGAAAGTTACATGACTTTTATTTTAAACTATAGAAAGTTACGTGACTTACTCATTCATTCCATGGGGAGGATTTTTAACGACCCATATCTCCTCCTCCTGGACTTCACAGCCTGGGAGTATGAAATGACCAGCAAGTGCTACTGTAACATGATAGTTCTTGGTGCAGCAAAAATTGAGTTATTAAACATTAAATAATCAGTTCTTCTGGTTGGTGCATGTGCGGTGGAGCAGATGCTGGCTGCAAGAGTGTAACTGACAGGAAATTGACTAGAGAGTGAATAAAGTTGTGGTTAGTTGTGTGCACTGTGCAGGAGTGCACTATACCTGTTCCATGTACATTTCTCCAGCAGCTAATACTTCAGGGGGCTCATGGCTACTTTATTTCAAGTGTTTTCTGGTCTCAGGCTTCCAGTACCTCTTTGCTGACCAGCTACAATGTAGCCATCTCCCTAGATATGTTGTAATTCAGAGCTCTTCTTGGCTCCTCTGTCCTTGGGCGCTTCTACACCAGTGGGTCACCATGGCGCGACCTGCTTGCGTGATATTTAAAAATCCCACAAGGCGGGATTAGTGAGGTATTTAATTCGCAGTCTTCAAACAATGTGCGACCACCTTCAAAGCGCTTGATCCTAGACTTCCGTCTCATCTAATCCCACCTTGAGGGATTTTGAAATATCATGCCAGCGGGTTGCACCACGGTGACCCACTTGTGTAAAAGCGCCCCTTGTTACTATCACCTGCAGGTTCTGTATACATACCACAGTCAACTAACAGCCCTCCTTTAGACCTTGAGAAAAGTAAAGCATGTATGGGAAGTTACGTGACATATTTTGTTGTGACAAAATATGGGAAGTTATGTGACATATGTTTTTTTTAAAAATTATACATTAAAAGATCAGTTCTGCTGCCTGGCACATGTGCAGTGGTATGGAAAGTTACATGAGGCAGTGGTATGTGGTAGTGGTATGGAAAGTGGGTGTATTCTAGGGAGTGCTATGGAAAGTTATATGAGGCAGAATCAAGCAGGCTGTTTGCCTATCCAAGCACTGGATCAGAGTCCTCAGCTCCTTGCAAGCCACTGCATGGTGGCAGCAGCAGGATTGGATGCATCCACAGAAGGAGGGATCATTCCATTTGAGTCAATGGGGAAAGGATGCCCAGCTGATGTAAACTGACCTTGCTCCATTCAGGTCAATGGGGAGAGATCTCCCCCCCCCCCCAAAAAAAGGTGTAAATCTGTGTTTTGTATTGGAGTATATGGTATCAGATCCCCCACTGGTGTAAAGCAGGATCGCAGCACAGGAGTCCTCCTCCCCCAATCTTAGCTTTTCCCCCTCCTCTATGAGCTCTTTAAGGTTCACACCCCTCAAGTGTACTTAGGAAGAGTAGGATGCACATCATGGATCTGTTTCCAAACATTGTGCGCATGCCGTCATCTCTGCTCCCTTACCCTGAGCTTCGTTTTTCAGTACTTGGGGATGGGGGAACAACAAACTGAATTGAGGGCTCAGATTCAGAAACCTCCCCCAAAATGAATAAATTATCTAAAATAAAAAAACCTTAACTGTTTCAAAAAATGTTAAAAACACAGCCATTTCCCCAACAAATGTCGTTCCTCTTTTATTATCATAATTTGACAATGAACATTTTTTTCAGTGCTTTAACTCTGTCCTTTTGCAAAGATTTGTATTGTATCAAACCAATTCTATATAGTCCTTTACACTAACATTGGCAACATTTCATTCTATAAAGTGTATACAATTTTTATACATGACAGAGTTAAAACAGTCAGTGGGGAGAGAACCCTCCACCATAAATGGTGTAAAACCATGTTTTGTATTAATTACATATCTTACCTTCATGTTGATGGTAAAGTATTAAATACAGACAGAAAAGGTTGAAATAATTTCCATACTTTTTGGCATTTAATTTTTGTTGTAATGTATGTTAAATGATTTTTAATTAGAATTGTAATTAATGTTTATAAATTCTAATTTATAAAAGCAGGTGTTCTTCCTGCTCCCCCTTGTCATGGCCCAATTCCTGTCCCCACCTCCCACTTTCTCTTCCCATCTAGCTGCTGTACTTATGTTTGTGACTGTGCTGTGGCTGGGGAAGATAGTCGGGCAGCTTCAGTGGGTGGAGTCTGACTTTCATGTGGGGGCACAGGTGTACCAGGAGATCTGAGAGTTACCCCTCTTTGTGTGTTCCCTTTTCTCCCCCACTTTTGTGTGGGCTCCCTGGATGTTCTGGTCTGTGGTCTGCCCTTATGTTGTGCTCCCTCTCCCTCTTTCCTTTAGTGCAGGAGATGATTAACAAGCGAACCAGGGAGCAAAAGGAGGTGGTTCAGCTGGTCCTGCATGTCCTGCAGCAGGTGCACCAGTTGGACTGTGCCCAGGCTGACCAGTGACACCAGGACCTTGGTTGCCATCCCTACTGAGGATGCGGATGCACCCCAGAAGCATCTGGATGCTATGTATCCTTGATTGTTTATTAATCCCTTGAAACTTCTTTATTAAAGTTTTGTTCAGCATTGTTCCCCCCTCCCTTGTCTGTGTGCTCTCCTTCCCTCTGGCATCCCTCTATGTGGGCCAGGTCTGGTTGGTGTGGGGTGGTTGTCTGGGAGGGCATGGGTCCGTGGGTGTGTGCTCCCCCCTCCCCACTGGTGTACTTGTTCTCTGTGGGTTATATGTGTCCTGGACCTTTGGCCAATGTTCTCTCAGTGTGGCCCCCTCCACTAGAGATGTGCGAACGCGGTTCGGAACTTCGGCCTGAACTCAGCCTTTTCGGATGACCAAACCAAACTTCTGAATCGAACGCTCGAACTTCCCTACAGTTCGGAAAAGTTCAGATGAGTTTGGATGAGTTTGGGGGTGGGGAAAATGTGACTTTGGGAGGGAAAAGCATGACTGGAAGGGGGAGGCAGCTGAGGGCCAGACTTCCTGGCACCAGCGGTGGACACCAGGGGTGGTTTCAGGGCCAAAAATATCGATACCGAAAAAATTTCGGTTTCGGTACCGATAGCACTTTTTTGAATGTTTGGCTGAATTCAGCCAAACCGAACTCTGCCGAACCGAACAGCCGAACCCGAACTCGGGTTTCGAACTGAACGACCAAACATCCAAACGGCATTCTGTTCGCCCATCCCTACCCTCCACTGTTTGCGTGGGGTCCTGTGTCCCCTGCGCGGGACCTGGTGTCCTGTCCCCTCTTCCCTGTTGTTTGGGGGTGTGTGTGTGTGTTCTGCCTTTCCTTGGGGACTGTGGTGTCTCTGCCCTCTTTCCCTGGCATGATGTGGGACTCTGTCTGTGAATTTTGTATCCCTGCCCCATGCTTTGTGTGTTGCTGCTCCTGTGCTGCCTGGTTGTCACGGTTGGACAGCACCTCTCCTTTCTGTGCCCACTGACCTTGCTTCCTCTGAGCACTTTGCCAGCTGCCTGTGTCTCCTCTGCAGCCCTGTGCCATGCACAGTGTGTTGGAATTTGGGAGTCTCGTGTACTGTGGTCCTTGGTGGCAGCGGTGTGTGTGTGTGTGTGTCCCACCCCTTACGAGGCTTGCCTGTGTGTTCTGGGTACTGTGCGCTGTCCCTTCCACCCCCGGTTCTGCTCCCCCCCCATGCTCACTCTCTGTGGTGAGTTCCCCTTTGTGCTTGTGTGGACTATGGTCTGAGGGTGGGGTCTGTGGATTTGGGGATCTGTGGTGCCCGGCTGTCTAGCCAGTGTCTCGGGGCTTGACTGGGGCTGCTTCTTTGTATCACTTAATCTTCCAGCTCCCTCCTCCACCACCTGCTTGGAGTCTGGCAGTGTAGGGGCGGTGCCGCGTGCCATGGCTTCATTTGTCCTCGCTCAGCCATGTTGTAACATCACTCGGATGTGTGTGGTTTTCCCTCTGCACACTTTACCAGCTGTCCATTTGAATGGTATGGGTGTGTGCTTGGTGGGGCCCTTGATTAGTGGGTGCCTGATGGCTGGGTGTTGGGCCCTCCTTGTACTTCCCACAACCCCCTGTGGCAGTGTCTGTGTGGATGTCTCCCTGCTCGCCATTGGTGGGTGTGTGGTGGGTGTGGTCACCCACCCACCTTCACCCACTGGGCCCACAGCAGCGTCCATGTAAAAAAGGCCTAAGTTAGAGTAAAATGTATTTTGTGAAATGTTTTTTAAGAGGGAAGTTTTTTGTTTTGGAAATGGTTGTGTCTTTAATGTTTTTTAAAACTGTTTGGTTTTTTGTTTTAGATAATATCTGTATAGAGAAGGGTGACCTTGTTATCACATATTTATTTTTATTTATTTAAAACTTATATCCTGCCCCTCCTGCCCAAAGGCAGCTTGGGGCAGTGAACAACACACACACACACACAAATTCAACAATAAAATATTTTTTAACAAATCCACAAATTTTAAAACAAGTCATAAATACTCACGCTCCCTCCCAATTCCCCCCTACCTCCCCTACCACCACCCCCTCGCCAAAGGCCTGGCGGAACAGCCAGGTCTTACACAAACATTGAAACGACAGGAGGGTGGGGGCCAACCGACCCTCCTCCGGGAGTGAATTCAACAGCACAGGTGCAGCCACTGAAAAAGATCTCACATCAGTGGCCACCCGTCTCACCTGGGGAACCTCCAAAAAGGCCCCCACGGATGATCTCAGGGGTCGCACGGGCACATGGGAAGTGAGGCGATCCTGCAGATAGGCAGGGCCCAGGCCATGAAGGGCTTTGAAGGTCAAAACCAGCACCTTGAACCTAGCCCAGTGCTTTATAGGTAGCCAGTGGAGAGTCCAGAGCACAGGTGTCATGTGCTCCCTGCGGCCCGCCCCAGTAAGGAGACAGGCCGCAGCATTCTGCACCAGCTGCAGCCTCTAAACCAGCTTCTCGGGCAGCCCCACATAGAGCACGTTGCAGTAATCCAGTCTCGAGGTGATGAAGGCATGGATGACAGTGGCGAGGTCAGAGTCTGAGAGATATGGCCGAAGCTGCCGGACAAGATGTAACTGCTGAAACGCACTCCCTGCCATGGCCACAACCTGAAATTCCTTATACATCTATGTAATTATTATTTGGGGGAGTGCAAACATTACTTGAGAAAATGACTCTGCAGCTTGTGCAGTCTTCAAAGTACTGGATCATGTTTCTCACTGCCGCCACTCCTGCTGCAACCCCCTTCAAAACCTCTACCATCTTCCTAGTGCTCTTTGCTCATAAATTAGGTAAGCCAGAGCTTTGCTACCCACAGGTGCTCCCAGGCATGTGGGTACCACAGTGGGTGCCCAGGAAGGTGGCCATATACTTAATGGGTATCCAAAGGGGTGCCCTCATGTCTGGTGGGTAGCAAAGCCACTATCCATTTCAGCTCTAGCGGTGGATGACTTAAGGTTGGCAAGCAAGCTGAGTCATCCCTGTAGCCCATTCTTGGCTATAGTCCATCTGGTAGAGCTGCCACTATGAGTGCTTTTAGATAGACAGGCTGCCCCGGTGCTGGCCATGCCAACCAGATTTACTCCCAGGGGCCTGTTCATCTAAAGGCACCCTGCCAGATGTGCATGTGGAGCAGGCTGTGCCTACACTGGGGCAGCCCTACCAGTACTACAGAACATTCTGGAGCACTGTCAGCAGAACAGGATGACCAAACCCAGGGCACTATCCCAAAGCAGAGCAGTGGTCCATCTGATGTGCGGACCCACGCTGCTGCTCTGCTTCCAGCTGGCTGTTGCCCTGGGCAACACAATAGCATTGTGGACTTTCTAGTCCGCAACTCTATGGTGTGTGTGGGGGGGGGGAGGGGGCTGCCATGAGGTGTAGTAACAGATTCCCCCATTCATTCTGAGATTAGCTCAACAGAGAACGAAACTCATTACACCTCTGTTCTAACTCAGAAGTCAGCCAGCTTCTTACAGGCTAAGCAATTAGCTACATTCAAGGCAATTCTGATAACAAGCTGTTCCTTTACCTAGTTCTACTCTTTCTTAATGCCACAGCCAGCGTTTGCCTTCTGGAGAGACAGAAAGACATTGTAAACAGATCTCTGAAATAAGCTTCAGCATGTGCATGGCCCTGCACAGACTGAGCCTGTGGTGCGTAACAGTTGCACAAACACCTGCACAATATTTGCATGTGCACACCTTGCTCACAGTGCATCATCAGGTACGGATCGGCCCCATTGTCAAAACTCCCATGAAATGAAGAAGGCACCCAAACTTTCTAGTGGATAGAGACAGAGAAATGAAGGAAAAGGGGATGAATTGAATGAGAGATGGGTGAGTGGGAGGGAAAGAGAGAGTGAGCGTGGGAGGAGATGGAGTGAAAGACATCAGAAGTATTGAACAAAGAGGGAAGTAAGATAGGAGGAGAGGCAATGGTGGGAGGACTGTGGGATTGGGAAAAGAGAGAAAGTGTCTGGGGTAAAGGAGCACAGAGATCTGGAATTTATATCCTGCAGTGGATTTGCTGACACACAAAAGGCCAGTCACTCACTCAAGGAGGACAGTGCTGTGGCTACATCTCCATGCAGCTTACCTCTAGTTGGCATTGCCTATGTGAATTGGTTGTAAAATCACTATGATGTCTCACCTTGCCTCCTCAGTGGAATGAGCCCAAAATAAGGTTGCTGTGGTTACACCTGTCAGAGAAATTTCAGAAAGATTAGTATTCACTTTGACTCATCCACTGCAATGTGTGATATTTGTTCCATTGACAATCTTGTAACTTCTGAACGAGGTGTAAAGTGTGAGAGAGGAACTGACAAGGACTTGTCATTTGAGGACAAGTTTGCCACAAGAATGAAAACTTTCTCCAATGGAAATGTCTTTAACAATTCCTTCCTCATTAAAGTAATTGTGGATGTAGCAACACTGAGCATGTCTATTATGGGTTATGGCTTGTGTCCATTATTTGGTGTTGCCCTTTGGTGTCCATCTGGCAAATCTAAGCATTTTCTTTGAAAACTGGAAAGGTTGATGGTGGTCAAGATCTTCACCTCTTGTACCTCTCCAATTAACATTTCCAACGGCATAGTTAATATGCACCGATGCATAGTCACCAAACTTCAAATGAGCTTCAGTTGCAAAACAGGAAGCTCAGTTGAAGTTTCTACCTTTTCCTAATTTGCATTGACATTTCAGCTAATGTACAATGACTGCTGCTTTGTCCGGGTGGGTACTAATCTGCAGCTGTTCTTTAAACATTATTCTGAGTGCCCTCTGGAGTCATTTTTAATTTGTTTCACTTCTTTTCAAAGCTGTGTCCTCAGGTTTTTTTTAAATTCCTTTCCAGTTGTTAACCAGGTAATTAATTAAAGCTGAGAAGTGTGTGGTTAGATTTAAAATGTCAGTTATACAGATTTGGTTTCATAGGTAATGGATTTCAATAAAACAATGATTTTGTTTAATTTCTAGAAAATGTGATTTCTTAGAATTGCTATTAAGAGGAACCTAAGAACTGGCATAGCGACTCAGGTCAAGTGGCCATTGCTGTATGCTTCAGGGGAAGTGAACCAGAACAGGGAGTATATGGAGTGTTCCATTCCCTGTCATTCACACCTCAAAGACCTTTGGGATTTATTTGATGATTGAAAAAGTGTGGCATATGAATCTCATCACAAACTGTGAGGCAGAACCTGTAGATGGGGAAGTGGTGGCTGGTGGTACAGAAGTACCATAACCGCTAGCTGAGATTACAAACATTTCCAGTACCTTACTTAAGGTGCAATTAAGTAAACATGACAATATCTGAAATACACAGGCAGCATAGCCCACAACTAAAAAGCATGGAAAATGCTGTAAAACCCAAAAGGATTATGTTGAATCCTAAAAATCACACCTACCATAAATGCTGCAATTGGTCCCTGGGAGGGAAAAGATCCCCCACCCCTGATATAGCAACTTTCAGTCCTTCCTACAAGCTGAAAGTTCCCAGTCCAGTGAACAAGAGAAAAAATACATGGAAAAATCTTTAAAATCCCAAATTTGAAGTAGAGCGGGGAGCAAAATTTAAAATGGCTAATGTGGGTATTTTGTCCTTGTAAAACACTAAAACTACACCAGGCTGCACGCAAAATCAGCAAACATTTTCTAAATGACCTTAGTCACCACCAAACAACTATGTCACCAAATAAATTATTTGGGAAAGCTTCTATATTTTGTCTTTGATTTTTTTTGCACTATGAGTCCACCCAAATATCCCAACTAACCAATTTATACAATAAAAGTTCAACTTTCTCAAGCATCAAATCACACAGGAAGAGGCACAACATTCAAAGAGGGTGTCACAAGAAAGCACAACACTATAGACAATATAAGGTCATATGAAAAAAGTACATTTGAAATGTTCACACTGCTGCTATTATTATTAGTATTATTATTTATTATTTTATTAATTTATTTATTTATTTATTTATTTCTATAGCACATGCAGTGTACCTGGCATTTTACAACTGTTGGAAATAGACAGGGTCCCTGTCCCTGGGGATTACAATCTAAGAAAGAATTCCACTGCCGCACTCAGTCTACACATAGTATATCCACTCCAGATATCCAATTTCTAAACTATATACAAACACAAACAAATTATTTTAATAATCTAAGAGAAATTTTGTAAAAAAAAATATATTCAGTTAATGCACAAATAAAAACATAAAAAAACCAAAATATAATTAAAATACCAAAACAAAATATCCCCAAACCCTAAAAATAAATTTTAAACATCCAAAATATATTTTAAATTCCAGAAATACCTCCAAAACCTAAAATATAATTTTAAAAAAATCCCTAAATATATTTTAAATACCAAAACAAACAAAATACCCCCAGACCCTAAAAAATAAATGTACAAAATAAAAAATATATTTAAAATATCCAGACAACCAAAATTACCCCAACACTAAAAAAAAATATCCAAAATAAAATTAGAAATACATTTAAAAATACAAAATAAATAAAAATAAAATAAATAAAAACCATAAAATATAGAAAGGTAAGATAATAAAAAAATAAGTAAGTTTTAAAAAAATATTGCTCACCCAAAGGAGGGATCCAGTTTTCATGTGCAGTAGCCTGTGAAATGGGCCAAATCTTGAGCTCTCTTTCCCCACTCCCCTCTGGTAAAGAGGGGAGGAGGAGGCGAGAGAACTCCTGAAGCTCCCATCAGGGCAGCAAAGGCATCTGGAAAAGATGCCCTAAACTGCCCTAAAGACCATTCTGATTGGTTGGGTTCCTCCATAGGAACCCAGCCTGGGAGCACTTAGCCCCCAGAGAGAACTGCTTCCCCAGGATGGCTCCCAGAGCATGCTCACTGGGGGCTTGGGGATGAGTCCTCTCAGACTCCCCCCTCCCTCTGACCCACCCAGGAGATCTGGAGGGAAGGAGTAGTAGTAGGAGGGGGCGTCCCCCACCTTCCCACGTAGGCCCTGGACTCTTCAGCTCAGCCCCACCCTCAGGAAAGAGGAGCCAGAGGAGTCATTAGCCTGTATCCCCATGCAGGTCTTGTTCTCTGTGGTGGGAGGCTCTTCTAACCACCCTCCCCAATTGTCCCTGACCACACCCCAGTGCTGATTAGCTGATGGTGCTGGCAGTGACAGGTTAGAAAAGCCTCCCTGCGGTGCAGCCCACAGGACCTGCGTGAGGAGGCTGGTGGAGCGGGCCCTGAGCATCCACTTTCTGGGGCTTTGTGGGGGCAATGGGGTAGCCTGAGGGGCATCTGGGGGGCATCTGCCATGACGCCATCCACCCTTGAGATGGTGGTCACAGTCTTCATCGATATTTGATCTACTTTGCATGTCTGTGTAGGGTCATGGGATTATATGAACCGAAGAGTTCATAGGGATCTCATTTCATTTCATTTTCATTTCATTTATTAGATTTTTACCCCGCCCCTCCTAAAAACAGCTCGGGGCGGCTTACAACAGCAAAAAACCCCAAAACTAATACATATAAAATATATCTAAAAACAATTAAAACATATCAATACAATTTCAAAGTATTAAAACAGAGCCCGGGAACTCAATAAAACAATAGATAGGGTAGGGGAGATAAAACCTTCTAACCCCCCTACCCCCCTCCCCAAAGGCCTGGGCGAACAGCCAGGTTTTTCAACTTCGCTGGAATGTCAAAAGGCTTGGGGCCAGGCGAGCTTCCTCCGGGAGGGAGTTCCAAAGGCGCGGCCCGGCCACCTAGAATGCTCTCTCCATTGTGGTCCCCCACTTAACGCGGGGGACCTCCAAGAAGGCACTCCTGGCGGACTGAAGGAGCCACTCTGAGGCACAGAGGGCGAGGCGGTCCCTGAGGTATGAGGGGCCCAGACCGTGAAGGGTCTTTCTTATAGGTCATCAAGGGTCATCTAGACCAATCCCCTCCTCTGAGGCAGATGAAAAACTTGGGACACAGTCCTTTGGCAGCAGCAATGGGGAATCTTTTTCCTCCCAGGAACCATTTGGAAAATTAGTATAAGCTCTGAGGGCCACATAACAGCTGGGGACAGGATGCTTAAAGGGTGCACTCAGGAAGAGGAGGATCCACATTATGATCTGTGCCATTGGATCTGTCCCCTATCCTTGTGTAAGTGCCCTCACCTCTGCTTCCTTACTCTGAGCTCAGTTTTTCAGTGCTTGGGGATAGGAACTGGGTAGGATTCAGGATCTGGAAAGGGGCTACATTAAAACAAGGCATGGGCTTCATGTGTCCCGAGGCCTGAGGTTCCCCACATCTGCTTTATAGTATCACAGAATATCTTATTGTTTTTCTGTTAGATGGGGTCATTAGGACTGAAGAACTGTTGACAACAGAGATGTTTTGAATATTTGCCATGACAAGCCATTGTAAAAATCCCCAGCTTCCACCTGCTGCTAGAATATAATATTCAAGTCCTGTAGTGAGTGGTCAAGCCTTCCAGCAGTTTTTTTACCATCTCTGGTATTTTGTTTTAATGGTGGCAACATGCCATCTTGTATCCCTTGCCAATACAACATTCTCCAGTTGAGGCAATATTCCTATATTATTTTTTTATTCTCATCCCATGCAAAAAATACCAGCAAAACAGAATGGCTTTGCTTCAAGAATAAATATTTAATGTTGGTTTCTCCAGAAATATTAAGCAAACAAGGTTGAAATTGAAGTTATACTTAGTGACATAAGTGTGAGAGAATATACTGTACAATTTTCAACTATTGTGCTTACTTTCCCTGAAGGCGTTCTTCCTATTAATATTTTAATACACTGAATAGGGGAAGGAAGGGATGTCTTATTCAAACAGATGACTGTCACAAACTAACATCCTGGGAGAGGTGCAGTCTTTTACTTTGAAAGCACTATACATGTTGGAGCAGATCCTCAGCTGATGTCAATCTTTTATAACTCCGTAGATGTCAGTAGAATTGCATTCATTTACACCAGGTGAAAATCCAGCCTAGGGCACAAAGTAATGTGGTCATGCCAATATATACAGAGAGCTCTGCTGTGTGTATGTGTGTATACTCTGCATAACAGGAGTGGAGCAGCTGCTAGGGGTGAGGGGGCAGGTGTCTGTTACCAGGAAATGATAGATCACTGCCAGGTGTTGGGCATACTCTGTGGAAAAGGCATGGAATAGGGACCTGTGTGCTGAGTCGCTTGAAGGGGAAAACTAGGTGTTGAAAAGGTGAGATCTCCAGAGAGATGCATGTCTGAGGGACCAGCTGGAGGGCCAAGTAGCTGGTAAGTCCAAAGATGAGCATGTGACAAGACAGACTGCTGTAGTTTACCAGCAGATCCAACAGAGCAGCCCAGCCTGGACTTTTGCCATCTCTGCTACAGAAACCACTGGGAAATGACACGAAGCCCCAGCTGAACATCTCAGTCCTCCACAAATGATTGTTTATGCTCTTTAGTTGGCCCAGGGGCTAGGAATCTTCCCCACAGCTAGAACAGGACAGTTATGGAAACCAGGCCAGAAAACAACTGCTTTCTTTTGGACTTTTTAATGTTCTGATGTCCACCTAAATTTAGTGGAGGTATTCTTCAGCTTCTCCTTAAATAGTATCTCCCTCTTAGCCCACTCCTTGAGCCCATATTGTCTTAAGGATGGCATGGCAGTTCCTATAGAATCATAGGGTTGGGCGGTCTTCAAGGATCTAGCCCATTACCCTGCTTCAAGCCAGGATGCCCTTTACCTGCAGCATCACAGACAAGAAAACAACACTGCATGGTCAATGTATGGGATTGGAGAATTAGGTTTTCCAGGGTATGTAGAGGCAAATGACAGTTTCTCATCCAGGACAGCAGTGAATGTGGCTGCAATCAGACTCACACAGGGGCAACTCTCCTCAGTTTCGCTTACAGAAAGCTCATTATCAGTGAAAATGCTGCCTGCTATAAGCATATCTCTGGATCCAAGATAAGATGTACTGATGACTGCTTGTACTGCTGATTGCCTGTATTCCTAGCACAAAATGACTGCAAGACTCGGTTTGCTCCTCAGTAAAGCTTTCTTGCTGAACAAAAAAAGCCATCTGATTATAATGACATTGGGCACTACCATCCCGAATCCCGTTTGAACAAGCGACCTAAAAGTAAATGGTAATAGGAAATTGAGCATATCTGCTGAACCATCCATTAACCTTGGTTTCTGCGTCTTTTCTGTCTTCGCAACATGACTTCTATCCTTGACACAGTTATTAGAAATGTTGGCACTGAACCGGGCCACCCAATCAAGTCAATTTCTGCCTATTTTTATCCTCCAAATCAAGCTTGTGGTTTTTTTTTTCTGTTACCTCTGAACAAACAAGGATATGTCATTAACATTTTTCTGCTTGGCATCTAAAACAAGATGACAATTTCAGTGTTGCTCTACTCAAACATGGGAACTGTTACTTGAATCATTCATCTAACAGCCTTTTAAAACAGTTTCATATTATTCACTCTTTTAAAATCATTGAAGTGTAGCATCTTTTCACAGCAAAATGCCATTTATTTTGTCTGATTTGTTTCCCTTCCTCTATTCAACTGCAATGGCCACATCTTAGGAATTTTATTTCTAGTTATGGATATTTTAAGCAGTAGTCTGTAAAAATGCTAGCTTCCTTCCTTCCTTTCTTCCTTCCTGGCAAATGACACAATTCAATCATCAGGAAACACTGTCAGCTAAATGCAAAAGCAATGCAATGTTTGACAAATAATACCATGTAAATTGGTTAACGTTGTGTTACCTCTATGCTTCATATTTAAAAAGACATGGTGATTCTAGGGGTGTGCACAAGGGACCCATGCCAATTTTCATTTTTGTTTTTTATTATTAAAAACTGTCGTTTTCGTTACTGTTAATAACAAAAAATCATTATTCGTTATCAGTGTCATTTTCAGTATCAGTATCGATTTTGAGCAATAACTAAGATTTTGTTTTCGGTATCATTTCCATTGTGGGCTGTCATCAGTGGCAGAAGTGCCAGCAGACACCTGCCCCAGACTTCTCAGAAGTTGGAATCCTTCATCCCTTTCTCATTATAATGCAGTAGTAATAAGTGCACAATGGGTGATTTCAGACGAGACGGGGCGGTATTTGCCCCGTCCCGGAATCACCCTTCTGATTCCCTGCCGGAATCAGCCCATCACATCCAACAGACGTGCCGGCTGATCCCGGCGGGGAATCGGGGAGGGGGCGGGGCCACACGATGCAACGTGCGGCCACACGGCCCTGCCCCCCATGATCCCCCGACACCCGCCCTCTGGGGAGACGGGCAGGCGAGCGCTTGCCCAAATTGACCATGGCCTGGAATCCCGTTGGGAATTCCGGGCCGTGGTTGCCGTCCAGACGTGATGGGCCCATTCATCGCGGCAAGGGATCGCATTCACCACGCGATCCGCGCCAGCCCCTCCGGTTCCACCGATGGCATGGTGAATGTGATTCTCTGCCAAGACTGAGCATGGTTAACATCTGGGGGGGAATGTCCGGTTCCCCAACAGACGTTACGAGGCCATTCCCCACCACAGGGTATTGACTGTGGTTGAGCGTGATCTCGTAACATCTGAAAATACCCAATGACAACATGAAGAATTACTAATATGTATGTCTAACCTAAACCAACACCTAATAACCTACATTATTATTATTATTATTATTATTATTATTATTATTATTATTATTATAAACATTTATATAGCGCCAGTCGTGTGGCCTGGTGCTGTACAGAACATAGAATTAGACATGGTCCCTGCCTGTGGCTTACAATCTAAAAGACAAAAAGGTGGGGGAGACAGGGAGAGGGGACAGTGGGAGAGACAGGGGAGAAGACAAACAAACATTCAAGCAGATGCGAAGTCTCAGGTGCGTATGCTTGGCTTGGTTTACAGAGAGGTTGGTGGCAGCAGTCAGCAGAGGAGGGCCGACAGTAAGAGTAAGGGGAAAGACTAGCAGGCATTGGGAAAGGCAGCAAGGAAAAGGTGGGTTTTGAGGAGGGATTTGAAGGAGCGGAGGGAGGAGGCAAGGCGGATGTGGGCAGGGAGGGAGTTCCAGGCATGGGGGGCAGCGAGGGAGAAGGGTCGAAGGCGGTTAGGCGAGCAGGAGAAACGAGGGAGAGTGAGGGAGGGGACAGAGGAAGAGCGGAGAGCGCGTGCAGGAGTGCGTAGGGAGATTAGGTCCGAGAGGTAAGGGGGAGCTTGGTTGTGGAGTGTTTTGAACGTGAATACCAGGAGTTTAAACAGGATACGTTCAGGAAGGGGGAGCCAGTGAAGAGAGAAGAGGAGAGGCTGCACATGGTCGAAGCGACGGGCAGAGTGAATGACCTTGGCAGCGGAGTTTTGGATTGCGATAAGGGGGGACAGGTGAGAGCGAGGGAGGCCAGCAAGGAGGAGGTTGCAGTAATCGAGGCGAGAGATAACCATGGCATGAACAAGGGTTTTGGCCGAGGAGGTAGAGAGAAAGGGGCGGATCCGAGCAATGTTATGGAGGGCGAATCGGCAGGATTTGGCAACAGAGTCAATGTAAGGTTTAAAAGAGAGGTGCGTGTCAAAGATGAAGCCCAAGCTACGGGCTTGGAGAACAGGATGGATGGTGACTCCATCGATGCAGATGGGCAGGTTAGAGGGAGAGGAAGAGGAGGGAGGAAAAATGAGGAGTTCGGTCTTGGCCATGTTGAGCTTGAGTTGACGTCGGGACATCCAGGCGGAGATATCAGAGAGGCAGTTGACGAGGCGTGAGTGGACAGAAGAGGAGAGAGAGGGGGTAGAAAGATAGAGTTGGGTGTCATCAGCGTAGAGATGATATTGGAATCCGTGGGAGGCAATAATTTTGCCAAGGGACAGGGTGTAAATAGAGAAGAGGAGAGGGCCAAGGACAGAGCCTTGGGGGACCCCAACCGAAAGGGGGAGGGAGGAGGAGTTTGACTCGGGGAGCGAGACTTTAAAGGAGCGGTCAGAGAGGTAGGAGGAGAACCAGTCAAGGACAGAGCCACGGAAGCCCAAAGAGTAAAGCGAGTCCAATAGAAGCAAGTGGTCGACAGTGTCAAAGGCAGCAGAGAGGTCAAGGAGGACAAGAATGGAGTAGAGGCGCTTAGATTTAGCGACAAGTAGATCATTGGTGATCTTGGCCAGGGCAGTTTCAGTAGAGTGGAGGGGGCGGAAGCCGGATTGGAGAGGGTCCAGGGAGGAGTTGGCAGAGAGGAGGTCCAGGCAGCGGGAGTAGACGACACGTTCCAGAAGCTTTGAGGCAAAGGGAAGGAGGGAGACTGGCCGGTAACTAGAGGGGTCAGATGGGTCCAGGGTGGGCTTTTTGAGGATGGGGGAGACAGTGGCATGCTTGAAGGCAGAGGGGAAGGAGCCTGTGGAAAGGGAGAGATTGATGACATGTAGAAGTGGGGGAGCGACAGTGGGAGCAACAGAGGTCAGGAGGCGGGAGGGGATCGGGTCAAGGGGGCAGGTGGAGGGGTTGGATGAAGAGAGCAGAGCAGAGATTTCCTCGAGAGAGGCAGGAGGGAAGGATGTGAGGAGAGAGGGGGGAGGGGTGGTACGGGAGCGGGAGGAGGAGGTGGGTGGGAGGCAATGTCCTGACGGATCTTGTCAATCTTTGAGGTGAAGAATGATGCAAGATCCTGAGCAGCAAGGGAAGAGGGCGGAGGAGGGCAGGGGGGTTTAAGAAGGGAGTCGAAAGTAGAGAAGAGGCGGCGAGGGTCGCGAGAGAAAGATTCGATCCTGGAGGCATAATAGCGTTGTCTAGCTAGGGAGATAGCCGAGGAGAGGGAGAATTTGTAGTGGAGGAAGTCAGGGAGGGAGCGGGATTTGCGCCAGAGGCGTTCGGCAGCCCGGGTGCAGGAGCGGAGGTAGCGGATGGTAGGGGTGAGCCAGGGGCGGGGGTTTTGGGGCCGGACGGGGCGTGAAGAGAGGGGGGCAAGAGAGTCAAGGGTCGAGGAGAGAGAGGTGTTGAGAGCAGAGATGGCAGAGTCAGGGGAGGAGGTGGCGAAGACGGGGGGGAGGAGGGGGGAAAGAGAGGAGGCAAACTCCGAGGGGGTAAAGGCCTGCATATTGCGGAAGGGGCGCAGAGAGGGGGAGGAGGAGGGGGGTTGGTGGGAGAGGCTGAAGGAGGCGAGGAAGTGATCAGAATTAGGGCAGGGGTCAAAGGAGAGGTCAGTAAGAGAACAGTTTCGAGTGAAGATGAGGTCGAGGGAATGGCCGTCAGTATGAGTGGGGGAGTCGGTCCAGAGTCGGAGATTAAAGGAGGAAGTGAGAGAGAGAAAGCGGGAAACAGAGGGGGCGGAAGGCGTGTCAACGTGAATGTTGAAATCACCAAGGATAAGAGTGGGGATATCATCGGAGAGGAAGAAGGTGAGCCAGGATTCAAAGTCCGGGAGGAAAGAGGAGAGGGAACCCGGGGGGCGGTAGATGACAGCAACCCGAAGGTGTAGAGGGGAGTATAAGCGCACAGAGTGGGCCTCAAAGGAAGGGAAGGAGAGTGAGGGAGGAGGGGAAAGGGTTTTGAATTGGCAGTGCTTGGCAAGGAGGAAACCCACGTCACCGCCCTGGCCGTCAGGGCGGGGACGGTGAGAGAATGAAAGGCCCCCGGAGCATAGAGCGGCTGGGGTAACAGAGTTGGAGGATGAGATCCAGGTTTCTGTAAGAGCAAGGAGTTGAAAAGGGCGAGAGAGGAAGAGATCATGGATGAAGGGGGCTTTAGTCACAGATGAGAGGCAGTTCTGGAGGGAGCAGGAGAAAGGCAATTGGTGTTTGGGAAGGCACGGGATGTGGATGAGATTGGGGGATGGGGTGCGGCCGGGTTTGCAGGGTTTGGGTAGCGCACTGGTCTCATATGGGCCACAGTGGCCTGTGGAGTGCCTGGGTGTGGAGGGTTTGGGTGAGGGTTGGGTGGGGGTGGGCCTACAGGGAATGGGCAAGAGGGAATGAGGGTGGGGAGAGGGGATGGGCATGGGTGAGAATAAGGGGTAGGTTGGCTGGAGAAAGGCCACTGGAGGTGGAAGAGGGAGAAGGAGGGGGGCCATGAGAAGGGCGAGAAGGAGGGAGGAGAAAGAGGGCGAGGAGGCGAGGGAGGTATGGGGAGGCATCATAGCTAGTAGCAGTCCGGGCATCAGGGGAAACCAGGCCTGAGGTTGTCAGGGGGGGCGAGTGTGTGATGTCCAGCGGCGATGGTTGGAGCTCACCTGGGTGGAGTGGATTGGAGGATGCCGTCAGGTGGGACTGGGCTGTGCTGGTGTGGGGGGCAGGGCAGAGCGATCCCCCAGAGGGCCGTTCAGCTCAGCTTGGCTCAGCCCGGCTCTAAGCGCTGGGGCGGGGCGGGATCCTTGTCTGGTGCCTTCCAAGGGAGCGGAGCTCACCTGGGTGGAGTGGATTGGAGGATGCCATCAGGTGGGACTGTGCTGTGCTGGTGGGGGGGCAGGGCAGAGCGATCCTCCAGAAGGCGGTTCAGCTCGGCTCGGCCTGGCTCTAAGCGCTGGGGCAGGGCGGGATCCTTGTCTGGTGCCTTCCAAGGGGGTGGAGCTCACCTGGGTGGAGTGGATTGGAGGATGCCGTCAGGTGCAATATATTCCTATCTAAGTATCTGTATCAATAAACTTCTATCTGCTATGTGTTCTAAGTATCTATCTATCCTATTCCTGTCCTATAATGCTTATATATAATATAAAAAGCCCAGTATCTACTAATATCTATATAAAACTAATCTATCTAATATATCTACAACTAATATATCTATATCTAATATATCTACAACTGGACAGGGGAGGACAGACAGGGGAAGGGGAAGGGGAAAGGAAAAAACTATAGGGTATATCTATCTAATCTATAGTATCTATATCTGTAATCTCTATCCATCTATTTAATCTATATACCTAAACCCCTCCCCCCTCTCTCTTTCTCTTTCTCTCTCTCTCTCTCTATATAAATAATTCAA
The DNA here is from genome assembly GCA_003113815.1 of Sphenodon punctatus. Taxonomy (NCBI): domain Eukaryota; kingdom Metazoa; phylum Chordata; class Lepidosauria; order Sphenodontia; family Sphenodontidae; genus Sphenodon; species Sphenodon punctatus. The sequence goes on from QEPC01000347.1 coordinate 2,636,538, forward strand.
CTTCCTGGGACCTGCTTGTGCTGCTTGTTGGCCAGGAATGATTACATCCATTAGGCCCTCCCTTCCCATCACAGGCCCAGTTCAAGAGTTCAAGAGTTCATTCTCCCATTCTGCACCAGCTGCAGCCTCCGAACCAGGAACAAGGGAAGCCCCACGTAGAGCGCGTTACAGTAGTCGAGCCTCGAGGTGACGAAGGCATGGATGAGGGAGGCCAGGTCCGGGCCGGAGACAAACGGACGCAGCCTACGTACTAGATATAGCTGG
>QEPC01000347.1:2659862-2676868 GCA_003113815.1 Sphenodon punctatus
AGGATTGCAATGGATTGAGGAGAACAAAACTGCTGGGAGAGGGAGCCTTCTGAAACGCCTGCTGTTCAGGAACAGTGACTAGCTCAGAAGGTCTTGGGAAGGGAGGAGGCAATCAGTTTTGTTTCTTGCTGCACCCACCTCTCCGCAAGCCCCATTGGCTCCGTGCAGCCTAGCCCATGGCCAATCGAAGATTGCGAAGCCAGTAGTCTGAGGCTAAAAGGGATGGCGTTTGGGCAAGCTGACTGCTACTCCAAGCCTCTCCACCCTTGGTGCCTGGACGTCTGCTCCTCAGCTGACTCCCCCTCCCTGTCAAGTTTTGCCTTCCAGTGACACGTTTTTGCCACCTGAACTCACCTGAATGCGTTCCGAACTGACCGAATGGTTCTGTCATTTCGACGTTCGGAATTGAGTTCGGTTCAGTCAGTTCGTGTTTGGATTCGGATTCGGGTTTGGTCGTCCAAACAGGCCGCGTTCGGACCGAACTCCGAACTTCCGAACCGCGTTCGCCCATCCCTAACTCTCAGAGGACAGGATGCTGGGCTTGATAGACCATTGGTCTGACCCAATATGGAACTACGTATGTTCTTATGTCCACTTACTTACCTTCCTACCCTCCTTTCATAAATCAGTTGTTTCTCAGTAAGTGTGGTGAAAGAACTGAAATGAATTGTCAGTTTTGTATTCTCAAATATAATTTGGCTGAAAAGTCCTCCAAATATCTGAATTATATTTGTCCACCAAAACAAAGTTCAAATATTGATTATTTTGGATACTTCATTTTAGATACTTTGGATATTTTGTTCACGTTGATATTTTGTTTTGGGTATTTCAGTTTATTGGATTATTTATTTTAGGAACTTTGGTCACTTCAGTAGTTTTATTAATAGCACTTTGCATCCACCTTTTCCCAAACGAAGAGTCCAAATTAGCTGAATTTGGTATTAGATGCAGGTATTTGTTTCAGCTCTACATGGCTGCTAATGGTGCACAAAGAGCTTTTAACGAGGTCACTGAGAGTCCTTGCAGGCCCAAGCCCTTGGGACTTGGGTAAGTGTCTTCAGGAGTGCAGCCCTAAGGAACTGAGTTTGGTTCTGGAATATATCTGGCCCTTTAGCAAGACTAGTGACTAGGAAGCTAACTAGGCATCAGCTGCCTGTCTTCATCTGGCTGTGGCTCTGCAAGCCACACCAAGCCTTAGCTATATCAAGCCAAGTTGCAAAGCCAATGGCCTAGACCACCAGGAAGCAATAAGGCCCAAACAAGGGCTGGAGTTAAGCTGTCTCAGAAGGTTGAAGCTTCCCTCAGGGTTCCCAAGGAAGGAGATTTACCCAGGAGCCCTGCATCATAAGGGTTCACAAGGGCCACAGGGCTAAGTAAGAAACACAGCCTGGAAAGGAGACTGCAAGCCTAGAAGAATAGGCTTTGAATATAAGACTATGATGATGGGAAATCATGATACAATAAGAATAAATGAGCACCAAATGATAAGAAACACATGAAGTGTGATTTTGGGAGGGACTGCTCCTGCTGCAACTTACCCCTGGGGTAGCCCCAGACTGCTAAAAATCTCTTCCACTGGCCTGACTTAACCTTTGGCCTTACCCTCCTCAGTTCTCTTCCCACCCCTGGTCTGTCTCAACACACCTCACCTGTGGAAGGACTAGTAGCACCTACATTAACCAAAAATCTCATGCTGCTACAGGAATCCTAAGTTACACTGCCAAGGCTTTCCCAAGTCTCCACCACCTTGCACTGCTGGAGTAGCATAAAGGGACAGGGGATCTGGCAATGTGTGTTAAAGCAGAAGTTCAATTTTATGAATGCCAGTTTTACGAGCCAACTTTCCCAGCACTCACTCAAAGCATAGGTGCATTGATTCCTCCATACTCTGTGGAAATTACCTCAGTAGTGAATGGGTCATGACTCGGAAAGGTTATAAGGAGTATCACAGAGCTTTTATGTGTCCAAGTTGGCTTTTTTTTTTCTTACTGAAAACACTGCACCTTGTGTAATTTTTAGATGTTCAACTTTATGAGCATTTCAATTTTATGAACTGCTCAATTCCCAAATAGTTCGTAAAACCAGGGTTCCATACTAGCACGTTCAGTGATATGACTTCTTTCTATGAGTTCTTGGGAAAGGGAAGATATTCTAATCCTTCTCTCATAAGGCATAATTAACCTCGAATTAGGTTGCTGTGCTCATGAAAGACAACTTTTATGTATACTCCATATCTGATTGTTTAATTTGAAAGTGGCTTTCAAAATACAGTAGCAGATATGAACTTTCATGTATGCGAATTAGGAAAGCACTGCTTCAGCTAAGCTGATTCTAAAGGTTTTCTTCTCTTATATTCTAGACGCTGTCATTCCAGCTTCTTGTCCAGTTTTAAAACCTTCCTCACATGGCCAAACACCCAATATTACATAGTGTGAACACAGCATGACAAACAGGACATGCATAATAATAAGCTGCAAAGATCATTCTTGCGGCGTGCATTCTTCAGAGTAATGCATTTAAAAACCTTTATAACTTGAATCTCTGCATTTGTATGGACTAATTTTCCCCACTCTTTTTTTCATTTGCCAAATACATTGAACCATTGATTCACATTATTATTATTATTATTAACAAACATTTATATAGCGCCAGCAGTGTACCTGGCACTTTACAAAGTAATAAAATAGACACGGTCACTGCCCCTAGGGCTTACAATCTGAGAGACAGAGCTGTGGGAGAGACTTAGGAAGGGGAACAGAGGGAAAGACAAGGGGTCTAACATTCATGAAGATGCGAGGTCTCAAGTGCACGTACTTGAGCTGTCAGTAATAATTGAGACATTGTTGATGAGTAACTTTTTCAGTCAGCTGCTTCACACAGGCCTGAGAGGAAGAGATATAATGCCTGTCCTCTTTTTAGCAACTGAGTGTTTCTGGATGAAATATTGACCCCCTTGGGGCCAACCCCTATCACTATTCATTAGAGATGGGACACCGGGGAGAATACCAGATACCGGATTTATCAATATCGGACCTCCTGGATATCGAATTTACTGGTATCGGCATACCGGATTTTTAACATTGGTCGCTTTACCGTTTTTTTTACATTGTGGCCATTTACTTCAACAGCTGCAATGTAAAAAATCCAGTAAAGCGACCAATGTTAAAAATCTGGTATGCTGATACCGGTGATTATCAGATTATCGGATTAATCCAATATACCTGATTATCGGGTGTATTGGATTTATCTGATACTGATATTCCCACCCCTACTATGCATGCACCCAGGTGCGGTTTGCACATTGCGCAGATGCCTTGCACATGATAAATAAGCTGCATATGTTTTGTGCATACAATTTATTTATTTATTTATTTATTTACATTAAAATGCATACCCTACCCTTCCCCAAAGGCTCAGTGTGGCTGACAGCAACAAAAACACAAAAAGAAAAATAATAAAAATATAAAATAATACAATAAAATTCACTAAAAATCTCTACCCTCACTACCCAAACCCACCCACCCTGCCTGCCTAAAGTTCTGCCAAAAAGAAATGTTTTACACTGCCTCCAGAATATGCTCAAACTCGGGCACTGGCAGATCTCTGGGGGAAGGGAATTCCATAGTACTGGAGCAGCAATTTAGAACTCCTCTCTGTGTACCCTTGTTATACAGACAAAATTAGCTGTTGGTACCTGCAAGAGGACACTCCCAACCAACCGCAGGGGCCACAGTGGAGCATGGAATAAAGGCAGTCTTTCAGGTATATGGGGCTCAACAAGTTGTTTAGGTCTTTAAAGGTCAAAACCAGCACCTTGAATTATGCCCAGAAATCTATAGGAAGCCAGTGCAGACTATAGAGCATAGGTGTAACATGCTCATGGTGACACCCCCTCCCATCGCAAAAGGAGATGGGTTGTCGCATTCTGCACCAGCTGCAGCTTCCAAACAGTCATCAAGGGCAGACACACATAGAGTGCATTGCAGTATTCTAACCTTGAGGTCTTGAAAGCATAAATGATGGTGGCCAGGTCTTAATCAGAGAGAAAAGGCCTTTTCACCAGATGGAGTTGATGAAAGGCACTCCTGGCTACCACTGCAACCTGACAATCCAGGTGCAGCTGAGAATTCAGAAGCACCCCAAGGCTTCAAACCTGAGTAACTAGAGGTGGTCAGACCCTCTCAATAACAGGGGTCCCAATCCGCTCCAAGTCACAAGATCGGCCAACCATCATCACTTCATTCTTGTCTGGATTCACCTTCAACCAGCTGACTCTCATCCAGTCTCCAACAGCAGCCAGGCACTGGGAAACAACCAAAACTGTGGGAACTGGTTTGGAAGAAAAAGGGAGGTAGAGCTGGGTGTCATCACCATACTGATAGCACCTCACTCCAACCCTCTGAATGTTCTCACCTAGTGACTTCAGATACACATTGAAGATGAGGGGAAACAGAATGGAACCCTGCAGGACACCACAAGGGAGGGCCCAAGGTGATGACAAGCAATCTCCCATCACCACCTTCTGGGACCTCCGAGGCAGGAATGAAAGGAACCACTCAAGAACAATCCCAAACACCCCTGCCAGGTCCTGCAGATGTGTCAACACATCATGATTAACTGTATCAAAACCCACTGAAAGATCTAACATGATCAACAGGGCACGACTCCCTCTGTCAATCTCCAGGCATATCGACCAAGGTCACAAGTGCCGTTTACATGCTATACCCTGAACGAAAACCTGACTGAAATGGGTCCAGGAATCTGATAGCATCGAGATGAGCCTGAAGCTGCCAGGGAACCATCTGTTCAATAACCTTCCCTAAAATGGAGCTGATGAAAGGCTAAAAAGGAGCAGATTAGGGGTGTTGCTGGTGCACGGTGCACCCAATTGCCCGGCAGCATCCCTACATGCTCTTGCTGATCTGGTGTCAGATATGATCCTCCGGACCAGGGGGATTTTAACATCCACTCTGACACTGATCTTGGAGGAGCGAGGCATGAGTTAATGGCCTCCATGACAACCATGAGCCTGTCCCAAATTATATGTGGCCCCACACATGAGGAGGGACATACACTGGATTTGATTTTCTGCACCAGCCTTGAGGTGGGGGTCAGTTAGTAGAAGTCAGGGGAGTGGAGTCCTTGTCATGGTCTTACCTCCTTAAGGTGTGCATCCTGGCGCATGTCAGCCCCCAATGGGGTGCAGGACATATTAGATGGGTCTGCCTTCAGAGACTTATGGACCCAGATCAGTTCTGGAAGTTTTCCCTGGACCATGACAGCCGCTTAGTCAATGATCTCGTAGCCTTCTGAGACACCTTGTTGGCCGAGACCATTGACAGAGTGGCTACCAGGCATCCGCTGCCTTCCCATGTCTCCTACAGGTCTCCTTGGTTTACTGAGGGACTGTGGTGTTTGAAGCGGGAGAGCAGATGGTTGGAGCAATGGTGGTGCCGGACTTGCGATGAGTATGATCGATTGCAGCATAAGAGCAGTTTAAAGACCTATGCAGTGGCGGTACAGGCAGCAAAGAAGCAGTCTGCAAAGTCACGTCCAGCTTTTCTGGGTGGTGAAAGACTTGGTCAGTCCTGCCTGCCTCCACCTGGACCTGGAGCAATCCAGTGTGACCGGCTTATCGAGTACTTTGTAGATAAGATCATTCTCACCCGCCACGATTTCGGTTCCACAGTTATTGCAGAGGATCATCTTGGGGCTATGGATGCCCCGTCCTGTCATGTTTTTTAGGATCGGTTTCAGATGGTGTTGCCTGCCGATGTGGAGACCTTGTTGGGATCTGTTCGTGCCACCACTTGTGAACAAGATCCTTGTCCGTCCTGGCTGGTGAAAGCCAGCCAGGAGACATTACAGCCGTTGCTGGCTGGGGTGGTTAGTGCCTTCCTTTGGGAGGGCAGGGTGCCTGAATGGCTGAAGGAGGCTGTGGTTAGGCCCCTGCTCAAGAAACCATGTCTTGATGCTGATGCTCCTGCCAGTTATTAGCCGGTCTCTAACCTTCCCTTTTTACAGAAGGTTATTGAATGAGCTGTGGCACGGCAGCTCCAGGAACATCTGGACTGCACTGGTTTCCTTGACCCCTCTCAGTCTGGGTTTCGGCCTGGGTATGGTACGGAGACTGCATTGGTGGCCTTGGTTGATGATCTCCGTCTGGCGTTGGACCAGGGTCATTAGACCTTACTGGTCCTGCTAGACCTTTCAGCTGCGTTCGACACAGTTGATCATGAGGTGTTGGTGACTCACCTGTGGGACCATGTCGAGATTGGTGGGACCTTCTTGGACTGGTTTCGTTCATTCCTGGTCAGGAGAACTCACTGGGTGATCTTGGGGGAGTGTACGTCTTCCCCCCAGGGCCTCATGTGTGGAGTCCCGCAGGGTGCCATTCTGTCCCTCCTCTTGTTTAACATCTATATATAAGCAGTTGTTAAGGGAGATCGTGTGAGGGTTTCAGGGCATGCAGTGTCATCAGTATGATGATGACACTCAGCTCTACCTCTCTTTTTCCATCGACCCAGGCCATGCAGTCTCTTTATTTTCCCAGTGCCTGTTGGCTGTGGGGGCTTGGATGAGGTTGAGCCATCTGCATCTGAATCCTGACAAGATGGAGGTGATGTTGGTGGGTGAGGGCCTGGGGGGCCTGGGAGTGGCTAAATCTCCTCTTGTGGGGGGGGAGGGTTCCCCCTCCCATGGTCTCACAGGTACGGAGTCTGGGTGTGCTCCTCGATTCACGGCTCAGCCTGGAATCTCAGATTGTGGCCATGGTGGGGAGTGCGTTTCCACAGTTACATCTTGTCTGGCGGCTTCGGCCGTATCTCTCAGACTCTGACCTCGCCACTGTCATCCATGCCTTCATCACCTCAAGACTGGATTACTGAAATGCGCTCTATGTGGGGCTGCCTGAGAAGCTGTTCTGGAGGCTGCAGCTGGTTCAGAATGCTGTGGCCCATCTCCTTACTGGGGCGAGCTACAGGGAGCACATGACACCTGTGCTCCAGGCTCTGCACTGGCTGCCTATAAAGCACCCAGCCAGGTTCAAGGTGCTGATTCTGGCCTTTAAAACCCTTCACGGCCTGGGTCCTGCTTATCTGCGGGATCGCCTCACTCCCCATGTGTCCGGAAGGGTGACTTTTTGGAGGTTCTCTGAGCAAGATGGGTGGCCATTGATGTGAGATCTTTTTTGGTGGCTGCCCCCGTGCTGTGAAACTCACTCCTGGAGGAGACTCGGTCGGTCCCCACCCTCCTGTCATTTCGATGTTTGTGTAAGACCTGGCTGTTCCACCAGGCTTTCGGCGAGGGGGGGTAGGGTGGGTGGTTCAGGGAGGTTTGTTTTTTTATGTATATGGGGGTTTTAATTGTGAATTTTTAAAATGTTTTGAGTTGTTTGGCACCCCGAGCTGTCCTGTGGGTTGGAGGGGCGGGATAGAAACCTTTTATAAAAAAAATATAATTCCATAAAATGACCAGGTTATCAACAGGGTAGCCATCAAGGTCAGTAGGTGAATTCCCCCAGAGAGTTCTGGTAACCCAGACCTGGCCTCCCTCATCCATGCCTTCGCCACCTCGAGGCTGGACTACATGGGGCTGCCCTTGTTCCTAGTGCAGAGGCTGCAGCTAGTGCAGAATGCGGTGGCCCAGCTCCTTTCGGGGATGGGACTTTGGGAGCACATAACACCTGTGATCTGGACTCTGCACTGGTTGCCAATAGCGAGTTGAGTCAGGTTCAAGGTCTTGGCATTGACCTTTAAGGCCTTTCACGGTCTGGGCCCCTCGTACCTCAGGGACTGCCTCACCCTCCATGCCCCAGAGCGACTCCTTCGGTCTGCCTGGGGTGCCTTCTTGGAGGTCCCCGTGTTAAGCAGGGGGCCACAATGGAGAGGGAATTCTCGGTGGCCGGGCTGAACCTTTGGAACTCCCTCCCAGAGGAAGATCGCCTGGCCCCAAGCCTTTTAACATTCCAGCGAATTTGTAAAACCTGGCTGTTCGCCCAGGCCTTTGGGGAGGGGGAGAGGGGGGTTAGGTTTTTTTTAAATCCCCCTCCACCTTTATTTATTGTTTTATTGTGTGCCTAGCCCTGTTTTAATATTATTATGATTGTTTTAAATTTTATATGATTGTATTTGTATGTTTTAAAATTGTTAGTGGCCCCGAGCTGTTTTCAGGAGGGGTGGGATATAAATCGATGAAATAAATAAATAAAAATAAATAAATATAAACCAATTGGATCCATAAGTCTCCAGGGGTGGACCAACCTAACCGGTCCACCATCACAACGGGGGCATAGAAGGGTGAAGATCCAGGTCTTCAAAAGATAATGGTCCAACCATGACAATGGTGTTACAACAACACCGCCAATAATTGGAACCCCTGTCTCCAGGCCAGTGCAAAACATCAGATCCAACATGTGTCCCATCTCATGTGTTGGGCCAGTATAATCTGGGATAGACCCATGGTTGTCATGGAGGTCATGAAGTCCTGCTCTGGTCTCCAAAGTTTGGTCTCAATATGTATGCTTTAGTCACCTAAGACTTTAAGTCTGGGTGACTTCAAGACCACCTCTGAGACAAATGCAGCCAGCTCAGTTAGGGAGTATGCTGTGCAGTGGTGTGGTCAGTACAGCAGCAGAATATCCAGTCTATTTGTGGCAAACTCCAATACAAGGTGGACACACTCTATATTGGAATTCTTGTGCATATAATGGGTGTTTTTACACACACGCACCCACACTTCTGCCTCACCTCATCCCTCCATTTAAAGGCAGCCCTCCAGATGTGCAGGTGGAGCAGAGGTGGGGTAGGACATGCCTGCTATGGAGCAGCCCCAACATCAGTGCTCTGGAACATCCAGGAGCACCGCTAGCGGAGTGGGCAGCCCAAACCTGGGGCACCATTCAGAGATAGGTCTGTGGTCTGCCTTCTCGGCCAAGAAACACTGAAGCCCTGCTCTCAGCCGGGGGTTTCCCCTGGCAATGCCAAAGAGTTTCAGCCGATCCACTCTCAACTCTATTGTGTAAGGGAGGGGAGCACTGTGCAGGTGGCCTGTGGGCTGCAGCAGCCGCTGGGTCATTTAAACCCAATCCAGGATGGAATGCAAGCAGATAAACATGAGGGTGCACCCCTGGACCTGCTCCATTGGTGAGTACCTCCACGTCCATGTGAAAACACCGAATGTGCTTGTGCACCTTGCACATAGGTACATACGTAGAAGTGTGGATCAGGCCCATTGCCATTAATGGTAAAAAATCTCATTGGCTTCTGATTTTTTTTTGAGGTGGGTTCAAATTTATTTTTGAATAGAATTTTGATGTATATTGAAGTGTGGAAACTGAAATTTTGATTAGGCAATCTCTACATTTTTTCTCTTCTTTGAGATAATTTTTCACTACAGCAGTTATGCTATCAAATGTTGTAGCCTCAGAAGAAGTTAGACAAGTTAGTCTACCTTTAATACTTGGGAAGATATTAGAGAAAATGATATAACAAGTGATTTTTAAATATCTAGAAGAAAATGTGGTCATTCATTACTAGTAGTCAGAATTGTTTTGTTAAGAACACATCATGCAAGATCAACCTTGTATCCTTCTTTGGTAAAGTTACTAGGGGTGTGCACCAGGGATCCATTACTGAATTCGTAATTTCATTATTATTTCCTTATTATGTAGTTTCAAATTTCATGTTTTTGTTATATATAAATTAGTTATTGTTACTGAACTTTGCTTTTTTCATTGATTTCTATGGGAAATTTATTTCTGGCTCTAACATCTTCATTCTGCATCAAATTTGCCTATAATATGGAATAACTGTACCCCTTATCTAAGGGATAATCCCTACCAAATTGCATAATGATTGGATAAAGGGTCCCTATTCTGCAATCACTTGATGTTTTGTAGTTTATGCACACATTTGCAGCTATAAAGTCTTTGTCTTCCAAGCAATTTTGGTGAAATTTGTACTTCTTGTACCCATTCTGAAAGGGATCATTCCTGCCAAATGTCAGGAAGATTGGATAAAGGGTCCAGATTTTATTAGCAATTTTAGTCATTTTGTGGTTTGTACACACTTTACAGGTGTATTGTCTTTGCTTTCCATCCAATTTGGGTGAACATTCGATAGATTGTTCCCATCATTCGAGGAATCATCCCTTCCAAATTTCAGAAGAATTGGATAAAATGTCCAATTTTTATAAGCAATATCAGTTTTGTGATTTTAACGGAATTTGTAAATTTCCTTAAATCATTTGCAAGTGTTCCTCCTGTTTAAACTATAGAGGTTTTACTAGATGCAGACATCTGATTTTTGGAATATTTGTACAGAGAGTGAAGAAGACAGGAGGAGGTGGGTAGAGCAAAGGAGGAGCAGGTGTCAGAGGAGAGCAATGAAGTTGATCAAGGGTCTAGAATGCAGCGTCTACAAGAAAAGGCTGGCAACAGTGGGAGTGTTTAGCCTAGAGAAAAGTAGATTAAGGGGGGATATGCTGGCAGCTTTCAAATATTAAAAAAGATGAAAAAAAATGATAAAATTTGTTTCGGACTCCCATATGTCTCGGACTTCAGTCTCACCACTATCAGTCATGAATTTATCACCTTGAGGCTGGACTACTGTATTGTGTTCTACATGGGGCTGCCCATGGTGATGGTCTGGAGGCTGCAGCTGGTGAAAAATGCAGTGGCCCATCTGCTTACTGGGATGGGCCTCATGGAGCACATTAAACCAGTGCTCCAAGCATTGTACTGGCTGCTGATTGCCTTCCGGTGCTGGGTTATTTATTTATTTAGTTATTTTAAAAACGTATTCTCCTGCCCATCCTGCCATGGGCAGTTCTGGGCAGTTCACAATTAAAACAAACTAAAACAACATCAAAGTCAAAACCAACACATAATAAGAAGGATTAAAACATTGGAGGCATAAAAAAATAAAAACCCACCACCCTTATATGGCTAGAAACAAAACAACAACAACAACAACAACAAAAAAACAAAAACACACGGCTCTTAAAAAGTCTGGAAACTCTAAGGTTACTCTTAAACCAAACCAAAAATGTGTTATTCGAAAATACAGAAAGGCAAATTTTGGTTTAAGTTCTTAAACCAAATGGAACACTCATATCTGACTACCACACATCTCTTGCATTAAACATAGGCCCTTTTTACACAGGCGGCACCCACGCATGAACACCCAGAAATCTGGGTATCCCTTACCTTTTATCATGAAAAAAATTACAATCGAGTTATCGTGGCGTGGATTTCTACCCCAAGCTGATTTTGGCCTGGGGATTGAAAGTGCAATAAAATGTAGCTTTTTTTTACAGTAGCCACACAAACTATGCCCAGCACACGCATACAGACATTATAGAGTCTGTTTTATGAGAAATACCAGCTCCACACATGAATAAATAACAACCAACACTAGTTGTTAGGGATGGGCGAACACGGTTCGGAAGCTCCGAGTTCGGACCGAACTCAGTCTGTTTGGTCGACCAAACCGAACTTCCGAACTGAACTCAAATTTCAAACCGTACCGAATTTCCAAACTCCGTTCTGTTTGCCCATCCCTAGTGGCAACACACACAAAAAAACCTGGTTTTGAATGACCGAACTTGGTTCAGAAGTTTGGAATTCGACCGAACTTGGTCTGTTTGGTTGACCGAACTGAACTTCCGAACCGAACTCGAATTTCAAACTGAACCGAACTGAACTGAATTTCCGAACTCAACTTTCAAACCGAACTGAACCGAACAGAATTTCCAAACTCCGTTCTGTTCGCCCATCCCTACTACTCGTTTTTCTTTGCAAAACATTATTTTTTATTCAAACTACAGAAAATGGTTTTTATGAACTTTAACTAAAGTAGTTCCCCCAAGAACCAGCCCTCCACTGCCTCAGTTCTATCCCCCGTGCAACCTCTTCCAGCCAGCCCTTCAGTGCCCCTCACCCCTGTGCCTCAGCGCCCCTCACCCCTGTGCCTCAGCCCCTCACCCCTGTGCCTCAGTGCCCCCAAGAGCCAGCCCCCCCACTGCCTCAGTTCTATCCCCCATGCAACCTCTTCCAGCCAGCCCCTCAGTGCCTCCACTCACCCCTGTGCCTGCCATCCCCTGCATGCCTGACATCCCCTGCATGCCTGAATCTCTGCATGCCTGCCATTCCCTGTGCCCTGTGGCTACTTTTTTCTATTAGACACGAGTGGAAACATTGAGAGATGTTCATGGCAGTGAAGGGGTTAATTTGCCTTCCATGTCATCTTGCATTCTGAACTGGCCTTTAAAAATGTTGATTTGGCTGCTTTTAAACTGGGGTGGAAATCCACCTCAATTAAAATGCATTGGGGTGGATTTCCACCCCAATAGGAAAACTCCATTGACGCTGGGGTGATTTTTCACCCCAGGCCTTTTTTTGTTTTTTTAATTATAGAAGACAAACGGTAAGAGATATCTGGATGAATATGTTATGCCCAGAGGTGCTGGTGACAATGTCCTAAAATCTCAAACTTGTAGAGCCATGAATTATTCTTTCATGTTTGTTTCCACCTGGGGATGGAAAACAACCCCACAAAGAAAGATAATGGGTATTCATGTATGGGTGAGTCTCGTGTAAAATACGTGGTGGGCAGGGGTATGTGAGTTCACGCTCCCGCAAACATGCATGCACACGCACCTCCACCCATCGCTCATAGAGCAACTGGTGAAAACAGTGATTGTTCCATGCGTGTGCAATATGTGGAGGTGGGTGGAGGTCGGTGTGCACCAGTGTGTGCCCATCTACACCCTCCCCCAACCCACTGAACATGGACCGGTACGAACACTGACCACACTGCACTACAACCCATGTAAAAAGAGCAATAGAGATGTATGTTTATGATGATAAAATCTAGGATAAAACTGAGACCTGAATTTCCTTGGTGAGAAGCATGTCTATAATAATGCCTTAGGAAGTCACAGTGCTCAGTTTATTTTCCTGAATTATTACCCATGAAAATAAAGTTTCAGAAGCATACAGAGTGGGTCTCTGTGCGACCCTGTGCAGAGAAAAACCTACAATAGACAACTAGACTAAGTCTGAAATGAGCAATAGCAGTGAATGCTGTTTCCATTAGAAACAGATTATTTGCTTCCATTTGTATGATGAGGCAACTTACCAGCTTTTCTGGCATTTTTTGCTAATTGTTTTTACTATTTTCTGGTATTTTCCGGTATTTTGCTAGGTTTGGTAAATTGTTTGGTAAATTGCATTTTTTCAGTAAATCAATCAAACACCCCAGTGAGAGGGGAACTCTCACTGATCTATCCTTAACACACCCTCTTGTGTTATGCCCTCTAGCACCATTCTGTCCGTCGCATAAACTTGTGTCCTTGGCTCACCCCTACTATTTGCCACCTCCGATCCTGCTCTCAAGCCACCGAGTACCTGTGGTGGAAGTCACATGAGTTTGCTGATTTCTTCCACTTTAAGTTTGCTCTTTCTGCATTTAGTGATGCCCTTTCCCTGGTCAAACACCGCTATTACTCCACATTAATCAAATCTCACTCCCGCAACCCCCGCCATCTCTTCTCAACATTTGCTTCCCTTCTGAAGCCTCCCTGTCCCTTCCTCTCTCTCTCTGCACAGAATCTTCTTTCCTTTTCCAACAAGATTGATAAACTCCACCTTGCTATTGCTTCTCAACCATCTCCCTCCCCCATTCCCTTCCCTATTGTTCCTCCTCCTGTCCTCTTCTTTTCTCCTTCTTCTGAGCTTCCCTTGACGAGGTCACATCCCTCCTCTCTTCATCCAATCTCTCCACCTGCCCCTTTTGCCTCCTACCAGTGATTTCCCCCACCGCTGCACCTTCTCCGCTGCACATCATCAACCTCTCCCTTTCTAAGAGGTCATTTCCATCATTCCACTGTCTCCCCTATCTTTAAGAAGGCCACTCTTGACCCCTCTGACCCTTACAAATATCCATTTTGCTCCTACCCTTCGCTTTCAAGCTCCTGAAGTGAGCTATCTACATGTGCTGTCTTGATTTCCCCTTTTCAAATTCCTCCCTTGACCCCCTTCAATTGAGCTTCCACCCTCTCCACTCACTGAAACCAGTGACATTGTCTTAGCTAAGTCTAAAGACCTCTACTCCATTCTTGTCCTCCTCAATCTCACTGCCACCTTTGACAATGATGACCATGGCCTCCTCCTGGATTCACTAATGTTGTGTGAATGTTTTGAGTGACTGGTTTTTAGGTCAACATTGGCTGAAGCAGAGGCCTCTGGGACTTTGAAGCAAGACTTTGGATTGAACTGAAGAAAAAGGGTGCAAGAAAAAACAAAGAGTTGCAAAGCTTTCACATGACCCAAAAGAAACTGCTGACTGTTGTGTGAAACAAAAAGCTGCTGGGAAAGTGAGGAAGTTTGCAACAAACAGCCTTGGAAATAGCAAGTTTAAGAACAGGGAAAAACTTTCAAGGAACTGCTGGAATGCTTTGTCAAAGAAGCAAGACAAAGATCAGGTTTTACCAAGGTAGAATGATCAGTAAAAATCAGGATATAAAAGACAATTACAAACCCCCCCTTTTCGGAGCAGCTAACCCAACACCTTTGGAGACAGCGTTGCGCAGCACCAGGCTCCAGTCTCCCTATCAACTAGCTACTCTGAGATTGGCCATCTCAGGTGTATGCCTGTGTAAGTATGAAAGGTGTGCTAATTAGAACAGAGCTTAAGATTGATAAGTTTATAAGTGATGTATAACCTGCTTAATAAACTTTGTTTTATTGTTTAGTTGTGTGTGGTTTTCGTTTCTTGCATGGTATTTTAAAATAAGCTCCCTCAATAAGATCCCTGGGGACTGATCACCCTCAGAGGACAGGGTATTTCTGAGATATTGCCAGTCAGACTGTCAATAGAGATGTTGCCAGTCATATTGCTTGTGTCCTTAACCTATTGGTGCCTTAACCTATTGGTGCCTTAACTCATTGGACAAACTGTCAATTTAATATCCTGGAACTTGGGACAAACTGGGAATTTGCCCATAACAAAATTTGGCCTAAAACTATGCCCCTTTGGTTTCCAGGACTTTGTTACCAATTGTTTCTCTTCGTATCTCTCAAACCACTTCTTCAGTGTTTCTCCTGCTGGTATCTCCTCTATGTTACTTTCGCTCTCTGTGCTCTGTCTTGGGACTTCTTCTCTTCTCCCTTTAGACTCTTGCTCGGGGTAAACTCATTGAATCTCACGGCTTCCAGTATCACCTGTATGCTGATGATACACAACTCTATCGCTCCACTTTCACGCTTTTCTCCTCCATCCAGTCTTGTATCACTGACTGTCTCTCTGATATCTCTGCCTGGATGTCTTGTCACCAACTTAAACTTAATATGGCCAAGACCAAACTCCTCATCTTCCCCAGAAAATATTTCCCTCCTACTTCCCTCTCAAATTTCCACTGAGGGTGTCACCATCCAGCCTGTCCCTCAGGCATGTAACCTGGTGTAGCAGGGAGCAGTCCTGCGGGGCTGATGCCCCTTTAAGAAGGACTGAGTGGGTCATCCCTAAAGACTGTGTGCATGCATGGGTCTGGGGAAGCCAGCCCCCTGGCAGTCTGGTTTGGATACTAGCCCAGACTATAGCCAGGGAACATGCTCAGTAAAGGCTTTAGGGCTGTTCAGACTTTTAAGTGCTGGGGCATACTCAGTAGGGCTTGCTAACCCTTTCTAAGCTCCGAGTATGGAGACATGCTCAGTAGGGACCTGGAGAACTGAGCATACTCAGTGTAGGAGAGAGGGGCAGTGTAGGAGTAAAAGGTAGGGCTGTGAGCGCCCTACTCCAGGAAATAAACCTTGGTGAAGGGTCTGCTTAGAGTAGAGGGCCCATGCCCAGATGAAAGACTAAAGTGGAGAACTAAGAGGGCTTTTGGGCCAAGCCCTAGACATAGAGAAGGGCTTTTGGGTCAAGCCCTAGACATAGAGACTGTGTGTACATATGGTGGCGTAGGCCTTGGCTGTTAGGGGTGGTAGGAGGCCAGGGTGAGGCCCCTAGGGGAATCCCACAGAGTGCACCCCCCTACTTGTGGAATACAGACAAGTTGAAGGCAGAATGGGCATGGCTGTGGAGTTGACTAATTTCCCTAGAGACACCCCAGTGCCTCAGTGTGGTCCTGGGAAGACCCCCTGCTACACCTGGGATTCATCTTTGATGCCTTTCTGTTCTTTATGCCTCAGATTCAGGCCATTGCCAAATCCTGTCACATCCTTCTCTATCATATTGCTAAAATCTGGCCATGCCTTACTGTTTACCCCAGTCCATACTCTAGTTATCTTTCATCTTGACTAGTCTACTGATCTTCCCTACTCTAATTTCACCCGCCCCTCATCTCTGTTCAGTGCTTTGCTGACAAAGTCATGCACCTTGCCCATTGATTTGACCACATTCTCTCTACCCTAAAATGGCTCTCTCTATGTGTATGCATTCAGCACAAACTCCTGATCTTCATCTTCAAGGCTCTGACATGACCTTGCTCCCCAATAGCTCTCCATGCTTGTATCCCACCACACTCCTGCCTGGGAGCTTTGCTCCTCCTCTGGCCCCACCCTTGCCTTCTCATGACTCCCCCTTGTTCCTCTAAACATATTTGCTCATATTATTATTATTATTAACAAATATTTATATAGCACCAGCAGTGTACCTGGCACTTTACAAAGTGATAAAATAGACATGGTCCCATCCCCTACGGCTTACAATCTGAGAGACATGAGCTGGTGGAGAGACTTAGGAAGGGGAACAGAGGGAGAGACAAGGGGTCTAACATTCATGAAGATGCAAGGTCTCAAGTGCATGTACTTGGATTGGTTATGATGAGAATGAGAGCAGACAGGTCCATGTTGCAAGGATAAGGGTAAACAGACAGTAGGTATAGGAATAGTGGCTCAGCAGGATAAAGAGTCAGACAGAGCAGAGCGAAAGAGGTGAGTTTTAAGGAGAGATTTGAAGGTATGAAGGGAGGGGGCAAGGCGGATGTGGACAGGGAGGGAGTTC
>QEPC01000355.1:0-15943 GCA_003113815.1 Sphenodon punctatus
CGGGAATCAGCATCACGTCTGTTCTGTTGCGCTGCCCCGGACCGTGGTCTGGCAGCCTGATTCCCTGCCGTGGTCCCACTCCCGTCACATCTGTTCGGGGCTTTTGTTGACCATGGGGGGTGGTTGCTCAGTTCACTACTGCTGGGAATCCACTGTGGTGCCTCGGGACCACGTAACATCTGAAATCACCCTATGTCCCTGAAGGACTCTTCTATATACCTCTCTGTCTGCCTCAGCTCCTCAATGTCAAGCTATTTAATTTGCGGTTTTAAAAGAACACGCGACCAGCTTTAATGTGCGAAATGTCGTGTCTAAATCCCACACACAGGATTTTTACACACAGCATGATTTTGTGCCATGTGTGCACTGCACACATCTAAAAGCAGTCTTAGGGTAATTTCAGACATTAAGGGATCACAGTCAACCACCCTGAATCACAGTGGATTCAGGGTGGTGGCTGTGATCTCATGAACATCTATTTGCTCCCAGACAGATGTTCACCACAGTGAACACCTGGCTGGGATCAAATTGACTATGGTTCTGGAGGTGAGGCTGATCTCACCTCCAGAACCATGGTTAGGTTGGCCACAATCCGGGACGGGGCTGGCAATGGCCACAATGAACAACTGTTTGTCAGCCCCATCCTGGAATCAGGTCCCAACCATGGGACAAGATTGGGCGCAGTGGCTGGATTGGCTGCTGCGCCCACCCATCTCCCCGAGGGCAGGCAGCCATGGATGCACGGGGGGACTGAGTGGCCCACGTTGCGCCGTGCAGTCCCTCCCCCTCCGAGATTCCCCTCTGCAATCAGGCTGGCACATCTGATGGATGGCCAGTCTGATCATGGACGGATCCTGGTCCAGGGTTCAGCATGGCGGGCCAAAAGGCCCGTCATGTCTGAAATTACCCGTAGTCAATTGGGGTCAAATGCTACCTCCTTGCTGTGGGACTAACTACCACAGCACTTTTCAAGGGTTATACAACTAAAGAGGGGTCTCTAGTTTAATCTAGAACAGCTAGGTCCATGAGTCAGTGAGTAGAGTAGGGTCTTACCCAAACTCATATCAACAGAGTCTCCCCAGCTAGGGATGGGTGAACAGAACCGAGTTTGGAAATTTGGTTCGGTTCAGTTCGGAAATTCGGTTCAGAAGTTCGGTTCGGTCGACTGAACTGGTCGAGTTCGGTCCAAACTCCAAACTTCTAAACAAAGTTCAGAAATTCAAACCCCATTGAACTAAATGGAATATTATCTTTTAGGGATGAGCGAACAGAGCTGAGTTTGGAAATTCGGTTCAGTTCGGTTCGAAAATCGAGTTTGGTTCGGAAGTTTGGTTCGGTTGACCGAACTGGTCGAGTTCGGTCGGAACTCTGAACTTCCGAATAGCGTTCACCCATCCCTATCCCCTGCAGGCTTCCTCCCATCAGAACTCCCAGGCTGTTTTCTGGCCCTGTTCTTGGGACCCTGCATCACAAGCTCCTGCAACACTCAGTAGCTTCTCACTTTCCTTAGCATACATGTTCTCTATATGATGTGCTGTCAACTCAGACAGGGTTGGTGTAGGGGATCAGGATGCAGGATGTTGCCTGCTTCAGGGTGGGAAGGAGTGATCTGCTCCCCACCCTTCAGCTGTCAAGTGAGGAATAGGCCACCTGCCCTGACCTGAAGTATACAGGCAAGGGTGTTATTCTATCATCAGCAACATCCCTGTTCTTCTCTTCCCAGCTAGGGCTGGAAGCACTGGACCAGGAGCTCTCTGCTGGAAGCAGCTCTGGCCAAGAGGAACATGGGGTTGTAGCCAGCAAAGTCATGGGTGCTTCCACATATATGGTGGCATGTGTGAACTCCCACTATTCTACGCATGTGGAGAATATGCAGAAACACCTGTAGGAATGAGATGGTCCTGGAAAGTGTGACCTCCAGCTTCCAAACAGATAAGAAGCACTGCTACTCCTTTACTGAGCTGAGTCTGCAATGACATCGAATTTCAACTTTGCAGCATTTGTCGCTCTTTTAAAACAACAACAACAACAACAAAACCTCTTTTGTACACTTTCTCCCTTCTGACTGCATGATAATTGTTTTTCCAAACTCTTTGAAGCGTCTCTGTCTCTTTTCCACTGTGTCCTTCTGAGAAAGCAGTTTGGAGGCATGGAAAGTTGATTATCCTCATGAAACTGTTACCCTCGCATTGAGATTCAAGCATTTTATTTGTCATTAGCTTAACAAAGCATATATCATTTTAGCTAACTGGTAAGACATGCTGCATTATTATCCTTATTGTTTCTGTTTTAAAATATTTTGGAGCTCAGATGAGAACGTGGGTTGCAGGGCATATAAATGTGTTGAATGATTGATAGACATTTAATCTGTAATTGAGAACAAAATGTAATTGGTAGTTTCATGGTCATTAGTATCCTGCAGCCTGAGTCTTTGGTATTATTTATTAGAATAATATTTATTATTTATGGGACCCTGATCAAGGACCTGAAGGTGGTCCAGACAATTTGGTGGAGTTTCTGTCATTTTCTTACAGAGAGGCTGTATCTTTTGACTTTGTTGAATGCAATATATATGACAACAGTGCTCCAGTATTTGTGCTCGCACCGTAGCACACTAGCCTTTGAAATCCATATCTTTTGATAAGGAAATAATTTTTCTGTTAAGCTACAGTGTATACCCTTGGGCTGAAAGAGTTATTCAAGCCTTTCATTCTCTGCACCAAAAGAAAACACAAACACAAAATCAAAGGTAATATAGCATCCATGCTCTTGTGATTATGGAGAGAAGATTTCAAAATGTATATATATATATATATATATATATATATATATATATATATACACACCACATTTCAAGCAATACTCATTAAATCCTACTCCTGCAAGGATTCATTCAAGGCTTAAAGATAGTGGAATCTTCCTTTTTTAGTTTGGATAGCCAATACTTATATTTTAAATGGTGTTTCATTTAGTTTTGTGACCAGAACTTTTTCAGCACAAGGTCAGATAACAAGTTATTCTAAAGGCCTAGATTTAACAAGGTACTTAAACATATGTTTAACTTTAAGAATATGACTTCACTGAGACTTTTCATGTACATAAGAATTATATACATTATGTACCTTGCTGAATTATTCATTATGTGCATAGCATGGATTTATTTCAACAGGGACAAAGTTAGAATTTAAGAACAAATCAAAAAAGTTTTCACAAGCAATTGGCAAACAGAATCTATTTATGACAAAACCCAAGATTCAGATGTTGTAAGAGGCCTGTGTTATTTCTTTTTACAAAATATTTCTGAAATTATTTTTTTTACAATATTGTGTTCAGCTGAATTATGAAAAGTTATATGTTTGAAATGATAGTTTTCAGTCCCTCATAGATTTTTCAAAGATTCTGTATCTTAAATACAGAGGGGGGTGTTTGGTGAGTGCTGGTACAGTAAAATATTCTCTGCCTATCAAGAATTTCTTTCCACTGCAGGGATGCTGGTAGAGACATTTTAATGTAATATATTTAATCATCATTTCATAATTCATTCACCTAGAGATTCATTAATCATAACTCATGCTGCAAGAAAGCATATTAAAACAGAGTGACAGTAGCCAAGCAGATTTGTGTTCACAGCAATGTCATTTAAATAACTGTATACACTTGTAGAAATGCAATTAACCTGCAATAATAATCTGTGTTAATATTATTATATATACCTCATCTGGAAGATGGCCCACTCTGACAGTATAAATAGCAGTCAACTACTGGTTTTATATTTTCTCTCAGCACCATATTGTATCCTTCCCAATTTGGAGACCTCTCCCCTCAGGCCACTTTTACACATGACAAAAATGAGTTCTTATAAGTGCTTGAGACAACACCTGATGTTATAAATGCTGGAGTTTTGTAATGTGTGAATGCACTTTCTTTTTTATTTAGCGAGATCTTGCAGCCTTGTAAGAGTTACATCTGGTGGGTCTTACAAGGCTGCATGATCTCGCTGCATAAAGCAGGAATAGTACGTTCACTCATTACAAAACTCCAACATTTATAAAATCAGGTGTTATCTTGAGCACTTATCAGAACCCATTTTTGTCACATGTAAAAGTGGCCTCAGATTTGGGATTTCTATCACACACATCTGGCAGTTCACTTGATCACTCTGAGGCCACTTGCCCATGCGATGATTTTTCATGTGAGACTGAATATCATGTGAAAATCTTACACACGTGATGTTCGTGGTTGACTATATTTCAATGTTACTGGTCATCTGGGGCATGGATCCGTTATGGAAAATAATGGATCCATGCCCACATTACCCTGCCCCCCCCATCGGGCTCCGAAGGGTCTTTGTGCCAGGAAAAGCCTCCCCCACTCACCCTCCCCTAGCTCAGTAACCCACCTGGTGGAGGTAGCAGCGGCAGCAGCAACAACTTCGCTAGCCAGCTCTCTGTAGCATGCTCTGACAGCTTCAAGTCCTTCCTACTGGGGCCTTCCAGGGCAGCCATGGCTGAATCAGCCATGGCTGGCCTGGAAGTCCCCGTTGGGAGGGGCTTGAAGTGACCAGAGGAAGCTATTGAGAGATGACTTGTGAAGTTGCTGCTGCTGCCGCTGCCTCCACCAACTGAGTTGCTGCAAAGGGGAATCTCATCATAAGTTTATTTTACAGTGAGATTCCCCTGCACCCCACCCCTCCGCACACGTTACAATTACATATGAATTTAAACTCACGTGAGTGACAGGGCTGGATTTTTGAGCCCTGTACATCTGTGATCAAATTCACATGTAATTTGTGCCTGCATGAGGAAGGGGGTTTACCCATGTTACCCTAAGGTAGAAACTAACATGAGATTGGGTAACGTGGGAAAGCAGCCTGATTCTGCCATAGGGTCTTTATAGACCAATTTGAAGGCCTCAAGAACAAGTTTTATTTAGCTGCCTATAGTTTCCAAAATATAGCATTACTTGAGTGGACTGTGGTCCAGAGTAGCCATAGTGCATCCTAGTATCTCCTTCCATCCCTGCTCAGATTCAAAGTTACTTTATTGGCATGGCAAGCAATACAACCATACCCAGAGTAGAAGAGAAAAGACAGAATCCCAGTTCGGAGTGAAAAATGGGCTTCATCTGTCTCAATGTCAGGGGCTGTATACTACTTCTACCCACTCAAAATGCAAGAAAGAAAAAAGGGAGGTGAGTGGCTTCGGTAAGCCTTCCTTGTAACAAGGGACAGTTTCTGAAGCCCAAGAAGAGAACAAGGGTCTGATAGGAGACTCAGAAAGGGGCATGCAGCCTGCAGGAGCCTGTCTAGAGATTGGAGTCTGTAGTGGTATGAGCTTGCCAATAAGGAACTATTATTTGGACGTGCTGTGTCCACGTCCTGGCAGGACTAGCCCCATGGAAGACTAGGAACCTGAGACATCTTGGGAGGACTAATTAGTTAGGTAGGGACAATTAACCAGGGCAGATGAACAGGATCAGGTGTCCAGAAGCAGCTTGCCATGTGACTGGATGGGCATAAGGTTGCCAGATGTCTAGAATTGTCCTGGACACTCCAGGAATGATTCTGTTTGACTTTGTCCCGTGTCTATATATAATATGTATTATATATACTATATAATGTCTACGGATCTCTTAAGATGCTAGGGATGGGCGAACAGAACAGAGTTCAGAAATTCAGTTCGGTTCGGTTTGGTTTAAAATTCGAGTTTGGAAATTCGGTTCGGTTCGGTTTGAAATTCGAGTTCGGTTCGGAAATTTGGTTCGGTCGACCAAGCAGACCAAGTTCAGTTTGAATTCTGAACTTCTGAACCAAGTTCGGCTATTCAAAATCAGATTTTTTGGTGTGTGTTGCCACTAGGGATGAGCGAACAGAACAGAGTTTGGAAATTCGGTTCGGTTTGAAATTCGAGTTCAGTTTGGAAGTTCGGTTCGGTCAACAGACCGAGTTCAGTCCAAACTCCAAACTTCCGAACCGTGTTCGCCCATCCCTATAAGATGCACCAGCTAAGTTCCTTGGAACATACTGGAAAATGTACTATTATCCTTGCCATTTGAAAGTATACAGGCCTTTGCTAAAAGCAGCAAATAGTAATCAGAAATACATGGATGCCCCCAAGTCAGCAAGCGTGTCAGTGCTTATGAAATTTCAAATGTAGGCATGGCAGCTGGAAGCCTAAAACAAAGAAATGTACACTCCTTCCATCAGTACCACCTCACATGGACCAAATTAAGTTGTTTTTTGTTTGCTTGCTTGCTTGCTTGCTTAAGTACTTCAGAAGCAGGAAACCTGCTAAACTGTCTGTCGGGTCTGGCCTGATCCAATATGGCACTTCTTATTTTCTAATATAATGCAAGTACTAACTTTTTGAGTATTAAATCAATGTTGAGGTTGTTTATTATCTTAGTTATTTGAATGTTAACCTTTCAATGTTAAAATCGTTTTGGAATAACTGTCAGTTACATCTTTTTGATGAAGTCGTATATTTATTCAAACCATGAACCAATTGTGCTCTGTGGAACACCTATTCATTGCCTATCAAAGGATATGACACAGGACAATGGGGGAGGAAGGACTAGACATGTGACATACTTTAGCAGTTGAAAATTGTATCCAGGAATTTCCCATAAATGATCTGGAAACCCTAGATGGGCTGGGTCTAAAGGAGGAAAAACTACCAGGGAGGTAGCAAAATGGAGGGAGTATCCACCCAGGAACCAGATGGGGATGGAACTCCCTAGGGAAAAAACAGCTAGCTACCCAAGGATGCTGTAAGGAGTCAGGGAGTCCCTAGAGTGGCTGGGGAAGAACATTTCCACCTGTAAGAGATGCAGGCCTGGGGTATGACAGGCAGCAGGGTGACTGTGGGAGTGAGGGCCTTGGTATGACCTATGTAATAGGAAGGCAGGGCCCATCTCTTTAGTGGTGGACATGCTCTACTGCCGAACCCATAAGTGAGGTGGTGGGGCACGGATGAAAGGCTAGATTCTAATTCAAGAGTGGGAGGGGGGTCTAGCTCGAAGGTATGGTCCTAGTGTGATGGTTTTCACGAGATGCAGGTCAGGCCTCAGCATGGAAGAGAATGGTGCTAGCTAGGGATGGGATACCGGGGAGAATATCGGATACCGGATTTACCGGTATCGGATCTCCCCAGTATCAGATTTACTGGTATCAGCATGCCAGATTTTTAACATTGGCCGCTTTACCGTTTTTTTTACATTGCAGCCATTGACTTCAATGGCCGCAATGTAAAAAAAAGGTAAAGCATCCAATGTTAAAAATCCGGTATGCCGATACCGGTAAATATTGGATTATCGGATTAATCCGATACACCTGATTATCGGGCGTTCCGGATTTATCTTGTTCAATGGACAGTTCTTAGCATTCCTTTCAGTATGTCCCCACAGTGTGATTTGCTTGCTCTGGCAAAAAAACATAATTCAGAGTGCTTCCAGGACCTTGCACCCTGTGCCTTGCTCTGGTCCTTCTGCTAGGGATGTGTGAACAGAACCGAGTTTGGAAATTCGGTTCAGTTCAGTTCAAAAATTGAGTTCGGTTCAGAAGTTCGGTTCGGTCAAGCGAACTAGTTGAGTTAGGTAAAATTCTGAACTTCCGAACCAAGTTCGTACATTCAAAACCGGTGTTTTGAGCTGTTTTTAGGGATGGGCAAACACGGTTCAGAAGTTTGGAGTTAGGATCGAACTCGACCAGTTTGGTTGACCAAACCGAACTTCCGAACTGAACTCAATTTTTGAACTGAACCGAATTTCCGAACTTGGCACTGTTTGCCCATCCCTAAAAGATAATATTCCATTTAGGTCAATGGGGTTTGAATTTCTGAACTTTGTTCGGAAGTTCAGAGTTTGGACTGAACTTGAATTATTTGGTCGACCTAACCGAACTTCCGAACTGAACCGAATTTCCGAACTGAACCAATCTGAATTTCCGAACTCGATTCTGTTCACCCATCCCTAGCTGGTTTTGGCCTTCTGAACTGGTTCAGATTTGACCGACCGATTCGGTCGAATTCAATTTCAGTTCGGTAGTTTGGTTGGGTCGACCAAACTAGTCAAGTTCAGGCCGAACTCTGAACTTCCAAACCGCATTTCCACAGCCCTACCTTCTGCCTGTGCCCTAGCAAGATCATGTTCATGCTCCACATCCCTCTACACCAGCTTATACCTCCACTGCTAGGGTCATGTCCTCGCCCTCACTCATGGAGGGACAAGAGAAGGAGGAGGGCAGAGGAGATCCAGGTAACAACATGGACAGAGGCACACTTGAGGGACGAGGGTGGGGTTGAGGTAAGTGTTCAAGCAGAGCTCTGGGGTGCATTGAGGAAGTCTAAGGAACAGCAACCTCTATCCACAGCACAACTGCAGCCCATATCCCCAGCAGCAGCTGCCCAATGCAGGTGGAGCTTGTGTTGTGATCATGCCACTTGACCCTCAGCTCGCTGCTCAAGCAGTCTTCCCGGTCCCCTAGTAGGTTGTCGCCGAGGTCTCACCAGCAATCTTGTCCCTTGCCTTTATGTCTCCCCCTACCAGAGCTCTCACAGCCCATGAGGAACACGCACACTCTCGGCTCAGAGAACTCAGGCTGGGACCCCCTGAAGCTTGCATGACCACACTTAGTGGGAGTGAGGTATGGGACAGCCTCTTCTCCCTATCCCTGGCAGTCTTGTTCTCTCCTCTGTGGGAAGCATTCTCACTCTCCACCCATGTGAAGAGGGTGTTGTGGAGGGAACTGCAGGGCTGGTCTTTGGATGTGCAATGGTGGGCTTGGGGGCTGGTTTGGGCACCAGGTGTATGTGTGATGTGTCTTTTCCATGGATGCTACTTTTAAGACCTGCCCTGGGTAGAATACCCCTTATCTTGTCTCTCTTCTACCCACCCACCCACCCATCCCTGGGTAGCAGTCTGTTCTTCCCCTCAACAGATACGGATTGCCTATATTAGCCTGGTGCACGTGTATCCAGGATGCTCAGGGTCTCTGGTTGGGGAGAGCCGTGAGGCTCTGGCTATTAGTTGAATCATGGACCCAGCTAGTTCCCTTATTTTGTGAAACAGTGTAACACTTTTTTCTGGTTTACAAGCAGCTAGCACTGCTCCCCACTCCATGCAGACTTTGTAGGATGGCTCTTTCTGTCTGTTCTCATCATGGGGTGTTGTCCCTATGGCAGCTGGTTCTGTCTGTGCCTGCTGTTGCTGCCATGGGTTTGAGGCAGGGGTGATTTGGAGGGTCTCAGATACGATGGCCTTTGCTGCAGTGTGGGCAGATGTACAGAGGATGGTGGCAGACCCACCCTCCCATGAGGCTGCCTGCGGGCGCGTGAGCCACCTGCTCCAGCTCCAGGGGAACACTGTCCCTGCGGAATGGTGTACAACCAGCATGCAGCCCAACTTGAGGTTCCAGTCCAGTGGACTGCTGGGGTGTGATGCCGGGGGATGATGGGTCTGTGCCCTATGCTGTGAGAAGGGCCTGGTAGGGGTGGCACTGACAGCATGCCAGGGGATTGCTTGCTCGACTGTGTGTTGCTGATTCCCTTTCTCCATTTAGTATTCCTTTTCTGTATCTCCGCTCATTAAAGTAAGTGCCTTGCTCGGTTTGGTGTGCTTTCTGTGGATTTCGACTGGTTCCCATGGCTGGACAGAGTCCAGCCCATGATGTGGCTGGGGGTAGGATAATGGGTAGACCAGGGCATGGATGGATCAGGGCCACCCACCCACCCATGTGGCCAGGCCAGCTTCTCAGCCCACCCCATGGCATGGCAGGACGTGTGACAACGCCCTACCTGTCCAGTTCCCTGGAACAGGACTGCTTGTTTAAATACAAGTGTCCCCGCCAGCCCAAAGTTTGGCAGCTGTGTTTGCTCTACCTATAGTGGGCAGGGACATAAGAACATAAGAAAAACATAAGAAGTGCCATACTGGGTCAGACCAATGGTCCATCGAGCCCAGCATCCTGCCTCCGACAGTGGCCAGTCATCGGGGGCTGGGAGAAGCACCCAACAGGTCACCATGCTATCCATTCCCTGTAGGTCATCCCCAGGCTCCCGACAGTAAAGGGTTTTGTTCCCCAGTCCTATCTGGCTAATAGCTGCTAATGGAACTACCTTCCAGAAACTTGACCAAACCTCTTTTAA
This sequence comes from Sphenodon punctatus, assembly GCA_003113815.1. Classification (NCBI taxonomy): domain Eukaryota; kingdom Metazoa; phylum Chordata; class Lepidosauria; order Sphenodontia; family Sphenodontidae; genus Sphenodon; species Sphenodon punctatus. The sequence goes on from QEPC01000355.1 coordinate 10,143, forward strand.
ACTCCGCTATACTACTGTCCTTGACCACCTCCCCTGGCAGTAAATTCCACAACCTAATTGTATGCTGAGTGAAAAAATACTTTCTTTTGTCTGTTTTTACTCTGCCACCTGTGAGTTTCATGGAGTGTCCCCTAGTTTTAGTACTAGTTGAGAGGGTAAATAACCATTCCCTGTTTACAAGTTCCACACCACTCATGATTTTATAGACCTCTATCATATCTCCTCTCAGCCGTCTCTTTTCCAAGCTGAAGAGCCCCAACCTATCAAGCCTCTCCTCATACGGGTGCTGTTCCATACCCTGGATCATTTTTGTTGCCCTTCTCTGTACCTTTTCTAGTTCCGCTATGTCTTTTTTGAGATGGGGCGACCAGAACTGCACACAATATTCAAGGTGCGGTCGCACCATTGATTTGTATAGAGGCATTATGACATCCTCAGTTTTATTCTCTATTCCCTTGCGAATAATTCCTAACATTCTATTTGCTTTTTTGACCGCTGCGGCACACTGGGCTGAGGATTTCAGTGTATTATCCACAATCACTCCCAGATCCTTTTCCTGAGTGGTAACTCCTAGCTTAGTACCCAGCATTGTGTACTCATAATTTGGATTATTTTTCCCAATGTGCATCACTTTGCACTTGTCCACATTAAATCTCATCTGCCATTTAGATGCCCAGGCACCCAGTCTTGTAAGATCTTGCTGCAGCTCCTCACAGTCTGCTCGTGTTCTGACTACTCTGAATAACTTGGTGTCATCTGCAAATTTGATCACCTCACTCTTAACACCCTTTTCCAGATCATTAATGAATACATTGAAAAGAACTGGTCCCAGTACAGATCCTTGGGGCACACCACTTTTTACATCCCTCCATTGTGAAAACTGGCCATTTAGTCCCACTCTTTGCTTCCTATCCTTTAACCAGTTACCAATCCATAGCAAAACACTACCTCCTATCCCATGACTTTTTAATTTTCTCAAGAGTCGTTTATGTGGGACCTTATCAAAAGCTTTCTGGAAATCCAGGTACACTATATCTGCTGGGTCTCCCCTGTCCACATGCTTGTTTACGCCCTCAAAGAATTCCAAGAGATTAGTGAGGCATGACTTCCCTTTGCTAAATCCATGCTGACTCTTTGCCATTAAGCCATGTTTATCAATATGCCCAGTGATTCTGTTCTTAATGATAGTTTCCACCATTTTGCCCGGCACAGACGTCAAGCTTACCGGTCTGTAGTTTCCAGGATCACCTCTGGAACCCTTTTTAAATATTGGGGTTACATTTGCCACCCTCCAGTCCTCAGGTACAGTGCCAGATGCCAACGTTAGGTTACAAATTACTACTAGTAGGTTTGCAATTTCACATTTGAGTTCCTTCAGAACTCTGGGGTGAATACCATCTGGCCCTGGTGATTTGTTCGTATTAAGCTTGTCAATTTGCTCTAGAACCTCCTCCAGGGTCACGCTGATTTGTGACAGTTCATCCAATTCATCACCTACAAAGTAGGGTTCCGGCGTGGGTATCTCCCCAACATCCTCCGCAGTGAAGACCGAAGCAAAGAACTCGTTTAGCTTCTCTGCAATGTCCTTGTCCTCCCTGAGTGCCCCTTTTACTCCCTGGTCATCTAATGGCCCAACCGACTCCCTAGCAGGCTTCTTGCCTCTGATATACTTGAAAAAGGTTTTATTATTTGTTTTTGCCTCTTTAGCAAGTCTCCTTTCAAATTCTTTCTTGGCCTGCCTTATTAGCACCTTACAGTTACGTTGCCAGTGTTTATGCTCCTTTGTATTTTCCTCATTGGGGCTAGCTTTCCATTTCTTAAAGGATGCCTTTTTGGCTCTAATAGCCTCCTTTGCGTCTCCATTTAGCCACAGTGGTAGACGTTTAGTCCTCCTGCTACCTTTTTTAACTTGTGGGATGCATGTAATCTGGGCTTCCAAGATGGTGCTTTTCAACAGCCTCCATGCCTCTTGCAAACATGTAGTCCTTTCAACTGTGCCTTTTAGTTTCTTTCTAACTAGCTTCCTCATTTTGGCATAGTCTCCCTTTTTAAAGTTAAAAGCCAGTGCTGTACTTTTAATTAACTTTCTCCCTCCAGCAACTATGTCAAATTTGATTGTATTATGATCGCTATTGCCTAGTGGCTTGGCCACGGTTACTCCTTGCACTAGTTCCTGTGTGCCACTTAGGACTAGATCTAAAGTAGCTCTTCCTCTCATTGGTTCCAAAACCAACTGCTCTAAAAAGCAGTCATTTATAGCATCCAGAAATTTTGCCTCCACATCCTGCCCCGAATCTCATGTGGCTGTACCTGTAGTCTCTGTATTTGTCACATTAAGCTTGAGTTAAGAAGATGGATGATCCAAGTCACCAAACTGACTATAGAAGCCAAGATTCAGTTCCTATTCAACCAGAGAGAGAGTTAGTACAGGATTGGTCCCAAATGTGAGGGGTAGAGACAAAGTTACTCAGATACATTGTATTCAATAAATTCCTGTTCGTGAGAATATGCATTACAAATTCTATTGTTTTCTTTTGACTTTTTGATGCCTAAAGAGAATTTGAAAGTTTACACACCCTCGCCAACAAAGGTTGGTTCAATTAAAACATCATCTGAACTACTTTCTTTATACACTAGTACAGATATCCTTTGTGAGCTAGGGCAAGTCACTTAGGAAGCTTGAACATGTTACCTGGAAGGGGTGGGGGGAACTTTTGTGATGGCAATCATGGCTCTGTTGTCAAGGGAAATGGTGCATGTAGGAATGTGCTATTTTGCTTTTCTCCCATGAAAATAAGTGAAAACACCCGTAATTGTAAATGCTGTATTTTGGGGCTCTGTCATGCGTGAGTATTTTTCACAGGAGAAAAGTGGAATAGCAGATTCCTGTGTGTGCTAATTCTTGTGACAATATAATGTAGCCATGATTGCACACATGGAGGTTTCCTCCCCCTCCCAGGTGATGTGTGCAAGTCCCAGTGAGTCTCTAGTCCTTTTCTACCTCAAAACATGTTACCTGGGAGTTCGGACGTATCTCTCAGGCTCTGACCTCACCACTGTCATCCATGCCTTCATCACCTCAAGGCTGGATTACAGCAACGCGCTCTACGTGGGGCTGCCCGAGAAGCTGGTCCAGAGGCTGAAGCTGGTGCAGAATGCCGAGGCCCATCTCCTTACTGGGGCGGGCCGCAAGGAGCACATGACACCTGTGCTCCAGGCTTTGCACTGGCTGCCTATAAAGCACCGGGCTAGGTTCAAGGTGCTGGTTTTGACCTTTAAAGTCCTTCACAGCTTGGACCTTGCCTATCTGCAGGATCGCCTCACTCCCCATGTGCCCGTGTGACCCCTGATATCATCCGTGGGGGCCTTTTTGGAGGTTCCCCGGGAGACATGGGTGGCCACTGATGTGAGATCTTTTTCGGTGGCTGCCCCTGTGCTGTGGAATTCACTCCCAGAGGAGACTCGTTTGGCTCCTACCTTCCTGTCATTTTGATGTTTGTGTAAGACCTGGCTGTTCCACCAGACTTTTGGCGAGGGGGGTAGAGGGGTAGGGTTTGGGAGGGAGGGTGATTTTTATGATTTGTTTTAAAATTTGTTGATTTGTTTTTAAATGTTTTATTGTTAAATCTTTTGTGGTGTTCGCTACCCCTAGCTGGCTTTAGGCAGGAGGGGTGGGATATAAGTTTTAAATAAATAAAAAAAATAAACAAAAAAAAATGTTTCCAGGATGAATACAATAAAAATGATAAGGTGCTGAGTTCCAATAGTAATCACAGATATGTAAGGACTTTAGCTTGTAGCCATGCATGTTGGGTGAACTGTTAAAAAAAAGACAGTGCAAGTCTCAACAGAGGGAAGGCTCTCTGTGTCTGTAAGTCTCGGAGCAACCCTTACTGAATTTACAGAAGAAATCAGAACTACATGATGTAGTCAAGATTTCTGGATTTGGCTGTTAGAACAAAATAGCTATGTTTAAAGAAAAGACAGCTAAATTGTGCTTTTGACAGTTCATTTAACTGTTCAGATTTTAATTATATTTTGTCATTTGAAATGAAATGTATTCCCATGAAATGTTTTATCCACATAGCAGTTACTCTTTCTTCCAATTACAGTGAACCTAGTTCTTTAAAGGGTTTTCAAATGAACATCATCATTACAAATTCATCACTCCATTATTTTGACAGGGTTGGTTTTGTTTACAATTAATACATCTAACGCAATGTGGGGTCACATAAAATGAGGAAGGTGCAAAGTATCAGGAGAAAACAAATTATCTCTTTCCTTTACAATGATGGTGGTTATATGGAATACATGTATAACTAACTGACCATGAGATGCTCCACATTACTCCCAACAGTCACATTTACAACAGTCCCTCTGTTCAACTTTGCCATACTCGTCCTTTTTTGATACTTTTAGCATAAAATTATCTTGGTTACTGTCCATATTTTTGATTTGTATGAATGACTGGATAAAATATTTTGAAATTCAGGACTCTGTTGGTACCAGCTGTGGCATATGTGATAGCACAGTTTAACCTAGGGGATTGCAAACAGATTAAGTTATAAACCCTCTGTGCCTTTTAGAAAGTCTTGACTGTGTGGTTAATCCATTGTTAGAACATATGTGAAAATTACAAAGCAGACAGAATTTTCTAGGGGTGTGAAATTTGTTTTCATTATTATGATAACAAAAATGAAAATTTACATTTTCTTTTTTGTTATTGCTAGGTTAAATGCTATCTTTAAACAAATGGATATGAGGGAGTTAGTAAGAGCAAAGTCAGTCCCCTGGTTTCATAGGCTTAAATTGGCTCACATTGGCTTATCTTTGTAATATTACCAATTTTACGATACGTAGAGCCTTAACTCTGGCTTGCTTCCAGCTAATGCCTACAAGTGTCCTGGAGGGATGTTATACTCAGACACCTTACAATATGAGGTTTTGCTTTTGTGGAATGTCTGAGGTCAAGGATTTACCCCATTACCTGTTTAGGTGTTCTCTATCTTTTGAAGTCGGATGCAATTTTCTTGAGCCTTAATAATTGGCAAGGAACATTGGGAGAAGAAATATTTGATTGTATATTTGTTGGCCAACATGCAGACCTCTATTACTAGGAAGGTTGCTAACTTACTCCATGCATTGGAAATCTGCAGACAAGGCTTTGGAGGGCAAGTAGTAGGATGATAAAGGGGTCCTTGGCAATACATGGCTATGTGTGTGTCATTTTGTTTTTATTTGTTTGTACAACCAGTTGATTATGACAATAAATTAACTTACTTTTTGTTATTGTAATAATGAAAATGACAAATAATAATAACAAAAACAAATTTTTGTTTTTTGAAATAATGGGTGGAAACTACAAAATGCATTTCCAGATATACCTTCTTTGTTTCTTAGTCAATTGTGATGAAATTATGGGATATTGTACCCCCTATGGAGGGCACAATGTGTACCTTATTTCAGAAAGATTGAATGAAGGAAACCAATTTTATAAGCAATTGAGCATTGTCGACGCACCCCCCTCCAAAGAAGACGAGGACAGAATATATGGGTTTGAACGGCCGCACACTTTATTAATTATCCCAAAAAAGGGGGAAGAGGTAACCCTCCCACTTCCCCCTTTGAACTGGGGTCCTTTCAATCTCTTATCCCTAACTGTTAACCTTCCCAACAGGAGGTTCCCCTATTGTGCCAGGCATTGTCCTGTTTGCCTGGTGCCCTCCTCTACCGTCTTCGGGTTAAGCCCTAGGGGAATCCTCCTGTGCCCTATCTTAACCAACTTTTCCAACTTACACCCT